>CM053028.1:15066724-15551353 GCA_028564925.1 Lithobates sylvaticus
CATTAATTTGAGGAGTGGGTAAGTGGACAGAATTAGGCCAGGTAAATGCTGTAGGTGCCTCATTTAAATTTCCTGCCGGCGCCTGGAGACCCTTAAATGAATCTCCTCCGTCCGCAGAGCTCCTCTATGTTCCTGTAATCGGGGCAAACGTTTTCCTGTCTGCTAATAAAGTAACCTTCATTGTATGCAATGCGGCCTTCATCTTTAATGAATAGTCCGCCTGCCCAGAAACACGCCTTCTCCTCTGCAAAGGATCGTTTTCTGGTACTTTTCTGTGTATCGAGTGCTCTTCTCCCGGAGTAAGAAATTGTGTAAGCTTTATATCTGCAATATTTTATGTAGAAAAAGGAATCGCCCCAACACTCATCTATCTCTCCTCTCCTGAAATACTCTGCTCCTTCCTCTATAACTCTCCTCTCCTGAAATACTCTGCTCCTTCCTCTATAACTCTCCTCTCCTGAAATAATCTGCACTGCTGGAGGACTCTGCTCCTTCCTCTATAACTCTCCTCTCCTGAAATACTCTGCTCTGCTGGAGGACTCTGCTCCTTCCTCTATAACTCTCCTCTCCTGAAATACTCTGCTCTGCTGGAGGACTCTGCTCCTTCCGCTATAACTCTCCTCTCCTGAAATAATCTGCACTGCTGGAGGACTCTGCTCCTTCCTCTATAACTCTCCTTTCCTGAAATACTCTGCTCTGCTGAAGGACTCTGCTCCTTCCTCTATAACTCTCCTCTCCTGAAATAATCTGCACTGCTGGAGGACTCTGCTCCTTCCTCTATAACTCTCCTCTCCTGAAATACTCTGCACTGCTGGAGGACTCTGCTCCTTCCTCTATAACTCTCCTCTCCTGAAATACTCTGCTCTGCTGGAGGACTCTGCTCCTTCCTCTATAACTCTCCTCTCCTGAAATACTCTGCTCTGCTGGAGGACTCTGCTCCTTCCGCTATAACTCTCCTCTCCTGAAATAATCTGCACTGCTGGAGGACTCTGCTCCTTCCTCTATAACTCTCCTCTCCTGAAATACTCTGCTCTGCTGAAGGACTCTGCTCCTTCCTCTATAACTCTCCTCTCCTGAAATAATCTGCACTGCTGGAGGACTCTGCTCCTTCCTCTATAACTCTCCTCTCCTGAAATACTCTGCACTGCTGGAGGACTCTGCTCCTTCCTCTATAACTCTCCTCTCCTGAAATACTCTGCTCTGCTGGAGGACTCTGCTCCTTCCTCTATAACTCTCCTCTCCTGAGATACTCTGCTCTGCTGGAGGACTCTGCTCCTTCCTCTATAACTCTCCTCTCCTGAACTACTCTGCACTGCTGGGGGACTCTCCAGTATTGCCGTGTGCCATTGCGTGCGCCGGTCGGGACTCCCGTGAGTCCGGTCGCGGGTCCCCGCGGACTCGATCGCCGGGGGGATACCCATGATCGTCTCATGGGAAGGCTGAACGAGGAGATGCGGAAGTAAACATCATCTCCCCGTTCTGCCTAGCAACTAGTGACACTGATCTCTGCTCCCTGTGATTGGAGCAGAGATCAGTGTTCACTAAATCACAGCCACGCCCCCCCACAGTTAGTAACACGCCCCTACTTAACCCCTACACTGCCACCTAGTGGTTAACCCCTTCACTGCCAGTGTCAATTGTCAATTAAAGCGACGCAGTGCCGAATCGCAAAAAGTGCTCTGGTCTTAAGCCAGCAAAATGGTCCGGTCTGAAAGTGGTTAAAAATAAGACCAAGTGTTGAGGAAGAACTGGTGTGTGTGTTCCTGGACCGTGAAAATCATTTATAAAAGGCTGGTGCCGCGGCCTCTTATCACATCGTCTCGTACTTCTCCCCCCCCCCCCGATCGATGAAACGTTTAACACCATTGTGGGAACTTCGAGCTTATTGCTGATTTTTTAGCAGCTGGTTAAGTTATTCCTCTGTGATGTTTTTTTCAGCTTCACACTCCATTTATTGTAAAAAGCAACCGGGAATGTCAGATCCATTCCCGATCATATCCTTCCATCTGTCACCTTAGCGATGCATTAATAAAGCTGTGTGCATCACAGGTGTCGCTTCCCGCGCTCGGCGGAGTAGGTGTGCGCCTATCCTGAGAAGTGCGCCTTTGTTTCCAAACCTTTTGTCTTTTATGTGACCATAACCTGACATCCTATTCCAAGGGTTAATTGAACCCAAAAATGTGCTGCAGTACTTAATTAATGGTCAGAGCATCTGCACTTAGTTTTCTCTTAGTCCCACAAATATCTGTTGATCCTGCCAGTGAAGTCTACCTAATGCAGCTTTCTGTAATAAGGCGCCAACAATGCTGCACTGCTCCGTAATTCAGAGCAGGATTTGCCACCTAGTCCAGTTTTCTGTGATGAGGTGACAACGGTGCTGCACTGCTCTTGATTTCAGAGCAGAGTTTCCACCTAGTGCAGCTTTTCATGATAAGGTGACAACATGGCTGCACTGCTCCATAATTCAGAGCAGAGTTGCCACCTAGTGCAGCTTCCTGTGATGAGGTGACAATGATGCTGCACTACTCCTGAATTCAGAGCAGAGTTGCCACCTAATGCAGCTTCCTGTGATAAGGCATCAACAATACTGCACTACTCCTCAATTCAGATCAGAGTTTCCACCTAAACCTAATGCAGCTTCACATGGTAAGGTGACAACAATGCTGCACTGCGCCATAATTCAAAGCAGAGTTTCCACCTAATGCAGCTTCCCGTGATAAGGCGACAACAATGCTGCACTGCTCCCGAATTCAGAGCAGAGTTGCCACCTAATGTAGCTTCCTGTGATAAGGCACCAACAATGCTGCACTACTCCTGAATTCAGAGCAGAGTTTCCACCTAAACCTAATGCATAAGGGGACAACAATGCTGCACTGCTCCCTAATTCGGAGCAGAGTTGCCACCTAATGCAGCTTCCTCAGACAAGGTGACAATGATGCTGCACTGTTCTTGAATTCAAAGTATAGTTGCCACCCATGTACACTACAGTCGTAGGATAAGATTTTGCGGGGGGGGGGGGGGGGGGGGGGGGGGGAGGGGGGGGGGGGGGGCGGCTATCAGCATTGCCCCAACCTGTAGATTGTCAATCAGCACCTGACCACACAGCCCCTCCCACTGCTTTTTGGATTAATAGCATTGCCTCTGTTGCTTATAAATGACTGTGCATTAGTTCATAGCTGTATTGCTATACAATTACCAGCCACTTTATTAGGTCCCCCTTGCTAGTACCGGGTTGGACCCCCTTTTGTCTTCATTCTTGGTGGTATAGATACAACAAGGTGTTGAAAACATTCCTCAGAGATTTTGCTCCATAGTGACATAACATCACACAGTTGCTGCAGATTTGTCGGCTGCACATCCATGATGCCAATCTCCCATTCCATCACATCCCAAAGGTGCTCTATTGGATGAGATGTGTGAGTGTGGAGGCCATTGGAGGACAGGGACCTCATTGTCCAGTAGTGAGATGATTGGAGCTTTGTGACATGGTGACATTATCCTGCTGGAAGGAGCCATCAGAAGATGGGGACACTGTAGTCATAAAGGGATGGACATGGTCAGCAACAATACTCAGGTAGGCACTATTCCTCCCATTCACACCAACAATGGGGCACTAGAATGTCTCCTAATGGGGAGATGGGACATTTTCTATTTACACTGGCCACGTTCCAGACCCCCTAAAGCCTGAAGCATAATAAACTAGTAAAAGTCAAATTAGAAAGTTGGAAGACTCCCCCTATAGACTACTGAGTATTCTAGCCCATAGTAGGTGTAGAATACTCAGTAGTCTATAGGGGGAGTCTTCCAACTTTCTAATTTGACTTTTACTAGTTTATTATGCTTCATGCTTTAGGGGGTCTGGAACGTGGCCAGTGTGAATAGAAAATGTCCCATCTCCCCATTAGGAGACATTCTAGTGCCCCATTGTTGGTGTGAATGGGAGGAATAGTGCCCTGAGGGCTGAATAAAGGTATTAAGGTATGCAAAGGTCTACATTCGGCCCACAGTTTGGGGACCACTGGCCTACAGGTTGTTTAACCGCCTCCCTCCCGCCGTATAGACAAATGATGCCGGGCGGGATCCCCTCTTGTTCTGGGTCGACGTCATAAGCGTGGTGATCGGGGGCACACTGTGTCCCTGGGACACGGCGCAACACCGATCTCGGTAAAGAGCCAATGACGAGGCTCTTTACCCAAGTGATCTACAGTGTCCTGTATAGACAGAGTGTGAGGAGAGAAGAGCCGATCAGCGGCATCTCCTCACAGGGACGACCTGTACAGATTATCGGGCACTGATTACCAGTGCAGCCCCAACAGTGCCCAGCAGTGATGCCAGTCTGTGCCCATCAGTGCTGCCTATCTGTGCCACCTTTCAGTGCTGCATATTATTGCCCCCTCATCAGTGCTGCCTCATCAGTGCCCTTCAGTGCTGCATATTAGTGCCTCCTTATCAGTTCCCTTCAGTGCCGCCTCATCAGTGCCCTTCAGTGCTGCATATTAGTGCCACCTTATCAGTGCCCTTCAGTGCTGCCTCATCGGTGCTTTTCAGTGCTGCATATTAGTGCCACCTCATCAGTGCCCTTCATTGCTGCATATTAGTGCCGCCTCATCAGTGCCCTTCAGTGCTGCATATTAGTGCCCTTCAGTGCTGCCTCATCAGTGCCCTTCAGTGCTGCATATCAGTGCCTCCTTATCAGTGCTGCCTCATCAGCACCCTTCAGTGCTGCATATTAGTGCCACCTCATCAGTGCCCTTCAGTGCTGCATATTAGTGCCTCCTTATCAGTGCCGCCTCATCAGTGCCCTTCAGTGCTGCCTCATCAGTGCCCTTCAGTGCTGCATATTAGTGCCACCTCATCAGTGCCCTTCATTTCTGCATATTAGTGCCTCCTTATCAGTGCCGCCTCATCAGTGCTGCATATTAGTGCCACCTCATCGGTGCCCTTCAGTGCTGCCTCATCAGTGCCCTTCAGTGCTGCATATCAGTGCCTCCTTATCAGTGCCCTTCAGTGTTGCATATTAGTGCCTCCTTATCAGTGCTGCCTCATCAGCATCCTTCAGTGCTGCATATTAGTGCTGCCTCATCAGTGCCCTTCAGTGAAGGCGAAAAATTACTTATTTACAAAATTTTCTGACAGAAACTAAGATTTTTAATTTTTTCCCCTAAATTAGTTTTTTGAGCAAAAAAAAAAAAACCCAGCAGTTTAAATACCACCAAAAGAAAGTTCTAGTTGTGTGAAAAAAAAAAATAGTAAAAATGTAATTTGGGTACAGTGTAGCATGACCGCGCAATTGTCATTCAAAATGTGACAGCGCTGAAAGGTGAAAATCGGCCTGGGCCAGGAAGGGGGGGAAAGTGCCCGGGAGGCAAATAGTTCATGTAGTCTATGGGAGGTGTAGAGTAGTCTGTATTTTTAGAGGTTATATAGAGTCCTCGACAGCCCATGGGTTGTATATAGTATGGAGTGTTGTTGGTGTTTTATGTAGTGTAGACGTCCTCCTTTGTGTTTATTTAATCTCGCACTGCGACAACAACTGTCCGTCCATTAGGCTCCTCTCCTCCTTTTTTTCTTCCCCCCTAATGCCGCCTCCCTCTGATATTCTGAAGTGGTGGCGTAAAGTACTCCTGTAAGCGGCCTCGTCAGCAGCGCAGCAATAACGGCTCGCCGGCTGCGGATCTTTATAGCGCTCTGCATAGTAGTAAGAAGCTTTATGTTGGGTTTATTATTAGCGTACACAATTTTTACGGCCGCTCATTTAACGGGGCTGTAAAAAGGCGACAGCTCCACTTCAGACGTGCGAACGCATCCGGCGCTGTTTATTCCGGAATAGAATTCTGTTTACAGCAACGATACAAAATAATTAAGTCTTACTGAAGGGTGACTGGTGTGCGCCGAGGGCCGGGGCCGATCGGCCATTTACTCTCACGCTACGAGATTGTGACCCTCGTTTTATTCTGGAGGTCGGAGAACAGGAACGGACACGTCCATAGATCATATCATTCAGGAGACGGGGGAACGTTGGACACTCTGGTGTATTTCCGGTGAATAATCATCATTTATGAATCAGTAAAAGTGACTTTCACCAGACATTCACATTCAAAGCTTTTATGGTCATACTTCTCATGTGGGTCACACAAGTGCACTTACCTTTTGCTCTCCTGTGACCCTGAGTCAGTTTATAGCAGGGCTGTTGGCTGCCATCAGCTGACATGGCACTGGAAGGATCCCGACAATATTGTCGGGATTCACGCAGCTGCCAGATTGACAGCAGGCTCTGCCTCT
This sequence comes from Lithobates sylvaticus, assembly GCA_028564925.1. NCBI lineage: Eukaryota > Metazoa > Chordata > Amphibia > Anura > Ranidae > Lithobates > Lithobates sylvaticus. The sequence continues at coordinate 15,073,007 of CM053028.1, forward strand.
TGGCTCGTGGCTGCCCCCCCCTCCATCCAGCACCTCATGTTCAGGGAGCAGTACTGCCTCCAAACTTGACCCATTCAAGTCAATGGGGCCATGCGTGTAATACACGTGAAAATCAAAAAAGAGGAGGATTGTGGATTATTTATGGTGGTCCCACAGTACCCCCTGAGGAAGCCATCATTGGCGAAACATGTTGGGACTTAACATCTATCTGTGACCACCTTCCCAGTACATGTATTATGTATATGCTCTATATTGGTGTTAATTGAACTGTTTTGCTCTCTTTCTCATTTTTGTATCATTAACCACTTCCCGCCCGGTCAATAGCAGATTGACGTCCAGGAAGTGGTTCAGTTATCCTGGCTGGGCGTCAAATGACGTCCTTCAGGATAACAGCCGCCGTTGGGGCGCGCATCGCAGCGATCAGTGGTGTGGTGTGTCAGTCTGACACACTGCTACAACGATCTCGGTAAAGAGCCTCCGGCAGAGGCTCTTTACCATGTGATCAGCCGTGTCCAATCACGGCTGATCACGATATAAACAGGAAGAGCCGTTGATCGGTTTTCCTCACTCGCGTCTGACAGACGCGAGTAGAGGAGAGCCGATCAGCAGCTCTCCTGAAATGGGGGGGGTCTGCGCTGATTGTTATCAGCGCAGCCCCCCCCCCCCCCCCTCAGATGCCCACACTGGACCACCAGGGAAGCCCCCAGCATGTGGATGGCCATGTACATCCCCCATGGCCATCCACATGTAAAAAAAATGCCCAAAATGTGCCAATCAGTGCCCACAAATGGGCACTGACTGGCACCTCATATTTACATTACAAAACAAGGATGCCCAGCAATGCCACCTATTAGTGTCTATCAGTGCCACCCATCAATGCCCACCTATCAGTGCCATCCATGCCACCTATCAGTGCCACCCATAAGTGCCCATCAGTGCCACCCATAAGTGCTCATCAGTGCCACATTCCAGTGCCACCTATCAGTGCCCACCATCAGTACCCATCAATGCCACCTCATCAGTGCTCATCAGTGCCACCTCATCGGTGCCCCATCAGTGCCGCCTTATCAGTACCCATCAGTGCAGCCATATCAGTGCCCGTCATTGAAGAAGAAAACGTAATTATTTACAAAAAAATTTACAGAAACAAAGAAAAACTTTTTTTTTAGCAAAATTTTCGGTCTTTTTTTTATTTGTTGCGCAAAAAATAAAAATCGCAGAGGTGATCAAATACCACCAAAAGAAAACTCTATTTGTGGGAACAAAATGATAAAAAATTAGTTTGGGTACAGTGTTGTATGACCGCGCAATTGTCATTCAAATTGCGACAGCGCTGAAAGCTGAAAATTGGTCTGGGCAGGAAAGTGTCTAAGTGCCCCCCGGTATTGAAGTGGATAAAGAAATTATATATATTTTTTTAATTTGAACTCTTTATGCATTACTTATTACTAGCGCCGCAATAATCCCAATCCTCGTCTTTTTTGATTTTCACTAAACGGGATGAGGTGTGTGATACTATAGATGATACGAGTGGGTCTATAGCAGTGATGGCTAACCGTGGCACCCCAGATGTTTCGGAACTACATTTTCCATGATGCTCATCTACACTGCAGAGCGCATGAGCATCATGGGAAACATTAGACATGTGCACAACAAAAAAATTTGTTTATTTTCGTTTCGTTTTTTTCGTTTCCGAAAAAAAAAATTGTTTTTTTTCGTTTCGTTTTTCTCGTTACCATCGATTCGTAACGATTCGTACATTCGTAAGTCGTCGGTGTTCGTACTCGTAACGATTCGTACATTCGTAAGAGTTATTTTTTTCGTTGATTAGTTTTTTCGTTAGTTTAATTTTCGGACGCATTCGTATTTATTCGTACATTCGGTTTTTTTTGTTCAATAGAGACACGGAAAATTACAAATCGAGAAAAAAAAAAAAAAAAAAAAAAAAAGTTACGAATCGAAAAAAAAGTTACGAATGTACGAATTTTTTTGTTCAATCCATTCGAAGCGCGTTAAGCAGCGCCATTGTAAGGGACACGGAAAATTACCAATTCAACAAAAAAAAAAAAGTTACGAATGTACGAATTTTTTCATTCGTTTTTTTTCGGATTTTCTTCATTAGTACATTCGTTGTTTCTAATTTGTTTTTTTCGGATTTTCGTTGTTTTTCGGATTCGTTCGATTCGAATGATTCGTTAATCGGATTCGAACGATTCGTTACGATTCGTTATTCGGATTCGTACGAACGAACGAACGAAAAAAACGAAAAACGAAAAAAAAAACGAAACGAATTGCACATGTCTAGGAAACGTAGTTCCAAAACATCTGGGGTGCCGAGGTTCGCCATCACTGCTATAGAGCCATTCAGATCATCTCCTATTGTGTAATACACGTGGTTGTGGTGCGGCATTTACGGGGTCAAAGCAGGCAGTGAGGAGGCAACACATCCTGCTGCTGTCTATACACTAGAAAGCGTGGTCACCATCTCTGCTGTCACATTCAGGGAGCAGTACTGCCTCCAAACGTGACCCATTCAAGTCTGTGGGGCCATGCTGCAACTGTGTAGTGCACGTGGTTGTGGTGCGGTGGTCCACCATTTACAGGGTTAGAGCAGGCAGCACCATATTCTGCTCCTGTCTAATACTGTGGGAAATGTGGTCACCATCCTCGCTGAGCGAGCAATGAGATATTATCATTTACAAGGGAGTTGGGGGTATTAGCAAAAATGACCCCCCACCTGTTACGTTCGGTGGGCAGTACTGCCTCCAAATGTGACCCATTCAAGTCAATGGGGCTTTGCTGCCACTGTGTAATGCACGTGGTTGTGGTGCAGCATTTACAGGGTCTATACACTAGAAAGCGTAGTCACCATATTGCATCCAGGGAGCTATACTGTCTCCAGATGTCACCCATTCAAGTCATTGGGGCCATGCTACAACTGTGTAATACACGTGGTTGTAGTGCGGTGGCGCAGCATTTACAGCAGGGGTAGGCAACCTGGGGGGCCCTCCCAGATGTTACAGAACTACAGGTCCTATCATGCCTCTGGGAGAAATTGTAACTGGCAAACTTGCAGTGCCTCATGGGGAGTGTAGTTCCACAACAGCTGGAGGGCCCCAGGTTGCCCACCCCCTGATTTACAGGGTCATAGCAGGCAGTGAGGAGGCAACGTATCCTGCCCCTGTCTATACTGTAGGAAGCGTGGTCACCATATCTTCTGTTACATCCAGGGAGCCATACTCTCTCCAAATGTGACCCATTCAAGTCATTGAGTCCATGCTGCAACTGTGTAATACACGTGGTTGTAGTGCCGTGGCGCAGCATTTACAGCAGGGGTAGGCAACCTGGGGGGCCCTCCCAGCTATTGCAAAACTACAAGTCCCATCATGCCTCTGGGAGAAATTGTAACTGGCAGACTTGCAGTGCCCTATGGGGAATGTAGTTCCACAACAGCTGGAGGGCCCCAGGTTGCCCTCCCCTTGATTTACAGGGTCAAAGCAGGCAGTGAGGAGGCAACGTATCCTGCTCCTGTCTATACACTAGAAAGCGTGGTCACCATATTGCATCCAGGGAGCCACACTGTCTCCAAATGTCAACCATTCAAGTCATTGTGTCCATGCTACAACAGTGTAATGCACGTGGTTGTGGTGCGGTGGCGCAGCATTTACAGCAGGGGTAGGCAACCTGGGGGCCCTCCCAGCTGTTGCAGAACTACAAGGCCCCAGGTTGCCCGCCCCCTGATTTACAGGGTCATAGCAGGCAGTGAGGAGGCACCATATCCTGCCCCTGTCTATACTGTAGGGAGCGTGGTCACCATCCTTGCTGAGCGAGCGATCGGATATAATCAATCACGAGGGAGATCTGCAGCATTTCTTCCATAGTTCAGTGAGGACTTTGCAGGACTTTTTTGGGTTGTCCTCGGTGTCGGTTTGAATTTAGAGGAGCAGCCGAGTTCCCGGCATCTCCAGACTCTGTAAATCATTGGCATTGTATGCAGGGCGCAGCGCGCTGTACAGATACATTCCGCCATGCCAGATCTTTACCGCTTCATCTCAATCCACATCACGAATGGCGGTCTCTTTCTAAACAGCTGTAACCAAAATATGGGGGACGTCCGTCTTCTCTTTAAAGAGACCCTGTCACCAAGCTAAACAAAACTGCAGGTAAAGCCAGTCGTGGCTGGTGCTCAATGTTCTTGGGGGTGCGGCCCGTGGCCTCCCCAGCCAGCCAATTAAAACAACCACCACCCCCCGGCACTCGATCGCCGTATCGCTCGCCCGTCACCTGGCAGGCCCACTGCCAACCCCTGCACTTGCCCCATCCAGGTCATGCCTCCCCCCCCACGTGTCTCCTCCCGAGTCCCGGCAGTCGCTTCTCCTCCCGGCCAGTCAGGACTTGGGACGCCGCGGCCAACCGGATCTTAGGACCCACTTTCTGATTGGCCTGGGAGGAGAAACCGGAAGACATTAGCGAATATTTTTCGCTAATGTCACGCAACTGGTGTTTTGCAAGACCTTGAAATTATTTTATGGGTTTCTTTTTTGGGGGGGGGGGGGATGAGAGTGTCTCTTCTATAAAATATCACTTTTAGCTGTCTCGGGGGTTATGGAGGTCTAATGATGGGGCACTATCCCTCCCAGTGGCACCAATGATGGGGCACTATTCCTCCCACTGATACCAAAGATGAGGCACTATTCCTCCCACTCATACCAATGATGGGGCGCTATTCCTCCCACTCATACCAATGATGAGGCACTATTCCTGTCACTGACACTAATGATGGGGCACTATTCCTCCCACTGATACCAATGATGGGGCACTATTCCTCCAACTGATGCCAATGATGGGGCACTATTCCTCCCACTGATACCAATAATGGGGCACTATTCCTCCCACTGACGCCAATGATGGGACACTATTCCTCCCACTGCCCACAGGCACTATGTATTTTTTTTATTTTTTTTACTCCCACTGACCACCAACCCTGAGAAATAGTTTTTACCACTTACACTGGAGCATTGCTATTCCCACTGGCCACAACACGTCCCCCCCCCCCCCCCCCCGCCCACCCCCCCCCCCCCCCCCCCCCCCCAAGTCTGAAGGAGAGTAAACTGGCCCTTTGTTTAAAAAAAGTTTGCAGACCCCCCACCTTTGTGCAAGGGGTGCCTTTGTGCACTGAGGCACCACATCACGCGGGAAAGCACTACCATGCGTTGTGGTGCGCTACATTGGTGTCCATTTTTTTTCCTGCTGATTTGTCAGCCCATTCGCGCGTTGCCACGCGGTGTATTAACCAGACTACCGGGGTCTGACTGGGTCCTTAGATATACTTTGTGTATGGAAAATCGTTCTCCTTCCTTGGACAATAAAGGCCGGTGCTGCGTTTCCATTTTAAGGCGGTTCGCGTGTCCTTCGCACGCGGTGAAATAGGCCAGTTTTACCTTCTCCGATTTTTCTTTTTTTTTATGCTGGGTTTTCTGCCTCGTGTTAATAACCCGGTACGCCTATTTACATGTAGCCTTATTATACTCCTTTGTGATTCGGCGTCCCCGCCCCACGCCTTTTTTGTACGCGCTCCGACCCGTCATTTTCTTTTTAAACCTGCTCCCTCCTTTTTCGTCCCGCGAAGACGCCTCTTCTAAGACTTTTTCTATTACTAACTAAAGTGCGCAGCAAATTCCATTAGGTTTTTTTTTTTTTTTTTTTTTGTCATTTTAATTGTATTTGCTCGGCGGGGAGGGACTTGATGTGCTGATTTTCCGTGCGGTAAAAGCTTTGATTTTTTTTTTTTTTTTACTCGCTTTTCATTACACGCATTTTCAGAAAGTCTTTTTAGAGATTTATTCCGGGGCCTCCTCGGGGAATGTTCAATGACCTCCGTGGAGCGACTGAATTAATGCTTTTACTTTTTAGGATATTACCTATAGGCCGCCACTGGTATTGTTCTATTTTCACTTATCCGCTGGGGGTGGGGAACGTATGGACGCAACCGAATGTGAACTAATTCTACGGTACTTCCTTTTGCAGCCATTATTCCGAAATTAAAGATCTGAGAACGCCTGAAACATCACCAGGAAAAAAAAAAAAGACATAAGTTGAGTTCTGCATTTATAGAGGAGAATGTATATCGCCGGCACACCATAAATCCAGATATGCAGCCTCCACAGTGAGGCTGCAGATGGGCGCAGTGAGGCTGCAGATGGGCGCAGTGAGGCTGCAGATGGGCGCAGTGAGGCTGCAGATGGGAGCAGTGAGGGAGCAGTGAGGCTGCAGATGGGCTCAGTGAGGCTGCAGATGGGCTCAGTGAGGCTGCAGATGGGCTCAGTGAGGCTGCAAATGGGGGGAGTGAGGCTGCAAATGGGGGGAGTGAGGCTGCAAATGGGGGGAGAGAGGCTGCAGATGGGCACAGTGAGGCTACAGATGGGCGCAGTGAGGCTTCAGATGGGCTCAGTGAGGCTGCAAATGGGGGGAGTGAGGCTGCAAATGGGGGGAGTGAGGCTGCAGATGGGAGCAGTGAGGCTGCAGATGGGAGCAGTGAGGCTGCAGATGGGAGCAGTGAGGCTGCAGATGGGGGGAGTGAGGCTGCAAATGGGGGGAGTGAGGCTGCAAATGGGGGGAGTGAGGCTGCAGATGGGCGCAGTGAGGCTGCAGATGGGCGCAGTGAGGCTGCAGATGGGCACAGTGAGGCTGCAGATGGGCATTGTTTACCCAGTAGCTTCTGCATTTTCCCACCCTAAACTTAAACTCGAGTCAATACATTTTGCCAGCTTTTTGTGGTAAAATTGGGTGCCTCGGCTTGTATTCCGGTCGGCTTATACTCAAGTTTATACGGTATTCTCATCGCTTCACTTTTTCTACATTTTGTTATGTTACATCCTTATTCCAAAATTGATTAAATTTATTATTTTCCTTAAATTTCTACAAACAATCCCCCATAATGACCACGTGAAAGTAGTTTGTTTTGAAATCTTTGCAAATTTATTAAAAAAATAAAAATTAAAAAATTAAAGAACGAAAAAGATCCCATGTACATAAGTATCACAGCCTTTGCTCAATACTTTGGTGAAGCCCCTTTGGCACCAATTACAGCCTCAAGTCTTGTTGAGTATGATGCTACAAGCTCGGCACTCCTATTTTTGGGCAGTCTCTCCCATTCTTCTTTGCAGGACCTCTCAAGCTCCATCAGGTTGGATGGGGAGCGTCGGTGCACAGACATTATCAGATCTCTCCAGAGACGTTCAATCCGGTTGAAGTCTGGGCTCTGGCTGGGCCACTCAAGGACATTCACAGAGTTGTCCCGTAGCCTCTCCTTTGTTATCTTGGCTGTGTGCTTAGGGTTGTTGTCCTGTTGGAAGATGAACCTTCAGCCCAGTCTGAGGTCCAGAGCGCTCAGGAGCAGGTTTTCATCAAGGATGTCTATGTACATTGCTGCATTCATCTTTCCCTCTATCCTGACTAGTCTCCCAGTTCCTGCCACTGAAAAACATCCCCACAGCATGATGCTGTCACCCCCATGCTTCACAGTAGGGATGGTATTGGCCAGGTGATGAGCGGTTCCTGGTTTCCTCCAGAGATGACGCTTGTCATTCAGGCCAAAGAGTTCGATCTTTGATTCATCAGACCAGAGAATTTTGTTTCTCATGGTATGAGAGTCCTTTAGGTGCCTTTTGGCAAATTCCAGGCCCTTATGTGCCTTTTTACTGAGGAGTGTCTTCCGTCTGGCCACTCTACCATACAGGCCTGATTGGTGGAGTGCTGCAGAGATGGTTGTTCTTCTGGAAGGTTCTCCTCTCTCCACAGAGAAACACTGGAGCTCTGTCAGAGTGACCATCGGGTTCTTGGTCACCTCCCTGACTAAAACCCTCCTCCCCCGATCGCTCAGTTTGGCTGGGCGGCCCTCTATCTTGGTGGTTCCCAACTTCTTCCATTTACGGATGATGGAGGCCACTGTGCTCATTGGGACCTTCAAAGCTGCAGAAATGTTTCTGTGCCTCCATACAATCCCCAGATCTGTGCCTCCATACAATGCCCAGATCTGTGCCTCCATACAATGCCCAGATCTGTGCCTCCATACAATCCCCAGATCTGTGCCTCCATACAATGCCCAGATCTGTGCCTCCATACAATGCCCAGATCTGTGCCTCCATACAATCCCCAGATCCGTGCCTCCATACAATCCCCAGATCCGTGCCTCCATACAATGCCCAGATCTGTGCCTCCATACAATGCCCAGATCTGTGCCTCCATACAATCCCCAGATCTGTGCCTCCATACAATGCCCAGATCTGTGCCTCCATACAATCCCCAGATCTGTGTCTCCATACAATCCCCAGATCTGTGCCTCCATACAATCCCCAGATCTGTGTCTCCATACAATCCCCAGATCGGTGCCTCCATACAATCCCCAGATCTGTGCCTCCATACAATGCCCAGATCTGTGCCTCCATACAATGCCCAGATCTGTGCCTCCATACAATCCCCAGATCCGTGCCTCCATACAATCCCCAGATCGGTGCCTCCGTACAATCCCCAGATCTGTGCCGCCATACAATGCCCAGATCTGTGCCTCCATACAATGCCCAGATCTGTGCCTCCGTACAATGCCCAGATCTGTGCCTCCGTACAATGCCCAGATCCGTGCCTCCGTACAATGCCCAGATCCGTGCCTCCGTACAATGCCCAGATCCGTGCCTCCATACAATGCCCAGATCTGTGCCTCCATACAATGCCCAGATCCGTGTCTCCATACAATGCCCAGATCTGTGTCTCCGTACAATCCCCAGATCTGTGTCTCCGTACAATGCCCAGATCTGTGTCTCCATACAATCCTGTCTCGGAGGTCTACAGACAATTCCTTGGACTTCATGGCTTGATTTGTGCTCTGACATGCACTGATAACTGTGGGACCTTCTATACACAGGTGTGGCCTTTCCAAATCATGTCCAATACACTGAATTTGCCACAGGTTAAAGGCTTTGAATCACACCAAAGATCGATAAGATTCAATGTTTTTTTTCACACCAGTAATGGTTTGTTTACAACCGGCGACACCGGAAAATGCTCGTCGCTTCCAGTTTCTTAGACCTTAGAGATGACCGGGGCCGTTGCGGTCCCCAGTTCAGCTCTATGGTCGGCTCTTCTAAATTTCATTGGGGAACAGTGTTGCATGACTGAGCAGTTACCAGTTAACCACTTAGCTAGCTAGCCATAACACCGGTATCCCCGTGGTCGGCTGGTGGTCCGGTTTCTGATAAGAGTGGTCTCTGCAGCGGATTCACCACAAAATCACTTTTATCTGTGGCGGGAGAGGGCCCCCCCCTCCCGCCGCGCTTCGGTGCCCTCTGCCGCTTACCGGATCCGTCGGCATCAGCGGAGGCAACCGGATCTTCACCCCGGCTGGGCATGGAGACAAGTGAGAGTCTCCATAATGATGTAGGGCGGAAGCGACGTCGAAACTTCACTTTCGCCCACAGCTCTTATTATTATCTTATCTTATTTTTATTTTTAAATGAAATTTTTTTTTCAGTTTTTATTTTTTTATTGTATTTTAGTGTAAATATGAGATCTGAGGTCTTTTTGACCCCCCATATCTCATATTTAAGAGGACCTGTCATGCTTTTTTTTCTATTACGAGGGATGTTTACATTTCTTGTAATAGGAATAAAAGTGACACAATTTTTATTTTTTTTTAAAAACAGTGTAAAAAAAAAAAAAAGGTAAAATAAATAAGAAAATTAAATTTTTTTAAATGCGCCCCGTCCCGACGAGCTCGCGTGCAGAAGCGAACGCATACGTGAGTAGCGCCCGCATATGAAAACGGTGTTCAAACCACACATGTGAGGTATCGCCGCGATCGGTAGAGCGAGAGCAATAATTCTCGCCCTGGACCTCCTCTGTAACTCAAAACATGCAACCTGTAGAATTTTTTTAAGCTTCGAAACATCAAAGATTTATAAGGGTAAAAGTTTGTCGCCATTCCACAAGCGGGGCGCAATTTTAAAGCGTGACATGTTGGGTATCAATTTACTCGGTGTAACATTATCTTTCACAATATAGAACAAAATTTTGCTAACTTTACAGTTTTTTAATTAAAAAACGTGTATTTTTTTAATTAAAAAAAGTGTATTTTTTTAATTAAAAAAAGTGTCTTTTTTAAAAAAAAGTGCGCTTGTAAGACCGCTTCGCAAATACGGTGTGACAAAGTATTGAAACGACCGCCAGTTTATTCTCTAGGGTGTTAGAAAAAAATGTATAATGTTTGGGGGTTCTAAAGAATTGTTTAGCAAAAAAAAAAACAGTTTTTAACTTGTAAACAACAAATCTCAAAAAGAGGCTCGGCCCTTAAGTGGTTAAAGTAGCCCAGTGCTGAATAGCAAAAAAAAATATTCTGGTCATGAAGGGGGGGGGGTGGGGGGGTTAAAACCTTCTGGAGTAGTAGTTATTGATTACATTGATGCATTATTTTGTGGTCTTATAACTTCCTAGATTTCAGCTTTAGGTGGCGCGGTGTTTAGGATGTGGACAGGGACGGGTAATACGCACTAGACATGTGCAATTAGTTTCGGTTTTTTTCGTTAAAATTCGTTATATTCGTTCATTCGTTATTGTATGAATGAGCGAACGATTCGCTAAAAATTTAAACGAATGTTCGAATCGAACGAATACGAAAAAAAAAAACGAAAATACGAAAAAAACTAATTAGAAACAACGAATCTACGAAAGAAGAAAATCCGAAAAAAACTAATTAGAAACAACGAATCTACGAAAGAAGAAAATCCGAAAAACGGGAACAACGAAAATCAAAATGAACGAAAAAATTCGTACATTCGTAACTTTTTTTTTTGTTGAATTGGTAATTTTCCGTGTCCCTTACAATGGCGCTGCTTAACGTGCTTCGAATGGATTGAACGAAAAAATTCGTACATTCGTAACTTTTTTTTTCGATTCGTAATTTTCCGGGTCTCTTACAATGTAATAATAGCATACACATTACATACAATTATGAATTATGCTCCGATTACGAATCTACGAAAACAATGTTACGAAAGTACGAATAAATGAATCTTACGAAAGTACGAATGTAACTAAATCTACGAAAATACGAATGCGTCCGAATTTCGAATAAACGAAAATTAAACGGAAACGGAAAAACGAATCAACGAAAAAATAACTCTTACGAAATTACGAATCGTTACGAATACGAACACCGACGACTTACGAATTTACGAATCAACGGAAATGAACGAAACGAAACTAAAGGAATTTTTTCTATTGTGCGCATGTCTAATACGGTGCAGTAGAAAACTTCTTATCTTTTCATATAGAAGATCTTCTTCCCGTCTGGAGATAATCCTTCTCTTCACCTCTAACTCTGGACATATTTTACTTTTTAAGCAGCTTTTAAGGTGGCTCTCCCCGGACGGCTCGGGGTTTTTATTGCACAGCTCAGCCCCGCGGAGAACCTAATTTATGTACTTTCAATTTTCCTGCCGCTGATTTTCAATACCCGGAGTGATAAAGTCCTGGAGAATAATTCAAAAGTCTTTTATTTTTTATTTTTTAGAGACATTAAATCCGAGGATTTATCAAGTGACCTTTCAGTCCCCCTGCTCTCCTCAAATAATTTTTTTTTTTAATACGTTGGGATGATAAAGCTTCTTCTTCTGATCTTTCCAACTTCATTCAGCGCTAAATAGTTCCGTTAGCATGTTTTATGGCACCGCCGCGGGGGGGGGGGTCAGGATCCGTCTTCCCTGTTCGCCGCGGGCGCGTCATGTACAGACAAAAAAATATTACTATATTCCGACGCTGCGGCTAATTTCTGCAATGATGCTTTTTTTTTTTTAGTTTTTTTTTTTTAGTTTGATATTTTTTTTTTTTTTTATCTGCGGTTGTGGATTGCAGAACGCGAGAGCGACTCCGCTAAACAACCCAAATCACTGGCTCAGCTGCTTATCTTTGCATTGCAGCTTTACCTTCAATCTAGATTTTATGTAATGAATCGCAGGGAGATGACAGCAAGCTATTCACAGCACTGCAAGGTAGAACTACATGTTGTCATGACTGTACTGTGCACGCTCCATCTAAACACAGGGCGACGGGGGGCGGGGCTTTCAACCAGGGGACTTATTTGCAGCACGTGCACCAGCTTAAAGCGGGGTGACACTGTCTGTAATGTGCTTTTTTTTTTTTTTTGTACAATGAGAAGGATTAGGAGATGTAAATTCATCACTCACGTGTTCCGTTTTCCAAGCGAACTGCTGCCGGTTTTCGTCACATAAAAAAACTTATAAAAAATGTTGCCGCTGGGTGCCATCTTGCCTGTGGGCATGTGAAACCACACAGGCACCTTCTTCCTGGTTGCTGTTCTTCAGATGGCCCAGCATGCACCGCCGTTATTGCGCCGATCTCGCACGTGCGCAGTAACGGCAAAGTGTAGCGCAGACAACAGTTCAGGTTGCCATCACAACGGGCGGCGTCGTAGGAAGTCCCGCACCGTTGTGATGGCAACCGACATAGACCAAGGATGAAACAAGAGCGGGGACTCAGAGGAGAGAGCGGCGCTGGAGGAAAGGTAAGTAAAGGCCCGTATACACGATCTGACTTTTTGACAACCAACATGCAAATTAGCTGTTTTGGACCAACATCCGACCGTGTGTACGCTCCATCAGACCAACTTTTTCCAGGTTTCATCGGACTTTTGTTGGCTGTGCGAACGGACCAACTTTCTGCCAACAAAAGTCCGATGGACCAAAGTCCGACCGTGTGTACACAAAACCAACGGACTTTTGTACAAACCAATGCAGAACCAATGCAAAAGATCAGACAACAATATAGAAGTTGACCAAAGGTGGCGGTAAAGAGCAGAAAAACCAAGTGATTTGGTGAAAGTTGGCTGAAAAAGTCCTGCCGTGTGTATGCAATACCAACTTGGGGCCAACACCCTTTGGACAAAAATCCACGGGAAAGTTGGTCCACGGTCCGATCGTGTGTATGAGGCTTAACAGATCTTTCCATCCAAAATGTTTCTATTCGATTAATTATATGACTAACATGCTTATTTATATTGTTAAATATGGGAACCAGCATGCCTCACGTTCGCCAAAATCTCGCGAGATTTCGGCCACATCCGCCCAAATCTCGCGAGATTTCGTCAGGAGGCCCGTAAATCTCACGAGATTTCGGCGGATGTCTGCACTGACTCCTGGGATCAATGACACCAGATCCCAGGAGACAGTGTGGCATGACGAGGATCACCGCATAGACCCCGCCCCCCCCCGAAGAGACAGAGCAGCAAATACAAGGTAAGTAAAAAAAAACACGCCATTTAGTACTCTTTGCCTGATTTGGAAGGCAAAGAGATTTACTAAATGAAGTGTGTGCAGAACCGCTTCAAATTCAAGGCCAATTGATGGGAGTAAAGCCTCGTACACACGATCGGATTTTCCGACGGGAATTGTGTGATGACAGGCTGTTGGCGGAAAATCCGACCTTTTGGAAGCTCCCTCGGACAATTGTCCGATTTTCCGCGGACAAATGTTGGATTGCAGGCTTTAAAATTTTCCGCGGACAAAAGTACAAACACGCATGCTCGGAAGCAAGGAGGAGCCGGAAGCGGTCGGTCTTGTAAACTAGCGTTCGTAATGGAGAATTAACATTCGTGACGCGGCAAATTATGAAATCTGGAAATGCGGCGCACAATTCTCTTCTTCTTTAATGGGATAATAATGAAGCTGCTTTGCTGGTGATACTGATGGAGTTATTATTGCAAACTAATTTTTAAAGGTTTTTTTTTTTCTAGTGATATCAAGAATAATATTATTATGCTTGTTTTTTTTATTTGGGCAAGTTACCACACACCATTATCCTGTAGTTTTTAAGATCAAAGATACAACTATGTTGGTGTCTCTTGTCAATTTTACATTGTATTTTTTAAAATGTAACAACCTACTCCCAAACTGTCATTTGAAGTAAAACACAGAGCCAAGTATTTATGCTACACAATTTTTTTTATTGTGCATTAAAAAAAAGTAAACAAATAAAATGTGACATTCTATCTGCCAATAGAACTTAACCAAAAAGTGCATTCTATGCATCCAAAAATATAGAAAATATACCAAATCAAATCATTATTATTCAACCAAAAAATAAAATAAAAGCCTAATGCATGTGTCCTGCTTCTTAATATAGGGGGTCAACAATGCCAAGAGTTGGTGAAAGAGGGGTCCGTCATCCGGAGATGATTCTGAAAATCATCCGGATTATTCTCCTGGAGCTCCCGCAGCAAAGGCATGTGACATAATTGGTCACCATTAATAAAGCAACCAATTTTTGTTCCAAGAACTCCTCCTCCTGTTCCTGGACTGGACTTGGGTGAAAGCAATAAGTCCAAGGCCAATAATAAATAACACGTTAACTCCTCCGATTCTGCAACATGTCTGTTTGACGAACGGCCGTTCAGAAACGAACTGAAAAGCGCGTAATAAAAAGCGTGAAATGAAAAGCACGAATCAACACTCCCCAAACTTCTACTAACACGAAATTACCAGAAGGAGCCCAAAGGGTGGCGCTAAAGAGCTGAAAAACCACGTAGTACGTCACTACGTTCGTGTTTGTTGGCCGACAATTCCTTGCCGTTTTGTATGCAAGACAAAATCCAGGCACACGCCTTCGGACAAAAGTCAGAGGTTTTGTCTGCGGAAAATCCGATCGTGTGTATGAGGCTTAAGAGTAAGTAAAACCTCGCACAATTTCTATCCTCTCCCTGCTCTATACAACGCAATTTTTTTTTTTTTTTAATTCCAATTTTCACTGGAATTATGATTTAAAGGGGTTGTAAATGTTTTTTCACCTTAATGCATCCTCTGCATTAAGGTGAAAAAAGTTCTGTCACTGAACAGACCCCCCCCCCCCCCCCCCCCCGGTTTTACTCACCTGAGTCCTGTATTCCCCTGCCGGAGACGCGCTTTTCCTCTGCTTGGGGTTTCTCAGCTCTTAAATGGATAGATTGATATCACAGCCATTGGCTTCCGCTACTGTCAATCAAATCCAATGAAGCATCAAAAAACACATCAAATAAGCATGTTGAAGCGGTAGGTGATTTAATATGTGATACAGTCGAAGTGAGTGTAAGCGAGTCAAACCACTAAACCTACTTTGGGAAGGGGGCATAGGAGTTCTTAACCACTTGCCACCCGCCCTATTGTAAAAAGACGTCAGCAAAGTGGTTGTAAAATCCTGACCGGACGTCATAGGACATCCTCAGGATTTTGAACCGCTGCGCGCTCCCGGGGGCACGCATCGCGGCGATCGTTGTTGCGGTGTGTCAGTCTGACACCCCGCAACTACAATCTCTGTAAAGAGTCTCTGACGGAGACTCTTTACCACATGATCAGCCGTGTCCAATCACGGCTGATCACAGTGAAAATAGGAAGAGCCGGTGATCGGCTTTTCCTCACTCGTGTCTGTCAGACGCGAGTAGAGGAGAGCCGATTGGCTGCTCCTCTGACAGGGGGGGTCTGTGCTGATCGATTATCAGTGCAGCCCCCCCCCCCCCAAGGGTGCCCACACTGGACCACCAGGGACGCCAACAGACCAGCAGGGATGCCCAGCACAAGGTATGCCACCCTAGACCACAAGGGATGACACACAGTGCCCACAATGGATGCCAATCAGTGCCCACAATGGATGCCAATCAGTGCCCACAATGGATGCCAATCAGTGCCCACAATGGGCATCACTGATGGGCATGCATTATTGTTTGGCACTGATAGGCAGCATTGTTTTGTACTGATGGATGCCTATCTGTGCCACCTATCAGTGCCCATCCATGCCGCCTATCCATGCCGCCTATCCATGACCATCCATGCCGCCTATCCATGACCATCCATGCCGCCTATCCATGCCAATCTGTGCCAGCTATCCATGCCAATCCGTGCCAGCTATCAGTGCCAATTTGTGCCAGCTATCAGTGCCCATCCGTGCCGCCCATCAGTGCCGCCTATCAGTGCCCATCAATGCCACCTCAGTGCCACTTCATTGGTGCCACCTCATCGGTGCCCATCAGTACCGCCTTATCAGTGCCCAATAGTGAAGGAGAAAACTTACTTATTTACAAAGTTTTGAAACTGAAACAAAAAAAAACATTTTTTTTCAAAATTTTCGGTCTTTTTTTATTTGTTTAGCAAAAAAATAAAAACGCAGAGGTGATCAAATACCACCAAAAGAAATTTCTATTTGTGGGGAAAAAATGATAAAAATTTCATTTGGGTGCAGTATGGCATGACCGCGCAATTGTCATTCAAAGTGCAACAGCGCTGAAAGCTCAAAATTGGTCTGGGCAGGAGGGTGTTTAAGTGCCCCCCCCCGGTATTGAAGTGGTTAATGCTTCCCAGATGACTTCTCTTGCCTTCAGGATTGCCAATGTGTGTGGGCAGGGCTTAGACCAATTTGGTTGACCATCACCACACGGTATATCAGTGATCTCCCTCGGAGGCGATGTAGACACCAAGCACCATTCCTTCTATAGCGATGGACAGTCGTGGATTTTTATTATCGTTCTTCGGCTGCGTCCCGCGCGCGGCGGCACGGATCATCAGACAGAACTTTCCATATCTCCATCCCTCACACTCCGCACAATGCCCTCGCGTTGCCGGTGACTTTTACCGTCTATCTCTAAGTTGTGAATGGACAGAGAATTCTTCTATTGAAGGCGAATCCTCCAGCGGAGCGCGCCGTCTTTCCACACAAACATATCGACAGGGATCTATTATGAATAGCTGAATACCGGAGCCGACTCCGGGTCCAGGTCCAGCTCCAGGGCCCTCCCTCACTCTGCCGCCTTTTGTTCCTGAAAGGTTAACTCCTCGCCTTCTTTTCTTTTTCTTTTTACCCAGTTTAGATGGGGGGAAGCTTCTCTTTTGACATCTGCAGAAAGAATAGCTCAGCCTTGGGAACAATATGGTGCCCTTTAAAGGGAGCTTTTTCTATACGGTCCCCGAGAAACGCTGCATTGATCTCCTCCACCACCTTCAAAAGACAGCGGAGTTTACATAAAGCCCGATGTCTGAGCCTCCCGACCAAGTAAGACTTCAAAGGAAATATCACCGACGTGTGGAAGTGTTCTGTGTGCTGGAAGAAGTTCTCTGGTGCAGATCGGCTCCAAATGTTGAGCTTTTTTAATCCGTTGATAGTCTAGGAAATGTGAGGCCTTCTCAGTAGTGATCTGTTTAAACATTTGTTCTACATTCCAGGGTCATCAAGTGTGCAGAGTGTATTAGTTTGTTTTCTTTAGAAAGCAGCTGCAGCCTGAGTAGAAAAGCCTGTCCCCTGCCAGTGTGCTGCATAGAAGGGCCCTTGTGAGGAAGCAGTGGTTTCTCTACAGAGGCCCACCCCCCCACTGAGTCCCTGAGTGCGGCAGAGAAGGGCCCTTGTGAGGAAGTAGTGGTCTCTCTGCAGAGCGCTACCATCCACCTTCTCACGCTGACTCAGCAGGTAAGCTGCACACTACCCCTCCTAGTAGTAACTCAGCAGGTCAGCTCTCCCATAACCCTCCTAGTAGTAACTCAGCAGCTCAGCTCTCCCCTCCCTGCAGCAACTCAGCAGGTCAGCTTTCCCCTACTCCTAGTAGTGACTCAGCTCTCCCATAACCCTCCTAGTAGTGATTCACTAGCTCAGCTTCCCCCTTCCAGCAGCAACTTGGGAGGTCAGCTCCCCCCTGACCCTCCTAGTTCAGCTTCCCCCTACTTCTTCTAGTAGTGACTCGGCTCCCCCCCTAACCCACCTAGTTCAGCTTCTCCCTACTTCTTCTAGTTGTGACTCAGCTCCCCCTAACCCTCCTAGTTCATATTCCCCCTACTTCTTCTAGTAGTGACTCCGCTCCTCCCTAACCCTCCTAGTTCAGCTTCTCCCTACTTCTTCTAGTATTGACTCAGCTCTCCCCTAACCCTCCTAGTTCAGCTTCCCCCTACTTCTTCTAGTAGTGACTCAACTCTCCCCTAACCCCCTTATTTCAGCTTCTCCCTACTTCTTCTCGTAGTGACTCGGCTCCCCCCCCCCTAACCCTCATAGTTCAGCTTCTCCCTACTTCTTCTAGTAGTAACTCGGCTCCCCCGTAACCCTCATAGTTCAGCTTCTCCCTACTTCTTCTAGTAGTAACTCGGCTCCCCCGTAACCCTCCTAGTTCAGCTTCCCCCTCCTTCTAGTAGTGACTCAACTCTCTCCTAACCCTCCTAGTTCAGCTTCCCCCTACTTCTTCTAGTAGTAACTCAGTTCCCCCATACCCCTCCTAGTTCAGCTTCTCCCTACTTCTTCTAGTAGTAACTCGGCTCCCCCGTAACAATCCTAGTTCAGCTTCTCCCTATTTCTAGTAGGGAATCAGCTCCCCCTCTAACCCTCCTAGTTCAGCTTCCCCCTACATCTTCTAGTAGTGACTCAGCTCCCCCCTAACCCTCCTATTTCAGCTTCTCCCCCTACTTCTTCTAGTAGTGACTCAGCTCCCCCCTAACCCTCCTATTTCAGCTTCTCCCCCTACTTCTTCTAGTAGTGACTCAACTCTCCCCTAACCCTCCTATTTCAGCTTCTCCCTACTTCTTCTAGTAGGGTCTCAGCTCCCCCCTAACCCTCCTATTTCAGCTTCTCCCTACTTCTTCTAGTAGTGACTCAACTCTCCCCTAACCCTCCTAGTAGTGACTCAGCAGCTCAGCTGTCCCCTCCCAGCAGCAATTCAGCACATCAGCTCCCTCTTACCACGCTGACCCATCTACGCTCCCCTCTACCCCTCCTAGTAGTAACTCAGCGGGTCAGCTCCCCCCACCCCCAGCACTACCAGTACCCCCCAGCTGCCTCCTGAGAAGGCCACACTACCAGTACCTCCCAGCTGCCTCCTGAGAAGGCCACACTACCAGTACCTCCCAGCTGCCTCCTGAGAAGGCCACACTACCAGTACACGCCCAGCTGCCTCCTGAGAAGGCCACACTACCAGTACTCGCCCAGCTGCCTCCTGAGAAGGCTACGCAGGTAAGGGGTAATCAAAGGGTTACCTATGTTCCTAACAATGTGTAATGTGTGCTGCTTTTACCGAACTATCTGGCTGTTTTTTCAAATAAGCCAGATGGCTGTTCATAGTACACTGAGTTCTGTGTTTTTGTAAACACAGAATTCTGTGTGTGATTGGCCACAGCCAATCGCACACAATTCAAGGGGTATGAATACTTTTTTCAAGGCACTGTACGTCGCCCGGCCTGCAGTACTACTACGAGTAGTTAATGGATTGATTAGGATTTTTTGTGTCTCGTTATTGGCCTGTTATCTGTTTGGCATTTCTATACAGGCCGGTGAAGGAAGTCTTTTTGGCATTGGACTTTTCTTGCGGGATATTTTTTAGAGACCGTCCGGTAATGTAGGAAGTCCGAGTCCTCCACAGGAGCTTCCTACATAATAATTCCGGGTGAAGTTCGATCGCTCTCGGAGTGTGCGCTGGTGGAGGAGTTCGGGGATCGTCTCTCGGCTTTTGTCTCTTCCTCTTGTTTCTCTTCCTCTTGTTGTTCTCTCGGCCTTTGATTAAACAGAAGAAAGGCTGTTTGTAGTCAGTCACTGTTTATTTTTTGGGCTGAATTACTTCTTTTATCTATAGCTACAATGTGGCAGTGTGTGTGTTCCGTGTACATTTTATATATCTGAGATACAAAACCACAGACAGCGAGCGTGAAAAATCCAAAAAGAACCTTTCATCTATTTCTTTACTTTACAAGATGGTTAGAGATGGGGGTTCCCAACCTTGTGTATGTATAACCCTGGGGGGTATGTAAACCAAATAATAGGGGTAGGGGGGGGATCAGACTGGATTTCTGAATATATTAAAAAGAGAATTGAAATTGCACTCCCTGCTTTATTAAATGTTCTATAAACATTGTTTGTCAACATTGATCAGACAGGAGATAGAGAGATACAAAGTAACATTGTTTATAAACATTGATCAGACAGGAGATAGAGAGATACAAAGTAACATTGTTTATAAACATTGATCAGACAGGAGATAGAGAGATACAAAGTAACATTGTTTATAAACATGGATCAGACAGGAGATAGAGAGATACAAAGTAACATTGTTTATAAACATTGATCATACAGGAGATAGAGAGATACAAAGTAACATTGTTTATAAACATTGATCAGACAGGAGATGGAGAGATACAAAGTAACATTGTTTATAAACATTGATCAGACCAGAGAGAGAGAGATACAAAGTAACATTGTTTATAAACATGGATCAGACAGGAGATAGAGCGATACAAAGTAACATTGTTTATAAACGTTGATCAGACAAGAGATAGAGAGATACAAAGTAACATTGTTTATAAACATTGATCAGACAAGAGCTAGAGAGATACAAAGTAACATTGTTTATAAACATTGATCAGACAGGAGATAGAGAGATACAAAGTAACATTGTTTATAAACATTGATCAGACAGGAGATGGAGAGATACAAAGTAACATTGTTTATAAACATTGATCAGACAGGAGATGGAGAGATACAAAGTAACATTGTTTATAAACATTGATCAGACAAGAGATAGAGAGATACAAAGTAACATTGTTTATAAACATTGATCAGACAAGAGCTAGAGAGATACAAAGTAACATTGTTTATAAACATTGATCAGACAGGAGATAGAGAGATACAAAGTAGCATTGTTTATAAACATTGATCAGACAGGAGATGGAGAGATACAAAGTAACATTGTTTATAAACATTGATCAGACAAGAGATAGAGAGATACAAAGTAACATTGTTTATAAACATTGATCAGACAGGAGATGGAGAGATACAAAGTAACATTGTTTATAAACATTGATCAGATGGAAGATAAAGAGATACAAAGTAACATTGTTTATAAACATTGATCAGACAGGAGATGGAGAGATGCAAAGTAACGAGACAAAGAGCCTCTGGTTGTAGATTTGTGACCATTTAAATTAGCACTTCAGAAAATGGCAACTCATATTTTAGGAAGTGTTTCACAGCCACATAAAAAGAGGTCCCAGCAAGGGGAAGGGGTCATCGCTAGACAATTTAATCCTGTGATCCCTTCATGGGAGAGCGCTTGTGCTCACTGTACACCGCTGTATAGGAAGCCGGCCGTGGTGGAGGAAAATTCAAGGCGAGGCTTGAAGCGCAGATGGTGAGGAGGCGAGGGAGGATGACGCCACCGGTACCCGACGCGTTTCACGCGCCTGTGCACTGCAGATGACACTGCAGCCGCGCTCCCTTTCCTGTCAAAGATACAAAGTAACATTGTTTATAAACTTTGATCAGATGGGAGATAAAGAGATGCAAAGTACCATTGTTAATAAACATTGATCAGACAGGAGATAGGGAGATGCAAAGTAACATTGTTTATAAGCTGTGATCAGACAGGATATAGAGAGGTACATGGTAACATTGTTAACAAATATTCTTCTACGGGAGATGAAGAGATACAAAGTAACATTGTTCAGACACCAGAGAGAGATACAATGTTACTTTGTATCTCTCCATCTCCGGTCTCATTAACCACTTCAGCCCCGGACCAATTTGCAGCCAAAGGACCAGGCCCCTTTTTGCGATTCGGCACTGCGTCGCTTTAACTGACAATTGCGCGGTCGTACGACGTGGCTCCAAAACAAAATTGGCGTCCTTTTTTTCCCACAAATAGAGCTTTCTTTTGGTGGTATTTGATCGCCCCTGCGGTTTTTATTTTTTGCGCTATTAACAAAAATAGAGCGACAATTTTGAAAAAAATGCAATATTTTTTGCTTTTTGCTATAGTAAATATCCCCAAAAAATATATAAAAAAACATTTTTTTTCCTCAGTTTAGGCCGATACATATTCTTCTACATATTTTTGGTAAAAAAAATCGCAATTAGCGATTATTGATTGGTTTGCGCAAAAGTTATAGCGTTTACAAAATGGGGGATAGTTTTATAGCATTTTTATTAATATTTTTTTTTTACTAGTAATGGCGGCGATCAGCGATTTATATTGTGACTGCGACATTATGGCGGACACATCGGACATTTTTGACACATTTTTGGGACCATTGTCATTTATACAGCAATCAATGCTATTTAAATGCATTGATTCCTGTGTAAATGACAGTGGCAGTGAAAGAGTTAACCACTAAAGGGAGGGGAGGGGTTATGGGCTGTGACGTGTGTGTTTTTTTTTACATTAGGGGGCGGGGCTGACGTCTGACGTCATTGATCGCCTTTCCCGATGACCGGGAACAGCCAATCAATGACAGGCAGAGTAGGAAGCGCGGGGAGAGGTTTGTTTACACAGACCTCTCCCCGTTCTTCAGCTCCGTAACCCGATCGCGGGACACCAGCAGCGATCGGGTCTGCTGGTCCCGCGGCCGGGGTCACGGAGCTCCCGACTAGGTCGCGCGCGCGACCCACGGGCCAGGCATTTAAAGGATCACGTACAGGTACGTGATTTTGCCTGCCAGTGCCATTTTGCCACAGTATATCTGCGTTAGGCGGTCGGGAAGCGGTTAATGTTTATAAACAATGTTACTTTGTATCTCTCTATTTGTAGTTTGAACAAAAACACAGTGTCAGACGGCCTTTATTGACAGAAGCAGCTATAGGATGGGGGAATTACAACTAGAAGCAAATGGGAAGACAAAAGGACCCGATATGCTACACACGCCTTGTGTACTTTTTTTTTTGGTCGTGTGTAGCATGCCCAGTGTCCTAAACCAATACAAGTATAAAGATGATATATTCTTATCTGTTTTAGCTCTTCTGTTCCCAGCTACACATATATAAAGTTACACCAAAGTAAAAACGTTTTTTTTTTTTTTCAGTTACAACACATTGATGAGAGGGGGGAGGGGCGGGGAGGGTAAATGTATGCACATCAAACTTCAGCTTTCTTTGTGCTAAAGCAACAGCAACCAGTTTGTCACAAGAATCCAGATATACAATTCACAGTAAACTTCTGCAGATCAAATGCACATGTATACCCGCTACGAGCAGTAACCCCCCGATACAAAATCTGCATCTCAGTATCCATAGGTGAGAACTTTACAAGGTAACCCCCCATCCCCCTCCCCATGGCGACAACGCATGCCCTGATCCTTCCTAATACATCAGAGAGTTGAATGCCGTCCACAAGTGTTCCACACGTTATCATAATGGCATCTGGGCCAGCCGAGTTCTTTATATTCCTGGTGGCACGCTCCAAACATGCATTACACTTTTTTTTTTTTTTATTATAATTCGAGTTGCCGTTCTGCAAACTGACATGAAAACATTATGTCCGGTTCAGAGCAGCGGCACATAAAAATAAGGGACGAGGTATTTTTCTCATGGACGGGTCCGTATCTAGTGAGATCGGTACAGTCCAGTTGATTGCAGGGTCAGACCTGCAGCAAGTTCTAAAGACTGAAGACATCACAGTGTGCTCTGGGGTGCACCGGAGTCACTAGAAGGCACAGTGTCCTCTGTGCCTTCTGGGCACTGCAGGATTTCAGTCGATCACGGTGTTGTGTGTTCCCGATTGTTCTCTTGGTGACTTTGGTCCCAGCTGAGATCATTGACAAGATTCTCCCGTGTAGTTCTGGGCTGATTCCTCACCGTTCTCATGATCACTGAACCTCCACGAGGTGAGATCTTCCATGGAGCTCCAGACCGAGGGAGAGTGACAGTTATTTTGTGTTTCTTCCATTTGTGAATAATCGCACCAACTGTTGTCACCTCTCACCAAGCTGCTTGGCGATGGTCTTGTAGCCCATTCCAGCCTTGTGTAGGTCTACAATCTTCTCCCCGACATCCTTGTACAGCTCTTTGGTCTTGGCCATGGTGGAGAGATTGGAATCTGATTGCTTCTGTGGACAGGTGTCTTTTATACAGGTAACAAGCTGAGATTAGGAGCACTCCCTTATAAGAGAGTGCTCCTAATCTCAGCTTGTTACCTGTATAGAAGACACCTGGGAGCCAGAAATCTTGCTGATTGATAGGGGATCAAATACTTATTTCACTCATTAAAATGCAAATCAATTTTATAACTTTTTTGAAATGCGTTTTTCTGGATATTTTTCTTATTCTGTCTCTCGCTGTTAAAATAAACCGACCATTAAAATTATAGAATGATAATTTCTTTGTCAGTGGGGCAAATGTACAAAATCAGCAGGGGGTCAAATACTTTTTCCCCTCACTGTATATTAGCAGTATTTGGAAGAACAGATTTTTAATGAATATGCATCTGGACTTCCAATCACGTGATCAAGTCGTTAATTGTATTAGAACAAATTTTGCAACAAAGAAATGGCGTCGCTGTTTTGCCTCACGCGGCGCAGCCTGTGTCATGACGAGCCCGCCTGTGCCCGGCACACACTCCAAATATTTATGCAAACGCTTTTTGTATCTTGCAGTTTGGTGCCAGGATTGGAGCGCCAACATAAAAAGCCCATTTGGCACAGCGTGAAACTTGTTCTTTCTCCGATCTGACAAATGCGCTCGTGTTTTACCTTAGTGCTGTTATTAAACCTCCTTACAATGGCCGTCCGGTGCTTCAGCCGCTTGTGTAATAAGTGGAAGTCATTCACGAGCGTCGGGGAGTGCGAGGCCGATCTCCTATTAACCGTCTTCCTGCGCCAAATCCCCGGCGTCTGCCTTGTTTGAGAACGGGAGGGGGGTTTGTTTAACGCAGTGGTTTTTATGTAGCTTTTTTTTTTTTTTTTAACTTTAATTCTATGTTTTTCAAAATGGAAAAAAAAAAGGCACTCAGCTACTTATATAACATTGATAAAGTCCTTAAAGGAACTTCTCCAGCAAAGCCTGCCATGCAAGAAATAGTAAATGTTATGGTGTGTGTAAACATGAAAAAATAAGCTTACTCCAATCAATTCCAAACTAAACTTTTAAGTGACAGTAAAAAATCTGGTTGAAAAAAAAAAGGGAAATCATATTGCAGTATTTCTTCCTTATCCAAAAATGCCCCTTCTGTTGCTCTCAGCCGAATTCAAATCTCCAAATACCTTTTTTTTTTTTTTTGTTATGATCCGATTTCCAATTACATTCCTTCTCCGTGGTCCCCAGTGTATGTAGAAATGTAGACGCCTTCTATTGCTTGTTCCTTCTGTGGGCAGTGGGCTCTGGCCTGCGGGCTGTGGCTTGTGGATTATGGGCTGTGACCTTTAGACTATCAGCTGTGGGCAATGGGCTGTGACCTTTAGGCCCCTTTCACACGAGGCGGACTCCGCTTCCATGGAGTTCGCCTCTGTCCGCCGGCTCAGCTGGAGATCTCTCCGCTGATCTCCGCTGATCTCCGCTGAACCGGCGGATGACAGGTCCCTCTCTGCTCTCTGAGCGGGGAGGGGCTTGCGAGCGCCGCTGGTCACAATGGAGAGATCGGATGAAAACGGACAGCGTGTCCGTTTTCATCAGATCTCACCCAATCCGCCAGCGACGGATCTGGACATAGAGCTATACGTCTGCTTTTGGCGGATCGGACCGGGTCGGATGTCAGCGGACATGTCTCCGCTGACATCCGACGCTCTATAGACTAACATGGAAAGCCCGTTCAGGTCCACCGTCAAAACTGACAGGCGGATCTGAACGGTCCGATCGTGTGAAAGGGGCCTTTGACTATCAGCTGTGGGCAATGGGCTGTTGCCTGCAAGCTATGGGCCGATTAGAGGGTGTCCACATTCCTTCTCCATGGTCAGTGTATGTAAGAATGTAGCAACCTTCTCTTGATAGCTCCTTCTGTGGGCTAAGGACTGTGGCCTGTGGGCTAAGGACTATGGGCTATGGACTGTGGCCTGTGGGCCAATTAGAGGGTGTCCACATTCCTTCTCCATGGTCAGTGTATGTAAGAATGTAGCAACCTTCTCTTGATTGCTCCTTCTGTGGGCTAAGGACTGTGGCCTGTGGGCTAAGGACTGTGGCCTGTGGGCTAAGGACTGTGGCCTGTGGGCTATGGGCCGATTAGAGGGTGGCTTCATTCCTTCTCCATGGTCAGTGTATGTAAAATAGTAGCAACCTTCTCTTGATTGCTCCTTCTGTGGGAGAAGGATTGTGGCCTGTGGGCTATGGACTGTGGCCTGTGGGGCAAGGATTGTGGCCGGTGGGCTATGGACTGTGGACTGTGGCCTGTGGGCTAGGGGCTGATTTAGAGGGTGGCTACATTTCTTCTCTATGGTCCCCAGTGTATGTAGAAACGTAGCCGCCTCTTGCTTGCTCCTTCTGTGGGCTGTGGGCTATAAGCTGTGGGCTGTGGCTTGTGGGCATTGGGCTGTGGACTGCGAGCTATGGGCTGATTGGAGGGTGGATAAATTCCTTCTCCATGGTCCGTGTAAGGAAGAATGTAGAAACCTTCTCTTGATTGCTTCTTCTGTGGGCTATGGACTGTGGCCTATGGGCTGATTTAGAGGGTTCCTGCATTTCTTCTCCATGGTCCCCAGTGTATGTTGGAATGTAGCCACCTTCACTTGCTCCTTTTGTGGGCTATGGGATATTGGCTATTGGCTATGGCCAGCAGGCTTTGGGCTTTCTGAGATTTGTTGTTTACAAGTTTTTTGCTAGAAAATTACTTTACTGTGAAAGATAATGTTACGCTGAGTAAATTGATACCCAACATGTCGCGCTTCAAAATTGCGTCCGCTCGTGGAATGGCGACAAACTTTTACCCTTTAAAATCTCCATAGGCGATGTTTAAAAAATTCTACAAGTTGCATGTTGTGAGTTACAGAGGAGGTCTAGGGCTAGAATTATTGCTCTCGCTCTACCGATCGCGGCGATACCTCACATGTGTGGTTTGAACACCGTTTTCATATGTGGGCGCTACTCACGTATGCGTTCGCTTCTGCACGCGAGCTCGGCGGGACTGGGCGCGTTTCAAAATTTTTTTGTTTTTTTCTTATTTATTTTACCTTTTTTTTAATTTTTTATTTTTACACAGTTCTTTTAAAAAAAAAAAGAAAATTGTGTCACTTTTATTCCTATTACAAGGAATGTAAACACCCCTTGTAATAGAAAAAAAGCATGACAGGTCCTCCTTAAATATGAGATCTGGGGGGTCAAAAAGACCTCAGTTCTCATATTTACACTAAAATGCAATACAAAAAAAAAAATAGTCATAAAATAAAATAGAAAATGGCCCTTTAAGAGCTATGGGAGGAAGAGCTCACTCGTCTCCATGTCAGGCTAGGGAAAGGATCCGATCGCCTCCGCCACTACTGATGGCTCCGGTAAGCGGCGGAGGGCCGGTAAAAGTGATCTTGTGGTGACTCTGCCACAGAGACCGCTTTTATCTTGAAGTGGACCGCCCGCTGAAGAAAAAGGATACCGGGGTTATGGTAGCTAGCTGCTGCCATAACAACGTTATTCCTCTTCAAAGTACGTATAGCGACGGTGGGCGGTCCTGAAGTAGTTAAAGCTAACTCTAATTCTAGTGATCTGTATTTTGCTGGTGTGCAAGATAAAGGGGAGCTAAAGCTTTTCTTCTTTTTTTTTTTTTTTTTTTGCTGAAACGTGTGCCTAAAACAGAGGGAGAAAGACTAGTCACCAGTATCACCTGTGGCCTCTCTGCTGTTGATCTTTCTCCCATTACTTACCATGCCTTGTTTTGAATTGTGAAGGCGACCACCTTGGTAGAGAAGCGGGGCTTGGCTTCCTCGTGTCAGATCTGCCCCCCCTGATGACTGGTGGTGTTATGATAGAGGTGAAGGAAGCACAGATCCACAGAATGACAGAAGCAGAGAGATTCTTGCACTGCAGGTCTTCAGGTACAGCTTCCCCTCCAGCAAGGAAAACAGTGAGCAGCACAATGATGATGTCACGAAATCTCACTTCAAATCTACTGAGAATATAAGTTAGATGCGGCTTGCGATAATATCTGACTTTGTGTATACAGCTATGAGGCTACAGAACAGGAGTGCCTATGCGGGGAGTGCACTGCTACTTTTAAGGAGGAATTTTCAGGATACTGCTCAGGGACACTTAAAATTTCTAGATGCGCCCTATCACATAACAAGTCTTTACTTTTCATGACCACTTTAATACAACTTGACCTTAACCACCGAAATCGTCTCCCAGCTTTAAAGGTCCAAAACTGCTGAAAAATATGTATTCTGGTAACTGTATGGAATTAATAGCTGTAATGATAGTATTCACTATATGAGTTCCTCTATTCTTTTTTATACCTTTTATTTATATTTAAAAAAATTACAGTAATTGTGACTTAATATTGTTTCTTTTTCTCTCTCAGGTCCAGCAAGACGATGAATCTCTGTTCTAAGTGTTTTGCGGGTGAGTACCTGTCCTATAGTACCCTACCTGCTCTTACCTGTTCTTTCTCTGTGACATTCTGTGACATTTACTGGCTTACCTATAAAATAAAAATGTGGAAAAATACATGTAGCGCTCAGACATGTAACGATGATGTAAATGGAAACATGAAATAATCTAAAATTAATAATACTTGTGCAGTGATACCAAAATCAATCAGTACAAACAAATACAATAATGTGAAATGAAGAAATGTAAACACTGATTGTGTTAGTAAGACACAAATGGATGTAGAACATAGTCCATAGAAAATGGCGAGAGTTCTTATAGCCCTGTTTCCAACTGAGCTGGCTGGTATGTGGTCCTGGTAGACCAGTTGGTATATATATATATATATGGACACTTGCAAAGGATAAGATGAATGATGAAATACCCTTACCGACTGAGGTGGACACACATGTCGTCATATAGCAATGGGTCATATAGGCTTATAATCCTCTCCGAGGATATCATGCTGAATGCGAGGATAGGCAACTCCAAATCGCTGGACCAGGTGGGGCCAGCAAACGGCAGCCGAGGATATCCAAGGCACGTCCACGTGATGGTGATGGAAGGGTGGTCAACGATGACAAAATATAAAATAAAAAAGAAGGTGCTCCATATGGTGCAAATCAACCAATTAAGGTTTATTGGGCATAAAAAAATCTTACGATTTGCAAGATCAACAATATAAAAGTGATCACAAATGCAATAAAAAAATTATAAAAACAATGCGAGAGGCATAAATGTGCAAGCCCAACGCGTTTCGATGCAAGGGCGCCTTCAACTGGGGCATCATGAAAATAAAAATGACAGCTGGCGTCTAATTTGATACAAATTGAATGGATTGGTCAGGCGGGCGCCTCCTATTCCATAGTTCTGGTAAATCTAAAAAGGAGATTGCATAGTGTATGGCCAGCTTTATACAAGTACATAGGAGGGAGCGTCACTCAGCTGTCCGACCTCGTTCACATCTCCACATAGCAAAAACTCACATTCCTGCATCTTTTTTTTTTTTGGGTGTTTTCACGTGTCACACATAGAGCAGCCTGTTCACTTGAATGGGAGCCCTACACACGACAGTTGCCCCAGAGAAGCTCCAGAACTTTTTTTGGAGTGGAGCGTGGTGCGTTACCGCAGTTTTTGGTTCGTTTGCTGATCCTTTAACCACTTCAGCTCTGGACTTGAAGATTTGCCCCCTTAAAGGGGTTGTAAACACTCGTGTTTTTTCATCTTAATGCATCCAAACTAGGGGATAGATTTATGGCATTTTTTTTTTTTTTTACTAGTAATGGCAGTGATCTGCGATTTTTAGCGGGACTGTGACTTTGTGGCGGACAGATCGGACACTTTTGACACTTTTTTGGGACCAGTGACATTTTTACAGCGATCAGTGCTATAATAAATGACACTGGCAGGGATGTGATTAACACTAGGGGGCGATCAAGGAGTTAAATGTGTTCCCTGGGAGGTGTTTCTAACTGTGGGGGGATGTTTGGATGTACGACTCACGTACTGGAGCTTGCATGGGCATTCAAACAAATAAACCATCCTCTCTGATGTACACGTAATGAACCCCTGACATATACCGCAGCGCTGTACAGAGAACACTGAGCCAGTCACATCAGTCTCTGCACCAGAGGAACTTACACTCTAATGTTCTGTTCACACAGTTTCTTGTATTTACAGTGAAACGAATTTGGATAGAATGTGTTTTTTGAATGATGGGAGGACATCAGAGTCCTTGGAGGTGTTCTACGTGAACACAGGGTATATATGCCAGTCCCACGCAGTGTCCTTGCTGAGAATCTTACACAGTCTTCCAAGACTCAATAATGAGCCAACACTTCCTACAGTGATTTCCAGATCCAGCTTGGTTCTTTAATAACTGTAATTTAGAACAGCATTGGCAGAAAAAGTCACCTACAATTTGAATCTGCTGAAACAATGTGTGACTAGAATCGGCAATAACTCAGAGAAGATATACTATATGGCCAAATGTAGGTTGACCCCCTGGAGTTCCTTTGTCTCCAGTGAAGGGTCTTGTTAATGCTATATAATACAAAGACTTTGTAGACAATTGTGGTCACAGTTTGGTGAAGGCCCTTTTTTTCTGTTCTACCAGGACTGTGCCCCTGTGTACAAAGCCAGCTCCATAAAGACATGGGCTGACCAGTTTAGACCAGCTCCATAAAGACATGGTCTTACCGGTGTGGACCAGCTCCATAAAGACATTGTCTTACCGGTGTGGACCAGCTCCATAAAGACATGGGCTGACCAGTTTAGACCAGCTCCATAAAGACATGGTCTTACCGGTGTAGACCAGCTCCATAAAGACATGGTCTTACCGGTGTAGACCAGCTCCATAAAGACATGGTCTTACCGGTGTGGACCAGCTCCATAAAGACATGGTCTTACCGGTGTAGACCAGCTCCATAAAGACATGGTCTTACCGGTGTGGACCAGCTCCATAAAGACATTGTCTTACCGGTGTGGACCAGCTCCATAAAGACATGGGCTGACCAGTTTAGACCAGCTCCATAAAGACATGGTCTTACCGGTGTGGACCAGCTCCATAAAGACATTGTCTTACCGGTGTGGACCAGCTCCATAAAGACATGGGCTGACCAGTTTAGACCAGCTCCATAAAGACATGGTCTTACCGGTGTAGACCAGCTCCATAAAGACATGGGGTGACCAGTTTAGACTAGCTCCATCAAGACATGGGCCGACCAGTGGGGACAAGCTCCATAAAGACATGGGCTGACCAGCGTGGACCAGCTCTATAAAGACATGGAGGCTGACCAGCGTGGACCAGCTCCATAAAGACATGGGCTGACCAGTGTGGACCAGCTCCATAAAGACACGGGCTGACCAGTGTGGACCAGCTCCATAAAGACACGGGCTGACCAGTGTGGACCAGCTCCATAAAGACATGGTCTTACTGGTGTGGACCAGCTCCATAAAGACATGGGCTGACCAGTGTGGACCAGCTCCATACAGACATGGGCTGACCAGTGTGGACCAGCTCCATAAAGACATGGGCTGACCAGCGTGGACCAGCTCCATAAAGACATGGGCTGACCAGTGTGGACCAGTTCCATAAAGACATGGGCTGACCAGAATGAACCAGCTTGGACACCCTCCAAAATCTTGTGGAAAGCCTTCCCAGAATAGTGGAGCATGACAAAGCTACAGCTAAAGAAGGGAAGGGTTAGGGACCAACTTCATATTATTGGCCACGGTTTCTAGTGAGGGGGACTTTCAGAACTACGGGAAAAACATTGTAGACAATTGTGCTCTTCCAACCTTGTGGTAATAGTTTGGTGAAGACCCTTTTCTGTTCCACTATGACTGACTGTTACCCTGTGTACAAAGCCAGCTCCATAAAGACATGGTTTTACCAGTTTGGTGTGGAGGAACTTGAGCATCCTGAACAGAGCCCTGACCTCAACCCTACTGAACACCTCTGGGATGAATTGGAACACCAATTACAAGCCAGGTATTTTATTGTTACCCAACCTGGGGCCGAACATGTGAGCCAGGTCTTTTTTTTGCGCCCAATGTGGGGCCCAGCATGTGAGCCAGGTCTTTTTTTTTTTTTTTTTTGATGCCCAACGTGGGGACAATGTTTGAACCAGGTCTTCTCATCCAACATTAGTCAGTACCTGATTTCACAAATGGACACAAATTCCCACAGACACCCTCCAAAATCTTGTGGAAAGCCATCTCAGAAGAGTGGAGGATGTTATTGATGCAGAGGGTGTCAACTCTATATCAATGGCCATGGTTTTGGAATGGGATGTCCAAACAACTCATTATGGTGTGACGATCAGGGGTCCGGAAACTTGGATTTATAGTGTTTTGTTGCGGTGGAGGGCTTGTGTGCATGGTGGACTTTACCACACTTTTCATGTGGCTTGGCATCTAGTGGAATGTATCATCATTCGGAGAAGAATTTGAAAAAGTTTCATCTCACTGTACAATGTATGTGAGCTGTCTGACAGGGCAGATCTGTGACGGAGACCAGTAGCTATAGTAGTAGAGAAGCTCCCTCCGACCAGCAGGATAGGTAAACAAGCAGGTTGCCCTGGAGGATGATGCGGGCTCGCCTGAGGTGCGGGGTTTAAGCACTAACCAGTGTTCACCAGAGCTCCTGATGGTGGAGATTGCTTTTGCTGTGTGTTAGTATCAGGTTGCGGCCCTCAGGATCGTCCCACCAGGAGGTGAGCAAGCCAGGATCCCGTAGCATATATAGCAGGTCGGGATCACGCAGAAACGTAGTCAGTAAATAAGCCAAAGGTCGGTAACAAGTGCTTGCAGGTTGGGATCAAGCAGAAGCGTAGTCAAGGAGCATGCCAAAGGTCGGTAATGAGTGGTAGTGAAGACAGACAGCAGTAGGAGCGTCCAGAGCGAAATAATGGCTGGAGAGGGTACAATAATCTGGCAAACAGGAAGTGCAAAGGCATGACTTAAATAGGAAGTTCATGGAAGGCGCAAAGAATTCAAGGTTCACCAGAAACAAGGTACAAGGCATGATTGTCCTAGGAATTGTCCAGGTAGCTGTCCAGCATCCCAGGTGGAAAGTAGAGATCCTGCCAGACACAGCCCAGGTTGTAGGTTCAGATCCGGGTTCTGACAAGACCTGATCTTTCTTTGCTACAGTTCAGTAACACTTCCAGGTCTTATACCTCCCCCAACTTTTGACTGGACAGTAAAAGGAGATGCAACAGACCAATGTCTGTTCTCTCTGTCATTCTGCACTCTCCATCTGCCAGCATGATTGGCATCTTGTACTGCTAGTCTGGGCTCTGCTGTACAGGGACTGAATGAAGGTGCCTACACAAGTCAATTTCATGATACGTTGGCATTCACATTAATTTGTGTAGTAGTAATGTAATGTCTATATATATATGTAAATCACTGTGTTACAGGTAATATGTCTGAGCTGCATCATTTCTACAGACAATGCTGATAATGTGATGCATCTGGGGGGGTCACGTGTCCCCCCCCCACCCCCCCTACCCTCCCAACTTCACAAATATACACACAGATTCATTCACTGTCAAATTACTGCTAAATAGCTAAAATCCCACCTAATTCCAATGCAACGCTGAATGTTAATGGCTCACCACCTCAAAGTATCAGCCGAGGCTTTTATTTGTCATTATATAAAGCGGAGAAGCTGTGTTGTCTCCGGGTTTATCCAAATCCTTCCGTCTTCATGGGCACGTTTCAACTCCTCTGCTATGACTTTAAAGAACCTCCAACAACAAGAATTCAGACATTTTCCTGTACAGAGTACAAATGCGAGCCTGGCCAGTAATGTAAGAGATGGGAGAGAAGTGTACTTTGAGTGCACTTATCCCTCCCTGGGTCTCCTTCTCCAGGCTTTTGTAGAACATTTTTTTACCACCGATATTCACAGTGTGACCTGCCAAGCCCTGCACAACAACTCTTCATCTCCTTTTCAGTCCTTCGCCTTCTCCTTGATGCATGTGCAGCTTGCACATTGCTCCCTGTTCACTTATTCTTTGCAGAAGAGCCCCCAGCTGGGGTTATAGACCGAATAGGTCAGTTGAGATTTGTGACAGACCCAACCATGAAAGGGGCTTTTGGAGGGGACTGCAGGGAGGCCTCTTGCCTACTGACTATGGGCCCTGGGTTTTAAGGGAGCACTACTCTTTGAGAGGTGTGTGCCTGGAGGACTCTTGGACTGGCCTTGCTTCAGATTTGGGTCCATGGCTCCCCGAAACACAGATACAGGGGCCTTGTTAAGTACCGTATTTATCGGCGTATAACACGCACCTTTTTCCCCTTAAAATCCGGGGGAAATCGCGGGTGTGTGTTATACGCCGATCCCCCGCTGATCTGCGCTGTCTGTGGAGCGCCGCCGACATTTACAGAGCCGAACCGAATGTACTGTGTACTCTGCTCCACTCGCAGTTATGCCCAGTCCCGCCTCCTAGCCGTGGACATAACACCGGGCCAAGGGGCGGGACGGGGTCGTTACTGCGAGTGGAGCCGAGTACACTCAGCTCGGCTCAGTCTATGTCGTCGGCGGGAGTAGCCGAAGATCTTGGCGGCGGCGGGAGGAGCCGAAGATCTTGGCGGCGGTAAATTTAAAACAAAACCATGCTGCAATTTTGGGGAAGGCTGCAGGGGGACAGTGCAAGGCTGCATTGATGATCATTTAAAATGTAAGTTTTTTTCCTTAAACTTCCCTCCTAAACTTGGGGTGCGTGTTATACACCGATAAATACGGTATGTCTCTCCCATTGTGTACCTCATCCCTTTTTGTCTATCTGATCATCTCCTGGAGATGTGATTAATATTGTTACCACTTTACCTATTATCGAACCATTGTGGGATGTTATGTTTTTATGCTTAGGATAATGTTTAATGTACTTTGTGTATCCGGAGTGGTAGACTGGTTCCGGACAGTCTGAGCTGGGGTGGGATCTCTGATTAATCAAAGCATTGGATGCATGGGCACTGAGTCACCTAGGCTTGTGTATGTGCCTACTAGTTTAATTAGGTTAATGTTTACAGTATTTTGGCTGTTACCACCTCAGTTCGATTCATCCAGACCAAAACTCCAACATGTTTCGTCCCCAGGGCTTAATCATGCCCTGCCACCAGCAAACCCTCATCTCCACGATTAAGCCCCAGGGGCAAAACATGTTGGGAGTTGTGGTCTGGATGAATCGAGCTGAGGCTGCTTTTTCCTGCTAGCCACTCAAGCCGGGTGAGCTGTGTGGCAGCCGGGCTATCTCTTGATAGACCTTTCCTCAGCCTGCACCCTCACTAGTCCCTTAAGCATTTATCATGGTTTGCCAGCAGGTAAGATGGCTTAATTCGCTATATAGCCTAAAAATGACAAAGCAATTTTGGGTCTTTTGCATGGTTTGAAATCAAAATAGCCCCAGAGTTTCCCTTTTGCTGCTGACTGGCTTGAGGGGTTGGCAGAGGCAGAATGTTGGACTTCTGAATTCTGCCTCCATGGCATTTGGCTTCATTTCCAACTCTTATCCAGCAGTGTGGTGCTTCTTTTTATTCTGTACCCTATGGATCCTAGATTGGACTGACTGTCTCCTGAATTCTGGATCAGTTGTTCCCCTGTGATAGGCTTCTGTTGTCAACACCCCTCAACTAGACTTTTTTTGGAGGACCTAATACACTAGAGTTTTAAATGTGAAGTCAAAAAATATCTGTCTTGTTTATTTCCTGAAGTCGATCAGCTAGGTGGTCTGCTTTGGATCGGTTGTTTTAGTTCCCACTGGAGGCGAAACCCTGCAAGCATTTTGTATCAGTCCCGGCAGATTGCTCTCTATATTACAGTTTAATTCTGCATATATATTGCATGCCTGAACCCTTCCTTTGTGTGGTTTTGTTTTCAACGTGTTTTTTGTAATCCGTTCGGAATGTAATGAGCTGCGTGCTCCAGAGACCTGGCCTTACCTCGCCAATTAGAACAAGTGGTTATAGAGACGGCGCCTTTTAAATAAAACATGGCACCGCTGAGTGGAGCCACCTGACCTTCGGGAATAAGAGAAGTGTTCTCCTAAACTCTGCTCGCCGTCCGTATGATGATGACCAATGTGAGAGGCCTGGCGCTAAGCATGGCGGCGCATTCATTGCCAAGACGTACCTCCGAGAGCACAGACTCCACTACGGGCTTCCCCGGTCAACTTTTGTATTTATTGTAAGGCCCCTTTCACACTGGGGCGGGAGCCGCGGTGACGGTAAAGCAGCGCTATATTTAGCGCTACTTTACCGTCGTATTAGCCGCGGTATTCGGCCGCTAGCGGTACGATTTTAACCCCCGCTAGCGGCCGAAAAAGGGTTAAAATCCCCCGCAAAGCGCCGCTGTATCGGCGCTTCGCGGCGCTATTGCCGCGGTATTGCCGCGGTGTCCCATTGAAATCAATGGGAAGGAGCGGTATAGGAGCGGTGAATACACCACTCCTATACCGCTCCAAAGATGCTGCTAGCAGGACTTTTTGGACTGTCCTGCTAGCGCACCGCTCCAGTGTGAAAGCCCGCCGGGCTTTCACACTGGAGTGAATGGGGCCGGATTTTTTCAGGCGGTGTACAGGCGCTATTTTTAGCGCTGTACCGCCTGAAAAACGCCCCAGTGTGAAAGGGGCCTAAGGATGCAAAAGAAACAATTCCTGAAGATGAAGGACTTTTCATTGGCAAGCTTTGCGTTTTAATTTTTGCTGTAGCGTGGCAAAAATGATCCCCGTTGTCACGCATGGCGGTCAGTGCCTCCTGCTGAATGAAACCCAAATCAACTGAATAAGGGGGCCTTGCAACCACGCCCAATACAATACCTCTTCACTGCGTGTCAAATGCCCTCCGAAGAACATATCCACCACCCTTTACTGAATCGGAGGGTTCTTCTCTCTGCAGGATCCTGTCAATTTTGTTTAATTTGGCATGGCTGCGCCCACACAGCTGTATCATCCAGAGAGACACTTAGTTCTTAAAAAACAAAAAGCGTTGTGATGTCATCGCACTTGTAGTCCATTGATACTTCCTCCGTGAAGGAATAACCGGAGCGGCCTGTTTATTAGGCCCCTCTCACACTGGGGCAGTGCGGGCGTCGGCGGTAAAGCAGCGATATATTTAGCGCTGCTTTACCGTCGTTTTAGCAGCGGTATTTGGCCGCTAGCGGGGCGGTTTTAACCCCCGATAGATGCCCGAAAAAGGGTTAAAACTCCCCCCGCTGCGGCGCTTTGCCAGCGGTATTGCCGCGCTGTCCCATTGATTTCAATGGGTAGGAGCAGTGAATACTCCGCTCCTTCACCGCTCCAAATATGCTGCTAGCAGGACTTTTTTTAGGCCCCTTTCACACTGAAGCGTTTTTCAGGCGCTACAGCGCTAAAAATAGCGCCTGTATAGCGCCTGAAAAAAGTGGGTCCTTTCACTCCAGTGTGAAAGCCGGAGGGCTTTCACACTGGAGCGGTGCGCTAGCAGGACGGTAAAAAAAGTCCTGCTAACAGCATCTTTGGAGTGGTGAAGAAGCCGTGTGTGACGGATCCTGTACTTAAGGTGTCCGCCGTAAATGCTTCCTAAGTCCTGGAACATGAGTCCAATGGATCTGGCTTTAGGAACCTCCAAGAACTAGACAACACCAGTCTTGGAGTACATCAGGAATTATCTTTATTTGACATGTCACAAACATATATACAGCCAGATGACTAAAACCTAACCTAATTAGCATGAACTAATTATCTTAATCAACACTGGACTCCTTCATTCAATTGCAGGGTTAATTAGCACATACAACAATAGGTGAAACACTCCTCCACAAGCCAGACTATACTCATTTACACAACAGACAGGCTGGCTGGAGTTCATGACATTAGCATCTCTTGCTAATATGCCAAATACATATACAGATTCTATGTGTCTTGGGGGCCAGCATGGACCTGAATCCAAGTAACACCAGCTCAGGGGTCCCCAGGCATGCAGCTCAAAGAGCACTGTTCCCCCAAATGCCAGGGCCCATAATCACAAGGCAATAGGCTCGCATTCAGTCCCCTCCAACAGCCTCTGTCCCGGCTAGGTCTGTCACACAGTGTATTCACCGCTCCTATACCGCTCCTACCCATTAAAATCAATGGGGCAGCGTGGCTATACCGCTGGCAAATCGCCGCTGCAGCGGCGCTTTGCGGGGGGGTTTAACCCTTTTTCGGCCGCTAGCGGGGGGTTAAAACCGCCCCTCTTGCGGCCAAATACTGCTGCTAAAACGATGGTAAAGCAGCGCTAAATATAGCGCTGCTTTACCGCCGACGCCCGCACCGCCCCAGTGTGAAGGGGGCCTACCGTCCTGCTAGCGCACCGCTCCAGTGTGAAGGGGGCCTACCGTCCTGCTAGCGCACCGCTCCAGTGTGAAAGCCCCCGCTGTTTTCAGGCACTATTTTTAGCGCTGTAGCGCTTGAAAAACGCTTCAGTATGAAAGGGGCCTTAAACTCGCAATCCACTGAACATGGTTGCTGTACATTGCAAGCTTAAATACAGAAAAAATAAAAATAGCAAATGCACATTTCTTCTAAATCAGTGTGGGTGCATTTATACATTTTTTGCAAATGGTTAAATATGTCTTTAACCACTTCAGCCCCGGCAGGATTTTCCCCCTTCCTGACCGGAGCGTTTTTTTTTGCGATACGAC
Organism: Lithobates sylvaticus; assembly: GCA_028564925.1. NCBI lineage: Eukaryota > Metazoa > Chordata > Amphibia > Anura > Ranidae > Lithobates > Lithobates sylvaticus. The sequence continues at coordinate 15,111,504 of CM053028.1, forward strand.
ACTGCGTCGCTTTAACTGACAATTGCGCGGTCGTGCGACGTTGCACCCAAACAAAATTGACGTCTTTTTTTTCCCCACAAATAGAGCTTTCTTTTGGTGGTATTTGATCACTTCTGCTGTTTTTATTTTTTGCGCTATAAACAAAAAAAAGTGCGACAATTTTGAAAAGAAAAAGCTATTTTTTTTTACTTTTTGCTATAATAAATATCCCCCAAAAAAATATATATATATAAAAAAAAAAAAATGTTCTCAGTTTAGGCCGATACGTATTCTTCTACATATTTTTGGAAAAAAAATTGCAATAAGCATTTATTGATTGGTTTGCGCAAAAGTTATAGCGCCTACAAAAGAGGGGATAGATTTATGGCATTTTTTATTATTCTTTTTTTTTTATTAGTATTGGCGGCGATCTGAGATTTTTTATTTTTTTTATCATGTCTGCGACATTGCAGTGGACATATCGGACACTTTTGACACTATTTTGGGACCATTGTCATTTATACAGCGATCAGTGCTATAAAAATGCCCTGATTACTGTGTAAATGACACTGGCAGAGAAGGGGGTTAAACACTAGGGGGCAAACAAGGGGTTAAATGTGTCCTAGGGAGTGATTCTAACTGTAGGGGGGATGGGCTCACTACAACATGACAGAGATCACTGCTCCCAATGACCAGGAGCAGTAGATCCCTGTCATGTTGCTAGACAGAACAGGGAAATGCCTTGTTTACATAGGCATCTCCCCGTTCTGCTTCTCCGTGTCACGATCGCGGGCCCCCGGCGGACTTCGAGTCCGCGGGGCCCGTGGGCATGTGGCGCCCACTAGCCTGTGATTTAAAGGGGATGTACAGTATACGCCCATTTGCGCAGCACACATTGTCTGGTCGGCAAATATCCTTTTTTTTTTTTTTTGTAATCTAATTTTCTGAGATACAGAATTTTGGGGTGTCACTCTCTGTAAGCCATAATCATCAAAACTAAAAGAAAGAAATGCTTGAAATGTATCACTCTGTGTGTAATGAATCTGTATAATAGGAGTTTCACTTTTTGAATTGAAATACTGAAATAAATTAACTTTTTGATGATATTCTAATTTTTGGAGATGCAACTGAATACAGGGGGTCCCCGGGTTACAAACAAGATAGGGACTGTAGGTTTGTTCTTAAGTTGAATCTGTTTGTAAGTCGGAACAGGTACATTTTTTAAGTGTAGCTCTAGTCAAAAAAACTATTTTTAAGTTTTTTAGATAACCCTTCTCTATGTTATCACCCCTGTAACATTTGTTTTGCTGTCTGTGCCCCTGTTCAGAAGATTTCACTTCACTTTCTGTCCCAATGACAATTGGATTTTGAAAATGTTGGGTTGTTAGGGAAACATGGACTGGTGATAAAGCGTCAGTGGAGACACCTTTTTCCCATATTAACTCTTACAGGAGTGAATTTCCCTTCCTAGGGGTGGATTTCCTCTCACTTCCTGTTGTCTCCCTCCGTTTGTAAGTAGGAGTCGTTTGTAAGTCGGATGTTTGTAAGTCGGGGACCCCCTGTAAGTGGAATGTCCAAAAAGTCCACCATCAAATGACCATGTGTCTATCAACCTAATATTCACGCTCATGGGCGTCCGCAGAACTTTGTTCAGGGGGGGGGGCATCATTTTCGGGTCACCCATGCACCGCCCCTTTTCAACAAGGTCATTATCACATTATTATGGTCAGAGGCTGCAGACGTAGTACAGTCCCTAGGATAAGTAATGGTTAAGGGCCAACAGGCTCTCTTACCAGACTCAGAGAAACTACAGCAGTGATCCCTCTGACTGGACGTTCGCTCACTCTGGGTTCCCCGGGGGCATCTCTGGTCAGTAGTGTAGCATGTCTGTACCCTGGTAGTGGCTCAGTCTTTCTCTCTCTGGTGGCGCTGGGCAGCGTGGCTCTTTCTCTGGTGGCGCTGGGCAGCATGGCTCTCTGGTGGCGCTGGGCAGCATGGCTCTCTGGTGGCGCTGGGCAGCATGGCTCTCTCTGGTGGCGCTGGGCAGCATGGCTCTCTCTGGTGGCGCTGGGCAGCGTGGCTCTCTCTCTGGTGGCGCTGGGCAGCGTGGCTCTCTCTCTGGTGGCGCTGGGCAGCATGGCTCTCTCTGGTGGCGCTGGGCAGCGTGTCTCTCTCTCTGGTGGCGCTGGGCAGCGTGGTTCTCTCTGGTGGCGCTGGGCAGCGTGCCTCTCTCTCTGGCTTCCACCTAGCTCCTCATTCTTTGTCCTGTAGCACTCTCTCCCTCAGCTCAGCTTTTTTCCAGGCTGCAGTCTCTTAATCTCTCTCTTGATCGAGCTGTAGCCTCCTCTCTGTGGCAAATGGGGCTGCCAATCTTTGGGACTACATGTCCCATGATGCTCCCCTGTCCTAGTCTCCTTTGATTGGCCCTCAGTTATGGCCTATAGGGAAGGGACGGAGCAGGCAGGAAGCTGGGCGGGGAACCTGGTGAGAGCTGCCGTCTCTTCTTCCTGACAGGAAAAAGGGGGCGGGAGAAACCTCTGACAGCCCGCAGCTCACCTTTCTCCTGTCACAGCGCCGCCGAGTTCTCTGCTGGACTGAGCAGGGAAGAGAGCCTGAAGTCACACTACACTGATGGGGGAGGGGGGGGGGCTTGACAGCACCTTGATGGTGTCACCCCACTGGCGGGTGGCACCCGGGTGCGGGCTGCCCTCACCCTGATAGCGACGCAACTGTGCTGAATTTAAGATCCGATCCCTGATTCCAGGGGGGGGGGCACTTGACCCCCCTTGCCCCTACCTGCGGACGCCCATGCTCACGCTGCAATTGGCTTGGAAAGAAGGTGGAGCTGAAACCAGGGATCTTGGTGACCGGCTCAGAAAACAAAGATTTCACCTTTAATGGGTACTTAGCGGTTCGGGTAGCTGGGTGAGCTTTTAGGAACATCGGGATTAAAATAAGAGATGTACAGCCATGTAGGCTGCGTCCTCTGAGCCCGTTCATGTCTGGAGATCCAGAACACTCTTCATAATAGAAGATGAGATTCTCTCGGTGGCGTCCGCACTGAGAATCCTCAGGGGATGATGTTTTCCTATTCCTGTTTTCCATTTCGGATATATCAAGGCAGTGATTGCATCTTGCTGGGCTGAACCCACCATGGGCCGTTCTCCACCCCCCCAGGGGCTCTCATGCTTCTCGGAAGTCAGAATTCCTCATTAGCCGAAGCTCCGAGCTCATTGTACATATCATTTCAATATTCCATGAATAATAACTATTCTCTGTATCTCTGCTAATAAAGCCCCACCTAACTCCTCCATGGATGCAATGCTCCGCTCCATCCTGAATTACTCCCTGATCACCCCTAGTGCTGCTCATAGCAGCCAGGCTTCCAACATTTTTCCTTAAAGTGGAGTGCCGACCAAAAAAAAAAAAAAAAAACGTGGCTTAAAAATCCTAAAAAAAAATAAAAAATAATTGAAAAAAAAAAAAATTTTTACTCCCCTCTAAATGCCTGTTGCTAGGGGGTCCCTCGTAGTCTGCCACCTTCATTGCCCGGGCACTGACCACTTCCTGTAGGCGCCGCACAGTCATCTGGGACCTGTCATGTGTCCCAGATGAGTGAGCGTCGAATCACGGCGCACGGCGCTGCTCGCGCACAGCCGGGTTCCCACATTAAGAATGCCGGCACCGCAAGCGGAGCGGGGAACAAGGGGGGTCTTGTTACCCCGCATCGCTGGACCCCGGGACAGGTAAGTGTCTGATTTATTAAAAGTCAGCAGCTGCAGTATTTGTAGCTGCTGACTTTTAATTTTTTTTTTTTTTTTTTTGTGGGCACTCCACTTTAACCACTTCAGCCCCGGAAGAATTTACCCCCCTTCCTGACCAGAGCACTTTTTTGCGATTCGGCACTGCGTCGCTTTAACTGACAATTGTTGCGGTCGTGCAACGTGGCTCCCAAAAAAAATTGACGTCCTTTTTTTCCCACAAATAGAGCTTTCTTTTGGTGGTATTTGATCACCTCTGCGATTTTTTTATTTTTTGCGCTATAAACAAAAAAAAAGAGCGACAATTTTGAAAAAAAACACATTTTTTTTTTTCTTTTTGCTATAATAAATATCCCCCAAAAATATATATAAAAAAAATTTTCCTCAGTTTAGGCCGATATGTATTCTACATTGTTTTGGTAAAAAAAATCGCAATAAGCGTATATTGATTGGTTTGCGCAAAAGTTATAGCGTCTACAAAATAGGGGATAGATTTATGGCATTTTTATTATTCATTTTTTTTTATTAGTAATGGCGGCGATCTGAGATTTTTTTTTTTTTTTTTTTATCATGGCTGCGACATTGCAGTGGACATATCGGACACTTTTGATACTATTTTGGGACCATTGTCATTTATACAGTGATCAGTGCTATAAAAATGCACCGATTACTGTGTAAATGTCACTGGCAGGGAAGGGGTTAAACACTAGGGGGCGATCATGGGGTTAAATGTGTCCTAGGGAGTGATTCTAACTGTAGGGGGGATGGGCTCACTAAAACATGACAGAGATCACTGCTACCGATGACCAGGAGCTGTCATGCTTCTAGACAGAAGAGGGAAATTATTATTATTTTTTTTTACTTGTAATGGCGGCGATCTGCGATTTTTATCGGGACTGCGACATTATGGCGGACACATTTTTAAAACATTGACAATTTATGCAGCGATCAGTGCTATAAATGCACTGATTAATGTGTAAATGTCACTGGCAGGGAAAGAGGTTAACACTAGGGGGTGATCAAGGGGTTAACTGTGTTCCCTAGGTGTGTTTCTAACTGTGGGGTGCGGGGACTGACTAGGAGGAGAGAGAGATCGGTGTTCATACATATTATGAACACACACGATCTGTCTCATCTCCCCCGAAAGAAACCGGGATCTGTGTGTTTACACACACAGATCCCGGTCCTCGCCCTGTCACGAGTGATCGCGGGAGCCAGGCGGTCATCGGGCACTCACATCAGCTCCGGGCACACGCCTCCGGCGGCGCACCTGCGTCCCTGGTGGCCAAAAGGCAAAGCGACGTAAGGTAACTAAGCGAGTAAAACTGCGGCGGCTGGTCGGGAAGCTGTTAAGATACAATGTTACAATCTGATTACTGGGGGGGAGAGGAAACTGAGGAAATGCTTCCTCCTGCCTGCAGCAGACTGATGACATCATCTCAGCCTAGGCAGAGACAGCGACTGGAGCTCGAGGACGGCTTATTCATGATAAAAGGTGGAGCCTTTGTGAAAAATGATGCTGTTGCTGTAACATGCCAGATATTTATTCATGGAGACTTGGGACGCTCAGCGATGGGTCCTACAAGGACAGGAAAGGGGTTTATAGTTGCAGGTGACTGAGACGATCCTTTGTACAAGATAAACGATTCTGGAGCAACGCCGGCGCTCCTCTCTGTACAGGGGGCTCCGTGTCATGTTTGGGACGGAGGAGAAGATTGATACAAAGGGGTTCAGGCGGCTCTTCTCATCTCTCTTCTCGTCATGTTGACTGATGACAGCGAAGGAAGAAATTAACTTTGTGGTCCAAGGCTTGGCTCCGAGTCGGAATTTTAATACAACAGATTTTTCATAAGATGTTGTGAGCGCTGAGACGGCGGCAACACTTACAGCTAATAAGATGGAGATGAGAAAAGTGAGTCTGAGCTTCGCTGTAGTGTGGCGGAGTGTGCCGGCCTTACCAATCTCACCTGTGCCAGCACACCGCTCCGTGCCACAGACATCTCCGACAGGTAATAAGAAGAGCCAGAGGAGCTTACACTCTAATGTCCCACAACGGTCATCACAGAACCAGAAGAGCTTACACTCTAATGTCCCCACCACGGTCATCACAGAACCAGAAGAGCTTACACTCTAATGTCCCACCACAGTCATCGCAGAACCAGAGGAGCTTACACTCTAATGTCCCCCCACAGTCATCACTGAACCAGAGGAGCTTACACTCTAATGTCCCCCCCACAGTCATCACAGAACCAGAGGATCTTACACTCTAATGTCCCCCCCACAGTCATCACAGAACCAGAGGAGCTTACACTCTAATGTCCCCCCACACAGTCATCACTGAACCAGAGGAGCTTACACTCTAATGTCCCCCCACAGTCATCACAGAACCAGAGGAGCTTACACTCTAATGTCCCACCACAGTCATCACAGAACCAGAAGAGCTTACACTCTAATGTCCTCCCCACAGTCATCACTGAACCAGAAGAGCTTACACTCTAATGTCCCCCCACAGTCATCACAGAACCAGAGGAGCTTACACTCTAATGTCCCCCCACAGTCATCACAGAACCAGAGGAGCTTACACTCTAATGTCCCCCCACAGTCATCACTGAACCAGAGGAGCTTACACTCTAATGTCCCCCCACACAGTCATCACTGAACCAGAGGAGCTTACACTCTAATGTCCCACCACAGTCATCACTGAACCAGAAGACCTTACACTCTAATGTCCCCCCATTGCCACACACTATTATTATACATTTGTATAGCTCTGACATATACTGCAGTGCTGTACAGAGATCACTGAGCCAATCACATCAGTCTCTGTACCAGAGGAGCTTACACTCTAATGTCCCCCCACAGTCGCACACTATTATTATTATAGATTTACCATATATACTCGAGTATAAGCCGAGTTTTTCAGCACATTTTTTTGTGCTGAAAGTGCACCCCCCCCCCCCTCGGCTTATACTCGAGTCCAGCACTTTTCTGCAGCAGAAAATGTCATTTTCCAACCCGACTTTGGGGCCCCGTATCCCGGGGCTAGGAACTAGCTTGGTGCCAGGAACCCCAGATTTGGTGTGCCAACCCAGTGGACCTAGCACTACAACATATCCAAGATGGGGTTCCTAGCTCTAAGTGGCCCCGAGATACGGGGGCCCCAAAGTCGGTTCAGAAAATGTCATTCTCTGCTGCAGAAAAGTGCTTGACATTTTCCAACCCGACTTTGGGGCCCCGTATCTCGGGGACACTTAGTGCTAGGAACCCCAAAATTTGGTATTCAAACCCAGTGGAACCAGCACTATAACATATCCAAAGATGGGGTTCCTAGCACCAGTGACGAGATACGGGGCCCCAAAGTCGGTCAACTGTGTCCATCTGCAGCAATGTCATTTCGAGACCCTTTGGTACCAAAGACCCCAAATTTTGTCTGCAGCTAGGGGGCATCTAGGAACCCTTAACTACCAAGTTTGAAGTTCGGGGGACCTATGGCTGCAAATGGGCACAGTGAGGCTGCAAATGGGCACAGTGAGGCTGCAAATGGGCACAGTGAGGCTGCAAATGGGCATTGTTGACCCTCTTTTCCACTTACAGTAGCTGCGCATTTCTCACCCTAGGCTTATACTCGAGTCAATACAGTTTTTTGTGGTAAAATTAGGTGCCTCGGCTTATACTCGAGTATATACGGTAAGCCGAGGCACCTAATTTTACCACAAAAAAATGGGACAACGTATTGACTAGGGTGACAAATGTGCAGCTACTGTAAGTGGAAAAGAGGGTCAACAATGCCCATTTGCAGCCTCACTGTGCCCATTTGCAGCCATAGGTCCCCCGAACTTCAAACTCAGTAGTTAAGGGTTCCTAGATGCCCCCTATCAGTCCAAATTTGGGGTTTCTGAACCCAAAGGGTCCCGAAAGGACATTTGCTGCAGATGGACACAGTTGACAGTATTTAGGACCCCGTATCACCGTATCCGAGCGCAGAGTGGCCTTGAGATACGGGGCCCCAAAGTCGGTTCGGAAAATGTCATTTTCTGCAGCAGAAAAATACTTGACTCGAGTATAAGCCGAGGGGGGCATTTTCAGCAAAAAAAAATGTGCTGAAAAACTCGGCTTATACTGGAGTGTATACGGTATATAGCTGTGACATATACCGCAGTGCTGTACAGAGAACGCTGAGCCAATCACATCAGTGTCTTAACTACGATTGTGACATCTTCTTGGCTTCGCTTGGTTAATATAATTTAAATTGGACGAGTTTTCTGAGACCGCAGTCATTTGTTTCAATGAACGGAAATTCTTCTTAAGGAATAATAACCTCTTCCTGAGACGGATCAAAAAACTCCTACAAGTTCATTTGTTTAGCTGGAGATGATCTGGGATGGTGCAATGGGGTTGGGTTTAGCTAAACTCATGCAGGGGGTGTCCTTTTTTTTTTTTTTTTTTAGCTCTGAATACACTTGAGGGTATCACATGACTGTAGGTACGGCTTTTTCTCCAAAACTGCATCAAAGATGCAGTGGACAGTTCTTCTTTATTTTGCCACGCCAAAAGGGTGTGGACTATAGCCCAGTGGTGTCCAAACTGCAGCCCAGGGGCCCGATGTGGCCCAGCATTATTCCCCCCCACTGCCGGCAACAGTGGGGCAAATTTCCTGCCACTGACACCTATAACTGGACATTATTCCTCCCACTGACACCAATGATGGGGCACTATTCCTCCCACCAACACCAATGATGGGGCACTATTCCTCCCACTGACACCAATGATGGGGCACTATTCCTCCCACCGACACCAATGATGGGGCACTATTCCTCCCACCGACACCAATGATGGGGCAGTATTCCTTCCACCGACACCAATGATGGGGCAGTATTCCTTCCACCGACACCAATGATGGGGCACTATTCCTCCCACTGACACCAATGATGGGGCACTATTCCTCACACCGACACCAATGATGGGGCACTATTCCTCCCACCGACACCAATGATGGGGCACTATTCCTCCCACCGACACCAATGATGGGGCACTATTCCTCCCACTGACACCATGGATGGGGCGCTATTCCTCCCACTGACACCAATGATGGGGCACTATTCCTCCCACTGACACCAATGATGGGGCACTATTCCTCCCACTGACACCAATGATGGGGCACTATTCCTCCAACTAACACCATTGACGGGACACTATTGTCCCACCTAATACTAATGATGGGGCACTATTCCTCCCACTATTGCCAATGATAGGGCACTATTCCTCCCACTAACGCCAGTGATGGGGCACTATTCCTCCCACTGAAACCAATGATGGGGCACTATTCCTCCCACTGGCACCAATGATGGGACACTATTCCTCCCACTGATGATACCAATGATGGGGCACTATTCCTCACACTGACACCAATGATGGGACACTATTCCTCCCACTGAAACCAATGATGGGGCACTATTCCTCCCACTGACACCAATGATGGGGCACTATTCCTCACACTGAAACCAATGATGGGGCACTATTCCTCCCACTGACACCAATGATGGGACACTATTCATCCCACTAATGCCAATAATGAGGCACTGTTCCTCCCACTAAAACCAATGATGGGGCACTATTCCTCCCATTGATACCACTGAATGGGCACTATTCCTCCCACTGACACCAATGATGGGGCACTATTCCTCCCACCGACACCAATGATGGGGCACTATTCCTCCCACTGACACCAATGATGGGGCCACTATTCCTCCCACTGACACCAATGATGGGGCACTATTCCGCCCACTGACACCAATGATGGGGCACTATTCCACCCACTGACACCAATGATGGGGCACTATTCCTCCCACTGACACCAATGATGGGGCGCTATTCCTCCCACCGACACCAATAATGGGGCGCTATTCCTCCCACTGACACCAATGATGGGGCACTATTCCTCCCACTGACACCAATGATGGGGCACTATTCCTTCCATTAACACCACTGATGGGGCACTATTCCTCCCACCAATACCAATGATGGGGCATTGTTTATGCCTACTGAACCCAGGATACTTTCGTCTCCCACTGGCCCCCATAAAGTTTGAAGATCAGTATTCCTCCTCCCACTGACATCAATGATGGGGTAATAGCCCTCCAATTGATACTGACAAAGGGGCACTATTCCTCCCCCTAATACCAATGATGGGGCACTATTCCTCCAACTAACACCATTGACGGGACACTATTGTCCCACCTAATACTAATGATGGGGCACTATTCCTCCCACTAACACAATTGATGGGACACTATTCTCCCACTGGTACCAATGATGGGGCACTATTCTCCCACTAACACCAATGATGGGGCACTATTCCTCCCACTAACACAATTGACGGGACACTATTCCTCCCACTGACACCAATGATGGGGCACTATTCCTCCCACTAACACAATTGACGGGACACTATTCCTCCCACTGACACCAATGATGGGGCACTATTCCTCCCATTGATACCGGTGAATGGGCACTATTCCTCCCCCTAATACCAACGATGGGGCATTGTTTACGCATCCTGAACCCCCGGACACTTTCATCTCCCACTGTCCCCCCATAAAGTTTGAAGATCAGTAATCTGGCCCTTTGGAAAGTTTTGAGACCCTTGCTACAGCCTCGTGGTTCCCGGTGCTGAAATTAAATCCACTAGTTGTAGCCACTTTGTTTGTTTACATTTTTATTAGAGAAGTGGACTCATCCTTGAAGTACTTCCCTCGTTATATTTCTATCTGTTGTACAGAGAAGTCCTCGCCCAATCCCGATCACCTTTAATCCGGCGTTTATTTCCTGTCCTCCCATCGATCTGCACTCTGTTCTTGGTGTTCCGTCAGTATAATGAGATGTTCGCCGTAAATTCACGGCCTCCCGTCACTTTTCCTGACGTCTCTCTTTTATAACGGTGATTATTCTCCGGTGTTTCATTAAAGATGGAGTTTGACCATCAGAACAAGGGGAAGGCCGGACCCTTCCATTTTAATTTGTATCTTTCTTGGTCTTGATTAGCGTCCTCCCCTTTTCGTCCGCCGCTTGTGGCGTGACGTTCCCGTTTAGCTGTAATATACGCGGCATCCGAATGAATTTGTCAAGGGCTTTATGGCTTCTTGATGTATGGTAGAACATTAATCCTGCCACGACAATATTGAGCCATTTGTCATCTCCCTTTGAATTAAGCCTGACGCGCTATTATGGGATGCGTTTCCCTGCCGCTGGATCCGGACAGAGAAAAGGAGAGGATCCCCCCCTCACCAAGAACATTAAAATGAATTGTAGGGTATCCGAGGTTTGGCTGAATGAAGTGCCCTCTTATAGAGAGATAATAATAGCCATTTATTCCTCCACTTCCTGTCTTTGGCTGAATCCTGCGATGTTCAAGGTCGGTCAGACGAGAAGACTTGTCCTACGCCGAATGTAACCTGGATGTTATTTCAGGCCAGCCAAAGAAATTTCCATGATTCTATATATGCGGTACTTCTCATTCCCCACCTTTTATCCCTAAAGCCTCCTGCAAATATAGAAGATATAAATTAATGTCGCTATGTATTCATTATTATTACATCATTAATAGACACGTGCAATTCGCTTAGTTTTTTTTCCTTTTTCTTTTTTTTTTTTTTCGTTCGTTCGTTTTCGTACGAATGAACGAATCATTCGAAACGAAGGAATCGGAATAACGAATGGTACGAATCTGATTAACGAATCGTTCGAATCGAACGAATCCGAAAAACAATGAAAATCCGAAAAACCAAATTAGAAACAACGAATGTACGAATGAAGAAAATCCGAAAAAGGAACAACGAAAATGAACGAAAAAATTCGTACATTCGTAACTTTTTTTTTTGTTGAATTGGTAATTTTCCGTGTCTCTTACAATGGCGCTGCTTAACGTGCTTCGAATAGATTGAACGAAAAAATTTGTACATTCGTAACTTTTTTTTCGATTCGTAACTTTTTTTTTTCGATTCGTAAATTATTAAAATGTAATAATAGCATACACATTACATAAAATTATGAACTATGCTCCGATTACGAATCTACGAATGTTACGAATGTACAAATAAATACGAATGCGTCCGAATTTCGAATAAACGAAAATTAAACTAACGAATCAACGAAAAAATAACTCTTACGAATGTACGAATCGTTACGAATCCGAACACCGACGACTTCCGAATGTACGAATCGTTACGAATCAACGGAAAAGAACGAAACGAAAATAAACGATTTTTTTTCGGAAACGAAAAAAACGAAACGAAAATAAACAAATTTTTTTGTTGTGCACATGTCTAATCATTAAATACATTTTTTAACCACTTCAATCCCGGGCACTTTCACCCCCTTCCTGCACAGGCCCAATTTTCAGCTTTCAGCGCTGTCGCAGTTTGAATGACAATTGCGCGGTCATGCAACACTGTACCCATAAGAAAATTGCATTTTTTTGAAACAGATAGAGCTTTCATTTGGTCGTATTTAATCACCACTGTGGGTCTTTCTATTTTTTGGTAAACAAACGAAAAAAGACTGACATTTTTTTGGTTTCTGTCACAATTTTTTTTTGCAAATATCACATTTTTCTTCTTCACTGATGGGCACTGTTGGGGCTGCCGATATGGGCACTGATTTGGCTGCCATGATGGGCACTTATGGGGCTGTCCTGATGGGCACATTGAAGCTGCATTGATGGGTGGCAATGATGGGTGCTCATGGGTCTGCACTGATGGGGCTGCTGTTCTGGTCACTGATGGGGCTGCTGTTATGGTCACTGATGGGGCTGCCGTTATGGTCATTGATGGGGCTGCTGTTATGGTCATTGATGGGGCTGCCGTTATGGTCACTGATGGGGCTGCCGTTATGGTCACTGATGGGGCTGCTGTTATGGTCACTGATGGGGCTGCTGTTATGGTCACTGATGGGGCTGCCGTTATGGTCATTGATGGGGCTGCCGTTATGGTCATTGATGGGGCTGCTGTTATGGTCACTGATGGGGCTGCTGTTATGGTGACTAATGGGGCTGCTGTTATGGTGACTGATGGGGCTGCTGTTATGGTCACTGATGGGGCTCATGTTATGGTGACTGATGGGGCTCATGTTATGGTGACTGATGGGGCTGCTGTTATGGTCACTGATGGGGCTGCTGTTATGGTCACTGATGGGGCTGCCGTTATGGTCACTGATGGGGCTGCTGTTATGGTCACTGATGGGGCTGCTGTTATGGTCACTGATGGGGCTGCTGTTATGGTCACTGATGGGGCTGCTGTTATGGTCAATGATGGGTCTGCTGTTATGGTCACTGATGGGGCTGCTGTTATGGTCACTGATGGGGCTGCTGTTATGGTAACTGATGGGGCTGCTGTAATGGTCACTGATGGGGCTGCTGTTATGGTCACTGATGGGGCTGCCGTTATGGTCATTGATGGGGCTGCCGTTATGGTCATTGATGGGGCTGCCGTTATGGTCACTGATGGGGCTGCCGTTATGGTCACTGATGGGGCTGCTTTTATGGTCACTGATGGGGCTGCTGTTATGGTCACTGATGGGGCTGCCGTTATGGTCATTGATGGGGCTGCCGTTATGGTCATTGATGGGGCTGCTGTTATGGTCACTGATGGGGCTGCTGTTATGGTGACTAATGGGGCTGCTGTTATGGTGACTGATGGGGCTGCTGTTATGGTGACTGATGGGGCTGCTGTTATGGTCACTGATGGGGCTCATGTTATGGTGACTGATGGGGCTCATGTTATGGTGACTGATGGGGCTGCTGTTATGGTGACTGATGGGGCTGCTGTTATGGTCACTGATGGGGCTGCTGTTATGGTCACTGATGGGGCTGCTGTTATGGTCACTGATGGAGCTGCTGTTATGGTCACTGATGGGGCTGCTGTTATGGTCACTGATGGGGCTGCCGTTATGGTCACTGATGGGGCTGCCGTTATGGTCACTGATGGGGCTGCCGTTATGGTCACTGATGGGGCTGCTGTTATGGTCACTGATGGGGCTGCTGTTATGGTCACTGATGGGGCTGCTGTTATGGTCACTGATGGGGCTGCTGTTATGGTCAATGATGGGTCTGCTGTTATGGTCACTGATGGGGCTGCTGTTATGGTCACTGATGGGGCTGCTGTTATGGTAACTGATGGGGCTGCTGTAATGGTCACTGATGGGGCTGCTGTTATGGTCACTGATGGGGCTGCCGTTATGGTCATTGATGGGGCTGCCGTTATGGTCATTGATGGGGCTGCCGTTATGGTCACTGATGGGGCTGCCGTTATGGTCACTGATGGGGCTGCTGTTATGGTCACTGATGGGGCTGCTGTTATGGTCACTGATGGGGCTGCCGTTATGGTCATTGATGGGGCTGCCGTTATGGTCATTGATGGGGCTGCTGTTATGGTCACTGATGGGGCTGCTGTTATGGTGACTAATGGGGCTGCTGTTATGGTGACTGATGGGGCTGCTGTTATGGTGACTGATGGGGCTGCTGTTATGGTGACTGATGGGGCTGCTGTTATGGTGACTGATGGGGCTCATGTTATGGTGACTGATGGGGCTCATGTTATGGTGACTGATGGGGCTGCTGTTATGGTGACTGATGGGGCTGCTGTTATGGTCACTGATGGGGCTGCTGTTATGGTCACTGATGGGGCTGCTGTTATGGTCACTGATGGAGCTGCTGTTATGGTCACTGATGGGGCTGCTGTTATGGTCACTGATGGGGCTGCCGTTATGGTCACTGATGGGGCTGCTGTTATGGTCACTGATGGGGCTGCTGTTATGGTCACTGATGGGGCTGCTGTTATGGTCACTGATGGGGCTGCTGTTATGGTCAATGATGGGTCTGCTGTTATGGTCACTGATGGGGCTGCTGTTATGGTCACTGATGGGGCTGCTGTTATGGTAACTGATGGGGCTGCTGTAATGGTCACTGATGGGGCTGCTGTTATGGTCACTGATGGGGCTGCTGTTATGGTCACTGATGGGGCTGCTGTTATGGTGACTGATGGGGCTGCTGTTATGGTCATTGATGGGGCTGCTGTTATGGTCATTGATGGGGCTGCTGTTATGGTCATTGATGGGGCTGCTGTTATGGTCACTGATGGGGCTGCTGTTATGGTCACTGATGAGGCTGCTGTTATGGTCACTGATGGGGCTGCTGTTATGATCACTGATGGGGCTGCTGTTATGGTCACTGATGGGGCTGCTGTTATGGTCACTGATGGGGCTGCTGTTATGGTCACTGATGGGGCTGCTGTTATGGTCACTGATGGGGCTGCTGTTATGGTCACTGATGGGGCTGCTGTTATGGTCACTGATGGGGCTGCTGTTATGGTCACTGATGGGACTGCTGTTATGGTCACTGATGGGGCTGCTGTTATGGTCTCTGATGGGGCTGCTGTTATGGTCTCTGATGGGGCTGCTGTTATGGTCTCTGATGGGGCTGCTGTTATGGTCTCTGATGGGGCTGCTGTTATGGTCTCTGATGGGGCTGCTGTTATGGTCTCTGATGGGGCTGCTGTTATGGTCTCTGATGGGGCTGCTGTGATGGTCACTGATGGGGCTGCTGTGATGGTCACTGATGGGGCTGCTGTTATGATCACTGATGTGGCTGTCCTGATGGTCATTGATGGGGTTGCCTTGATGGTCATTGATGGGGCTGCCCTGATGGGCACTGATGGGGCGGCACTGCTGGTCACCGATGGGGCTGCACTGCTGGTCACCGATACTGATGGTCACCGATGGGGCTACACTGATGGGGCTGCATTGATGGGGCTGCTGTGATGGGGCTGCTGTGATGATCACTGATGGGGCTATTCATTGCAGTATGTTCAATACAATGCAGGACCAACATTTTGGGGTGTTGAGGTGGGTTACAGCCCAATTATTTTAAATGTGCAGCCTTACTCGGTGCAGTGCGCCTCAAGGCATGATTAGAGATGCGATTGTTCGGCTCTCTGGAAGTGGCGGGAGGCCACACCGAAGGCTCTCTATTAGATCTTTGCAGCTTCTGCTGTAGCCACTATGTAAGACGCCAACAACCGCCTGGATCATCATGTATCTACCATGTACTAATGTTTGGCTCAGAAACAATGAGACCCTCTGACCACATCGGCATGCTTTCTGTATTACGTTGTGGTCACATCATTTACTGATTGGCTATTTGGGTGTATGAGGTGGTGTACCTAATGTAGTGTCCTGGTGGGTATACTAATCATGGCACACACTATGAAGGGGATTACAGACTCTGCTAGGAAAGAAGGTACTGTGCAGAGATGCTGAGACGACAATCCCCCCCCCCTGCGTACGGCATGCAGCATTACTAGGGTGCCCCCTAAATCCACATGCAGTAATTCCAAGACGGCAAACAGACCGGTAAAATTCTTGTCACATATGTACTTTGTCTATAAGCCGTATGTTCTGTACCGGCAGGAAAATCAATGTATTTAAACCCTTCTGTGCAGTCAGAGTACTGCGGAGCCCTCTGCTGGCTGTTTGTGGCAGTGCAGCGTTTGTATAGTGGCTCGCCAATTATTATCAGACTTCAGCCATTTAGACAGAGCTGTACAACTGACAGAAGGCTCTACAGACAGACCAACACATTTGCATTAAATTTTGATTAATTGTTCTCTTCCTATAGAAATAAAATATTATGTAATGTTTTATAAATAACTGCAGGAAACAGCTTAGAGATTAAACAATAAATGGTTATAGTAGCAGTACTGATGATGTCAGAGAGGATACCCCATTTTATTACACACCATTAATGGTCAGCTGTACCTTTCTGACCACCTACCTGATGTATTGAGTAGGTTCCCCTTTTTTGCCGGTGTTCTGTCGATATGTGCCCCCTCCGTCGAAAAAGTGTCCGCGCATTCGCAGAACGGAAGTGCACTCCAGCTGATTTCCCGATTAGCTGGCGGGAATTCACCATAGCGCATGCGCACATCGTAGGAGGCTTTTTTAGATGGGAGATACCATTTAATGCTATCCAAACAGCGGAGGGACACCGTATTTGTCATATTGTGCCTCAAACTTGTTGTGCTCCTCAAACCATTCTTGAACCATTTTTGTAGTATGTCAGGGCGCATTGTCCTGCTTGGAGACCACTGCCATCAAGAATACCGGTTCCATGAAGGGGGGTAATTGGTTACCAACAATGTTTAGGTAGGTGGTACGTTTCAAGGAATTTTAGCTCAAATTTTTGCTCAAAATGGATTAGACTACAAAGGTCAGCCTTCCCTCCCCACCTCCATCAATGAGCCTTGGCTCCCTATCTCCATCAGTGAGCCTTGGCTCCCTATCTCCATCAGTGAGCCTTGGCTCCCTATCTCCATCAGTGAGCCTTGGCTCCCTATCTCCATCAGTGAGCCTTGGCTCCCTATCTCCATCAGTGAGCCTTGGCTCCCTATCTCCATCAGTGAGCCTTGGCTCCCTATCTCCATCAGTGAGCCTTGGCTCCCTATCTCCATCAGTGAGCCTTGGCTCCCTATCTCCATCAGTGAGCCTTGGCTCCCTATCTCCATCAGTGAGCCTTGGCTCCCCATCTCCATCAGTGAGCCTTCCCTCCCCACCTCCATCAGTGAGCCTTCCCTCCCCACCTCCATCAGTGAGCCTTCCCTCCCCACCTCCATCAGTGAGCCTTCCCTCCCCACCTCCAGCAGTGAGCCTTCCCTCCCCACCTCCATCAGTGAGCCTTCCCTCCCCACCTCCATCAGTGAGCCTTCCCTCCCCACCTCCATCAGTGAGCCTTCCCTCCCCACCTCCATCAGTGAGCCTTCCCTCCCCACCTCCATCAGTGAGCCTTCCCTCCCCACCTCCATCAGTGAGCCTTCCCTCCCCACCTCCATCAGTGAGCCTTCCCTCCCCACCTCCATCAGTGAGCCTTCCCTCCCCACCTCCATCAGTGAGCCTTCCCTCCCCACCTCCATCAGTGAGCCTTCCCTCCCCACCTCCATCAGTGAGCCTTCCCTCCCCACCTCCATCAGTGAGCCTTCCCTCCCCACCTCCATCAGTGAGCCTTCCCTCCCCACCTCCATCAATGAGCCTCCCCTCCCCCCCTCCATCAATGAGCCTTGGCCATCCATGACCCTGTCACCTGTTGGTCGGTTTTCATTCCTTGGACCACTTTTGGTCAGTCTGGACCACTGCAGACTGGAAACATCCCACATGAGCTGCAGTTTTTGATTGCTTTGACCCCACTTGTCCAGCCATTACAATTTGGCCCTTGTCATAGTCGTTCAAATCCTTACACAAGTGAGGTGGATGGAGGACTCCTCCCCACTGATTGGCTGCTGCCGCTGATCGACACAAGTTTTCCAACAGTCCCGTTCAACAAAAGTTGTTGGCTCGACATAGATGGATCAGAATTCTGGTGTTCCCTGCTGAACTGGCCAAATTTCAGTCCATCTTTGGCCAACGTAACTCTCTTGTATTGAATTGTATTATAACCGTATTGTCTCCCTTTGCTTTGTAAAGTGCTGTAAAAACTGCTTCCACTCTATAAATCCCATGTAATAATATACAGCGACAGCGCACCGTTTGTTATAGCGGTTTTATTTACCGTTCCCTGGACATTGTTGCTCTCAGTTTCGGATACGTTATACTTTTTTTGTGCATTTTTTATTTATGGTTTGCACTCTTTTTTTTTTTCCAGTACAAACATTGCACATTGTCTTCCATGTGCAGGGACTGGTTACAGAAGCCGTACAAAATCCACTCAGTAAGAACACGTAGATCCCCTCACAGGGGACCGCTAGGTATGTAATCAGGGCACTGATCATCAGTGCCCTTATTACAATTAGTGCCCAACAGTGCCAGCAATGATTTCCCACCACTGCCAGCAATCAGTGCCCACAATTACCACCAATCTGTGCCCACAAGTGCCAGCAATCAGTGCCCACAATTGCCACCAATCTGTGCCCACAAGTGCCAGCAATCAGTGGCCATTAGTGATGCCAGTCAGTGCTGCCCATCAATGCTCATCACTGCTGCCCATCACTGCTGCCCATCATTGCCGCCCATCAATGCTCATCACTGCTGCCCATCAATGCCCACCAGTGCCGCCTATCCGTGCCCACCAGTGCCACCCATCAGTGCGGCATATTAATGCCTCCTAATCTGTGCCCACAAGTGCCAGCAATCAGTGGCCATTAGTGATGCCAGTCAGTGCTACCCATCGATGCTCATCACTGCTGCCCATCAATGCTCATCACTGCTGCCCATCACTGCTGCCCATCATTGCCGCCCATCAATGCTCATCACTGCTGCCCATCAATGCCCACCAGTGCCGCCTATCCGTGCCCACCAGTGCCACCCATCAGTGCGGCATATTAATGCCTCCTAATCAGTGCCCATAAGTTCCCTCCACTCCAGTCTCAAATCACACTCAGCTCCCTGCTCTGTTAGTCAGTGTGTAACATTAGATCCCTGAACCCCCTGCCTGCTGAGAAGAAACCTTTGGTCTGTGTTAATAAAAACAGGTACAACTTATGTGGGAGGATTTGTTTCATCTCTGTGTATGACCTGAGGCCGGTCACTTCTCCGGGGATATGGAGCGGTGCACAACCACTTTCAGAGGGTCTTCCCAGTATAGTGCTCCTTTGTTACAACCATTTGCTCCTCCTGAGCTTGTTCAGTACATGCAGCATATAGCCACTAGATGGCGCTGTGCCCTTTGTTTTGTCTAGTGTCCATCCATCCTGGAGGCAGCAGTTATACCCAGTAGAAGACTGACAGTGTCCTTCCATGGATTACTACAGAGAAATAGATTTTTTTTTTTTACAGAGAACATAAAATTCTTCATTTTAAGTAATTGCATGGATTCTCAGGTTATCACAGGCAGAGTGGTGAGTGAGAGACCCCCCTCCTATCATAGATAGACTGTACCCCCTCCCCCTCCTCCTATGTCTTCTTCAGTGCCGGCTGGTCACCTGCAGTAAATGGAAGATTTACAGTTCATAGCTGATAATCCTCAGTGATGACATGAAGGGAGGATGATGGACCTCAAGCTGCAGATCCCCAACTGACTCCCACTATAGTGAGGACATCGAGCAGCTCTGTGCACTCCGCATGTGACACATCCCGCCCGTCCCTGTGACACATTCCGCCCTTCCCTGTGACACATTCCGCCCTTCCCTGTGACACACGTCACCAGTAAACACACGGATGATGTCTTCTGTTTTACTTGTTTATCTTCCTGCAATCATGGAAATTGTGCGATTGTCATTTCCATCGCAGTCAGGGTAACTTTTTTATTTTTTATATTTTTTTTATTTAAAGGTAGAACTGGATAGATGAGAGTCTCTCTTTGTCTTTTGTTACTGTGTACAAAATGTATATAGCTCTGACATATACCGCAGCGCTGTACAGAGAACACTGAGCCAGTCACATCAGTCTCTGTACCAGAGGAGCTTACACTCTAATGTCCTCCCACAGTCACACACTATTATTATTATACATTTATATAGCTCTGACATATACCGCAATGCGGTACAGAGAACACTGAGCCAGTCACATCAGTCTCTGTACCAGAGGAGCTTACACTCTAATGTCCTCCCACAGTCACACACTATTATTATTATACATTTATATAGCTCTGACATATACTGCAGTGCTGTACAGAGAACACTTATCATGTCACATCAGTCTCTGTACCAGAGGAGCTTACACTCTAATGTCCCACCACAGTTAGTTATTTATATAGCTCTGACATATACCATAGTGCTGTACAGAGATCACTGAGTCGGTCACACTGGTCTCTGTACCAGAGGAGCTTACCCTCTAATGCTTTTTAGATTGTAAGCTCTAACGAGCAGGGCCCTCTGATTCCTCTTGTACCAAATTGTAATGTAATTGTAATGTCTGCCTTTATTTTGTTAAGCGCTGCGCAAACTGTTGGCGCTATATAAATCCTGTATAATAATAATAATAATAATGCCCCCCCCCTCCCCCACAGACACACAGTATTATTATTTATTTATATAGCTCTGACATATACTGCAGTGCTGTACAGAGAACACTGAGCCAGTCACATCAGCACCAGAGGAGCTTACACTCTAATATTACCCCACAGTTACAGTTATTTATATAGCTCTGACATATACCGCAGTGCTGTACAGAGAACACTGAGCCAATCACATCAGTGTCTGTACCAGAGGAGCTTACACTCTAATGTCCCCCCACATTATACTGCAGTGCTGTACAGAGAACACTGAGCCAGTCACATCCGTCTCTGCACCAGAAGAGCTTACACTCTAATGTCCCCCACCACAGTTACCCCCCACACAAACGCAGATAAACAATATAAACTCTATGCAGATGGGGCCTTCATGGTAAGTGAGCCCAGGACCCCTCGGTGTTCGGTCGCCATATCTGTTGGTTATAAATTCAGGTCGCCCCTCTGCGTTTGTTTTCTATCTTCTCAGCAGTATTGCTGCGTTTTGTATCGCGCTGAAAGGGGGAGATCCATTTTCCGCAGACATGTCTGGAGCAGAGCTCCTGCAGCATTACATAATAAATCTATATCCTTCTCCACACTTTTCCTTAATGACCTCGCTCTCTGAAATGTGTGTTTGCATACGTTGCGGTCATAGACTGCGCCGCGCTTTATTAATTGTGCCGTATCTACCGGTAAGCGGTACGAGGCTGGCGGCGTTACACGCGGATTATCACACGCTGCTCTCTGACCTTTTACATGTAACACAAAGTATTACACCTTCTCCTAATGTTAGACGTTCTCTATATAAAGACTCATTGCTTCTTACTGAGCTGTTATTACCGGGTGCAGAGCTGGAAAGATGACGCTGCTTGGATTACGATGTGTTTATTAGGGTATTATTACCCCAAACACAAGGCCTGCGGATCAAATTTCATGTGGTTCCCGCACTTCTCCTGCAGCTGCGTCACCCCCTTGCCTCATCAGTCGACAGCGAAGAGGAGGACAGAACTCCTCCACCAGATCCTGCGCTTCTCTGTGCAGCCGCAAAGAGGCTTGTTTCTGCCCCCCCATCTCAGCAATCAGCAGCAGAAAGGAGGACAGAACTCCTCCTATGGATCCTGCGCCCCCCTCTGTGCAGCCGCAGTACCCCATCATCCCCGCCATCCCCTGGTCACCGCATTCAGAAGCCTCCGGCAGGGGACTGGAACCCCTGCTTCAGACCTCTGATGTCTACCCTGCCCTACAAAGCAGCTAGACAAGCACAGCGAATGACAGCTCTGAAACCAGTACTCTATGGCGACATCAGGGATCTATGAGAACCCTGATGTCTCCCCTGCCCTCCAAAGCAGCTAGACAAGCACAGGGAATGATGGCTCTGAAACCAGTACTCTATGGAGACATCCGGGGTCTAATAGACTCCGGATGTCTCCCCTGTCCCCCAATGGACAGTTCTATGGAGACATCAGGGGTCTATTAGATCCCTAATGTCTCCCCTGCTGTCCAAAGCAGCTAGGCGACCACAGATTGTGACAAGAACAGCGAATGACATCTCTGAAACCAGTACTCTACCCTGCCCTCCAAAGCAGCTAGACAAACACAGCGAATGACGGCTCTGAAACCAGTACTTTTTATGGAGACACCAGGGGTCTATTAGACCCTTGATGTCTCCTCTGCTGTCCAAAGCAGCTAGACGAGCACAGATTGTGACCAGCACAGGGAATGACGGCTCTGAAACCAGTACTCTCTATAGAGACATCAGAGGTCTATTAGACCCCTGATGTCTCCCCATGTCCCCTAAAGCAACTAGACAAGCAAATCGAATGACGGCTCTAAAACCAGTACTTTCTATAGAGACATCAGGTGTCTATTAGATCCCTGATGTCTCCCCTGCTGTCCAAAGCAGCTAGGCGACCACAGATTGTGCACAAGAACAGCGAATGACGTCTCTGAAACCAGTACTCTACCCTGACATCCAAAGCAGCTAGACAAACACAGCGAATGACGGCTCTGAAACTAGTACTCAATATAGAGATATCAGGGGTCTACTAGACCCCTGATGTCTCCCCTGTCCCCTAAAGCAGCTAGACAAGCACAGCGAATGATGGCTCTGAAACCAGTATTCTATGGAGACATCAGGCGTCTATTAGATCCCTGATGTCTCCCCTGCTGTCCAAAGAAGCTAGACAAACACAGCGAATGACGGCTCTGAAACCAGTACTCAATATAGAGATATCAGGGGTCTTTTTGACTCCTGATGTCTCCCCTGCCCTCCAAAGCAGCTAGACAAGCACAGGGAATGAGGGCTTTGAAACCAGTACTCTCTATGGAGACATTAGGGGTCTGTTGGACCCCTAATGTCTCCCCTGCCTTCCAAAGCAGCTAGACAAGCACAGCGAATGACGGCTCTGAAACCAGTACTCTCTATGGGGGACATCAGGTGTCTATTATACCCCTGATTTCTCCCCTGCCCATCAAAGCAGCTAATAAAGCACAGATCGGGTTTATAGTAAGAAGAAAGCCATCATGAAATAAAATGGTACCAGGATCCTAGTACCTGGGATAAGAAATATTGTTGTTTTCTGTGATGATACAGCAGATAACCCTTGTAAATGATCCTTAGCACTGTGAACGGGAGCTGTAATCGTGGCGTTCTCAGGCTGTTATAGATGCTTACGTCTGGCTGGCTTTAGTAACTTTTGAGAGAATTGCTAAAAGAAGCGTGTGTTGCCCTCAGCAACCAGATGTTACTTTTTATATATTCGATACGTTCACGGGAAGGATGACGGGCAAAATCTTGTTGCCATGACAACAGGCTCCTCTCCTGGTTCTGGTTTTTGTACATGCGACCTCACTGTACTGAGACGTGTCACAACCCCGGCCTTCGATACAGACACAGACCAAGCCGCAGCAAGATGAAGCCACATCAGCCATCTACCTTGTGTGATGCCGACTCAACCAGCGACTCCAGTAAAAGTGAGAGTCTTTATTCAGATCTGTGTGTAGCGCTACCCCCCCTATAGGGCTACTGGTGTTTGGGTCCCCCTATTCCTGCACGGCCAGGCAACACGCATTTTTCAACTTTCATTCAGAGACAAAGAATCAGTCCATGGCCTTGTTTTTGTCGGGGAAAACAACTTGGATAGGGTATAGGGACTATAGGATTCCCGACGTGACTTGGAGAACAATAAATGAGGAAAACTTCCTTCTCTATGTACATTGCAAAAATGACAAATCCTCGACTGTATTCCCACAGCAACAGTCTTTCTGGAAATGGCAATCCCCCTTGTAGGAGCTCTGTGTCCCCTGGGTGGAAATCGCCAACTTGCAGGGCTTAGCTCGTTGGATAGATATTGCATCGACAGTTCTCCCTTTTAGGCCCTGGAGGTGTAGTGATACTCACACTGTCCCTGGAAATCCTTCTGCATTGGACAAGACTGCGGTTCAGGCCTCCCTTGCAAGCCAGGGTGTCTCCTAGCAGAGCCTGTGGGGGTAGTGGAGATCTCTCTGTCCTTCCTTCAGTGTCCAGCCTAGAGGCAGAGCCCCCCCCCCCCCCACCACCACCAGCCCTGGGGTCCCCTCCCAGGCTCCACAACACATATTCTTCACTGCATCTTCCAACTTAACTTCCCTTGCTCAGCAGACTCCACAATATTTCTGGGCTAATTCAGATGCCCTGCCAGGCCTCCTTCCTGGTGATTGGGCAGATTCCTATAAACATGCAGATCAGTACCTTCTGGCCCCCACCCACTAGCTTTTAGAAACGTCTCCAATCTTCCAGAACCAGGGGGAGGTACCAGAGGCCTGACCTGTAGAGTCCTCCAGCCTACAGTAACCCCCAACCAATTACCAGACACACAACTACCATGAGTCAGAAATACATTTTCCTACCCTAGACTGCACACTAGAGGGTGCTACATGTGTGATTGCCAGGCTATGATATAAAATATAAGGGCCAAGTGTTAAATACTTAACCCTTTCGCTGCCAGGTCCGTACGTCGTATGGACCTGACAGCGGGGGCTTTCACACACAATCCGGTGGCTGCAGCCCCTGGGATTGTGTGTAAAACTGACAGGCAGACTCCTGCTGTCAGGTGAAAGCACTCCGGTGACTGCGCTGCTGCCTGATTGCTCACACGCACCCCCAGTACCAGCCCCCCCCCCCGCCAGTGAGTTAGAGGTTAAAGGCATTATAAACCTTCCCACTGGTATCTTCTGTTTTTCAGCTGCATAAGATGTACATTGACCATGTAGTTTTATGGTGTCATTTGCTGCACTGCACATACCGCCTATAGTAAAGTGAATCTTGACATTTCCGAGTTTCCGTTCTTGTTCATACATGAGGCATGCTGCATATCACTGCACAGCTTAATGCATGCCCTCTGTAGTGTAAAAACTGACACTTCCTGTAAAAAAACATTTCCCACAATCACATAGCTCCCAACTGTCCCTGATTTCGAAGGACTGTCCCTCATTTAGAGCAATGTCCCCCTGTCCCTCTTTCCTCCTCATTTGTCCCTCATTTTGGTCTGATCTATATAGTTGTATATAAAATGCACTTTTTATCTTTCAAAAAGTGTTTCCCAGTGCTAAATCTTTCATGTAAATTCTAAATTGCGGCATTTGTAAATTTTAAAAGCCAATATAAAGGAATAGGAGTGGCAAAAAAAGCCCTTGTTGATTTAATGAACCTTTTTTTTGGGTTAATTCTCCTTTAAGGGGGTGTGTCAGGGGGCGTGTCCTATGCCTACATACGTTTGCAAGTAGGTGTCCCTCATTCCCATCTCAAAATGTTGGGAGGTATGCAATCAGTCTAGTGCAGGTGAGAGCCACGCAGTAATTCCTTCTGACACAGACACAAACAGGCAGAACAACAGAGAGCTCACCATGCTGGGAGAGATGTTTTGTATCATATTATCCCTCCCTCATTTGTGACGTCAATGGCAAGGCATGCATTGGATGCTGTGTAATCCATAGCAGGAAGTTGGCTTGTGCCTTTAGTGAATAGGGACAAGCTAGGTGAATGAATACATGCTTACAGGGGAATCGACCAGCCATGACGCTACAAACTGCGGCCACAAAACGTGAACCCAAGGCAAGGTAAACAACCAACACAGGGAATAGAATTACACTAAGCCCTGGTTCACATTGGTGCGATTTGGCATGCAATTTGACATGTCAAATCGGTGGCAATTGCCGTCCTAATCGGTGCGATGCCGCATTTGCGGCGCCTCACCAATTTCCAAAAGTAGTTTTGTGTACTCCTCTTGACGATTTCAGGGTGCGATTTTCCATTGACATTGAAACCCATACAGATGTCTCTGAAATCGTCCCCAAAATTGGGACTGACATGCGGGAATGAAATCGTGTGAGTTGAGCTGAACTCGCACGATTTTATTACCGCACTCAGTGTGAACCCAGGCTAATGCCGCGTACACACGATCGGACATTCCAACAACAAAATCCATGGGATTTTTTCCCATGGGGACACTAGTTCTGGTGGCAACCAAGGAATTCCCTCACTTCCTGTTTTGTCTATGGTTGTCCACCTTGGGCCCTTCAGCAGACGGGGGTGCGAAAAAGTGGACAAGGGCAGGAACTACTACGTATGGCGCTAAGGTAGTGAGTGGATCAAGGGGCAGGGGATGCGGGGGCACACTTTAGCCCTTGGGTGTTGAAGGACGTTGTCCCAGCACTGTCCCCCTGGTAGTATTCAGCTCACTTCCTTGCGGAGCCTTTGCCGGACACGCGCCACGCTGTGGTTGTTTATGACCTTGTCCACCGGTGACCCGATACTGAGAAGATCATTTCAATCATTTGTTTTCTCTCTCTTCTCCATCCTTCTATAAACCAGCCACAGTCGGCTGTGTGATTGTAATCAGCCCCCTGCGTGATTGTTATTACGAACATGAAATGAGAGGGCGGAGTCATGGTGACATTATATCTGACCTTTTCCTGGGGTCCCCACGACACCCCGTCATCTCTGCAGAGAAACCCGAAGCTGTAGAGATGCTTCTCATTATCGTCCAATATAATCCCACGCTGTCTGGTACAATTGCTTCTGAAATGAAAATCAAGGCTGTGTGCTTCAATTTCATCCCCGATGAGGCGGATAATGACGGGAGGTTAATGAGTTTCTATCACTGCGAAGATCACTGTGATCTGTATACACAGGAATGTTCTAAAATAATCAGGTACTGGAACAAAAATTTAAGGACAACTCCACCCAGAGATGATATTTTTTGGGTGGACACTGGCAGGTTTTCCTGGCTTTTTTCTCTCTCGGTGGCCTCAGTACTGTGCTTTGTATCTCTGTCCCTCCCACAATGGGGCGATTTCCTGCAGTAGTTTTTGTCTCTGCCCCTCCCACAATGGGGAGATTTTCTAGCAGTAGTTTATGTCTCTGACCCTCCCACAATGGTGAGATTTCCTTGCAGTAGTTTGTGTCTCTGCCCCTCCCACAATGGTGAGATTTCCTGCAGTAGTTTGTGTCTCTGCCCCTCCCACAATGGTGAGATTTTCCTGCAGTTGCTTGTCTCTGCCCCTCCCACAATGGTGAGATTTCCTGCAGTAGTTTGTGTCTCTGCCCCTCCCACAATGGTGAGATTTTCCTGCAGGGGCTTGTCTCTGCCCCTCCCACAATGGTGAGATTTCTCAGTAGTAGTTTGTGTCTCTGCCCCTCCCACAATGGTGAGATTTCCTGCAATAGTTTGTGTCTGCCCCTCCCACAATGGTGTGATTTCCCAGCAGTAGTTTGTGTCTCTGCCCCTCCCACAATGGTGAGATTTCCTTGCAGTAGTTTGTGTCTCTGCCCCTCCCACAATGGTGAGATTTTCCTACAGTAGTTTGTGTCTCTGCCCCTCCCACAATGGTGAGATTTCCTTGCAGTAGTTTGTGTCTGCCCCTCCCACATTGGTGAGATTTCCTGCAGTAGTTTGTGTCTCTGCCCCTCCCACAATGGTGAGATTTTCCTACAGTAGTTTGTGTCTCTGCCCCTCCCACAATGGTGAGATTTCCTGCAGGAGTTTGTGTCTCTGCCCCTCCCACAATGATGAGATTTCCTGCAATAGTTTGTGTCTCTGCCCCTCCCACAATGGTGAGATTTCCTTGCAGTAGTTTGTGTCTCTGCCCCTCCCACAGTGGTGAGATTTCCTGCATTAGTTTGTGTCTCTGCCCCTCCCACAATGGGGAGATTTACCTGCAGTAGTTTGTGTCTCTGCCCCTCCCACAATGGTGAGATATCCTGCAGTAGTTTTGTGTCTCTGCCCCTCCCACAATGGTGAGATTTCCTGCAGTAGTTTGTGTCTCTGCCCCTCCCACAATGATGAGATTTCCCAGCAGTAGTTTGCATCTCTGACCCTCCCACAATGGTGAGATTTCCCGCAGTAGTTTGTGTCTCTGCCCCTCCCACAATGGTGAGATTTCCTGCAGTAGTTTGTGTCTCTGCCCCTCCCACAATGGTGAGATTTCCTGCAGTAGTTTGTGTCTCTGCCCCTCCCACAATGGTGAGATTTCCTGCAGTAGTTTGTGTCTCTGCCCCTCCCACAATGGTGAGATTTCCCGCAGTAGTTTGTGTCTCTGCCCCTCCCACAATGGTGAGATTTCCTGCAGTAGTTTGTGTCTCTGCCCCTCCTACGATGGTGAGATTTCCTTGCAGTAGTTTGTGTCTCTGCCCCTCCCACAATGGTGAGATTTCCTTGCAGTAGTTTGTGTCTCTGCCCCTCCCACAATGGTGAGATATCCTGCAGTAGTTTGTGTCTCTGCCCCTCCCACAATGGGAGATTTCCTGCAGTAGTTTGTGTCTCTGCCCCTCCCACAATGATGAGATTTCCCAGCAGTAGTTTGCATCTCTGACCCTCCCACAATGGTGCGATTTCCTGCAGTAGTTTGTGTCTCTGCCCCTCCCACAATGGTGAGATTTCCTTGCAGTAGTTTGTGTCTCTGCCCCTCCCACAATAATACAAACCTGTAGTTGAGCTGTGTTGTTTTTAGCACCCCCATTCAGCAGATTGGGGCCTTTCACATGACATGGTTGCAATGATTTGCTTCGCACCCAACGTGGCAAAAATGATCCCCTAAAGGAATTAAAGACAATCCAATTGTATTTTACAAAAATACAGACTTTTATTTCTGTTTTTGCATAAAATTTTCATCAAATCACAAATTACAACGTGTCATCGCATAGTTTGCCATTGTAATGAAAAGTAAAATATGCGATGACACGCAGTGTTGTAATTTGTGATTTGATGAAAATTTTATGCAAAAACAGAAATAAAAGTATTTTTATAAAACCGAATTGGCTTAGATTTTTTTTGATACATACAAAGTCTCCAATTTATTTACTATATTGTTACATTGAATTTAGATTCCGAGTCACTTCACTATTCCTCTACAGTCGTGTCTCTGCCCCTCCCACAGGCTTCAGCACTGAGATGGGGCAAAGGGAGAAAAAAGGTGAAAAAGAAAGATTGTGATTGTTTATAATACTCAGTACACCTCGCTAGTCCCACGTTGGACCCCCTTTATTAGGTCCCCCTTGTTAGCGGGTTGGACCCCCTTTATTAGGTCCCCCTTGTTAGTAGCGGGTTGGACCCCCTTTATTAGGTCCCCCTTGTTAGTAGCGGGTTGGACCCCCTTTATTAGGTCCCCCTTGTTAGTAGCGGGTTGGACCCCCTTTATTAGGTCCCCCTTGCTAGTAGCGGGTTGGACCCCTTTTGCCTTCATTCTTGGCATAGATACAACAAGGTGACTAGCCCATTCTAACACATGAATATGCTTTGATCTAAACCATTCCATTGGAGCTCTGGCTGTATGTTTCGGGTTGTTGTCCTGCTGGAAGGTGAACCTCCCCCCCCAGTCTCAAGTCTTTTGCAGACTCTAATAGATTTTCTTCTAAGATTGTCCTGTATTTGGCTCCATCCATCTTCCCATCAACTCTGACCAGCTTCCCTGTCCCTGCTGAAGAAAAGCATCCCCACAACATGATGCTGCCACCACCATGTTTCACGGTTGGGATGGTGTGTTCAGGGTGATGTGCAGTGTTAGTTTTCCGCCACACAAATCACAGTCAAATTGCTGTTCACAGACGCTCTCCATCCAATCTGACATGACTTGAGATATTTTGCAAAGAAGAATGGGCAGAAATGTCCCTCTCTAGATGTGCAAAGCTGGTAGAGACATCCCCAAAAAGACTTGTAGATGTAATTGCAGAGAAAGGCGGCTCTACAAAGTTTTGACTACAGGGGGCGCCATACAAATGCCCCCCCCCCCCCACACTTTTCACATATTTATTTGTAAAAAAAAAATTACAATGAGATTTCTTATGACTTTCTTTCTCCAATGTCTTTCTTCTTGCCACTCTTCCATAAAGGGCAGATTTGTGGAGAACACGACTAAGGCCCCTTTCACACGGACGGACCGTCTATCCGTTTTTCTTCCATCCGTCGACGGACGACAATGCATTCCTATTGGCAGACGGATGAACATCCGTCACCATCAGTTAACCTCCGCTTCCGTTTTTATCCGTTTTTTTAAACGTACAAGGCTACGTCCAGATCCGTCAAAACGGATATTACCTGACGTTGACGGACATTGTCCGTCAACGTCTGATCCGTTTCGTGTTTATCTGTGAACTCAACCTCTTAAAGGCACAGGCACACATATAAACGGAACAAAACGTATACAAAAACGGATGAAAAAACGGACGTAAACGTGTGCATTTACAGATGTAAGCGGATGTTAACGGAACGGATGACGGATGAAAACGGATGAGACAACGGATAAGAACTGATACGTTTTTGACGTGCCTAAACTGACTGCGTCCGTGTGAAAGGGGCCTAATAGTTGTCCTGTGGACAGATTCTCCCCCCTGAGCTGTGGATCTCTGCGGCTAGTCCACAGTTACCATGGGTATCGTCCAATCAGCTCATTCTATTTCTCCTTGTGGATTGACTTAAAGTGCATACATAAGTAATCTCTTGAAATAATAAATGAACACGTTAAAATGTATATAGCCATTCTTCTGAAAATACGAATCGATTCAGGACAACGAATAAATGAAATGAATATAAAAAACAAATCCAAATATAGAAAACAAATTCCCGAAAGGGGGCTGATCTGTGCCAGACATTTGTGCACACAGCCAAGAACTGCATAGGCACCAGGATTTATAGGATTGTGCCATCTCTTGGCTGCATCTGTTTAACTGGGGAATTACCCAGGGGGGAGGGGTAGGCCGTGACCCGCCAGTCAGTTTAAATACAAGATTGATTGGAATGTGACTCTCGGCTGTTCATGGTACATAAGCGGTAAATAATAAACACGATCTACAAACCAAATTTCATTCCAATTCTTTTTTCTGCGGTATGAAATTGTATGACAAGTTTCCTCGCGGTCTCCATAGACAGAACTGAAGGAGCCGCGCACAACACAGGGCAGAGAGTCGAATCGATTTCGTGGTGGGAACACAAGTGCCTTCTTCTCTCCTATCTGCTTTCCACGTATAATCGAATATAAAATTCCACCTTTGCCCCATAATGGCGGCTTCGCCCGCCATCTCCTCTCCACATCGCCCAGAAAAATAACTCGCAGACCGTTCAGCTGCATCTCCAACCCGTGAAATATGACAAGTATTATGTTTATTTGTTCTTATTTATTTTTTATCTGCGCAGAGCAGCTAGGGGGCCGAAAGAGGAGGAAGATTGGGGCCTTTAAAGTGGAAATGTTCAGAAATAGATTTTCTGGCTTTTATAAGGTTATTGTGAGGCCAGGCTGGGAGAGAGCTACGAGCAGAGACAGGAGAGAGGTACGAGCAGAGACGGGAGAGAGGTACGAGCAGAGACGGGAGAGAGGTACGAGCTGAGACAGGAGAGAGGTACGAGCAGAGACGGGAGAGAGGTACGAGCAGAGACGGGAGAGAGGTACGAGCTGAGACAGGAGAGAGCTACGAGCAGAGACAGGAGAGAGGTACGAGCAGAGACGGGAGAGAGGTACGAGCTGAGACAGGAGAGAGGTACGAGCAGAGACGGGAGAGAGGTACGAGCAGAGACGGGAGAGAGGTACGGGCAGAGGCGGGAGAGAGGTACGAGCAGAGACGGGAGAGGGGTACGGGCAGAGGCGGGAGAGAGGTACGGGCAGAGGCGGGAGAGAGGTACGGGCAGAGGCGGGATAGAGGTACGGGCAGAGGCGGGAGAGAGGTACGGGCAGAGGCGGGAGAGAGGTACGGGCAGAGGCGGGAGAGAGGTACGAGCAGAGGCGGGAGAGAGGTACGGGCAGAGGCGGGAGAGAGGTACGAGCAGAGGCGGGAGAGAGGTACGAGCAGAGGCCGGGGAGAGAGGTACGGGCAGAGGCCGGGGAGAGAGGTACGGGCAGAGGCCGGGGAGAGAGGTACGGGCAGAGGCCGGGGAGAGAGGTACGGGCAGAGGCCGGGGAGAGAGGTACGGGCAGAGGCCGGGGAGAGAGGTACGGGCAGAGGCCGGGGAGAGAGGTACGGGCAGAGGCCGGGAAGAGAGGTACGGGCAGAGGCCGGGAAGAGAGGTACGGGCAGAGGCCGGGAAGAGAGGTACGGGCAGAGGCCGGGGAGAGAGGTACGGGCAGAGGCCGGGGAGAGAGATACGGGCAGAGGCCGGGGAGAGCGATACGGGCAGAGGCCGGGGAGAGCGATACGGGCAGAGGCCGGGGAGAGCGGTACGGGCAGAGGCCGGGGAGAGCGGTACGGGCAGAGGCCGGGGAGAGCGGTACGGGCAGAGGCCGGGGAGAGCGGTACGGGCAGAGGCCGGGGAGAGCGGTACGGGCAGAGGCGGGAGAGCGGGATCATCAGGTGGGGCCGAGCGATTAAGGCTCTCGGCGGCACACTGAGAGACTGTGGCAGCTTCCAATCGGGCATCTGAGTGGATCCATTGTCAGGATTCCTTCAAGAGCTTGGAGCGGCTCTGTGACGTCAGCGGCTCTGTGACGTCAGCGGCTCTGTGACGTCAGCGGCTCTGTGACGTCAGCGGCCCTGTGACGTCAGCGGCACTGTCGGCTGATTCTGGGTCACCGAAGTGCACAAATAAGTGAACTTTAGTGACCCACAGGAGAAATATGACCAAAAAAATCTTTGGCCTGTACTTCTCTTTTAACCACTTCAATACCAGAGACTTAGACACCTTCCCGCCCAATTTTCAGCTTTCAGCAATGTCGCAATTTGAATGACAATTGCGCGGTCATGCTACTCTGTACCCAAACAAATTTTTTATCATTTTGTTCCAACAAATAGAGCTTTCTTTTGGTATTTGATCACATCTGCGATTTTTATTTTTTGCGCAACAAACAAAAAAAGACCGAAAATTTTGCAAAAAAACAAGGTTTTTCTTTGTCACTGTTAATTTTTTTTGTAAATAAGTGCGTTTTCTTCTTCAATGAGGGCACTGATAAGGCGGCACTAATGGGCACTGAAAGGCGGCACTGATGGGCACCGATGAGGTGGCACCAATTAGGGGGCACCGATGAGGTGGCACTGATGATGGGCACTGATAGGCGGCACTGATGGGCATTGATAGGTGGCACTGGTATGCGGCACTGATGGGCACTCAGGTGGCACTGATGGGCACTCAGGCGGCACTGACGGGCACTCAGGCGGCACTGACGGGCACTCATGCGGCACTGACGGGCACTCATAGGCGGCACTGACGGGCACTCATGCACACATATATGTGGCACTGATAGGTGGCATGGATGGGCACTGATAGGTGGGCATGGGTGGGCACGGATGGGCACTGATAGGTGGCACTGAACGCTGATGAGTGGCACTGATGACACTGATGGGTGGCATCCCTTTTTGCATCCCTTTTTTAAACTTTTTTTTTTATTAAATATGATGTGCCAATCAGTGCCCATCTGTGGGCACTGATTGGCATATTTTTGGCATTTTTTTTAACATGTGGATGGCCATGGGGGATGTACCTGGCCATCCACATGCTGGGGGCTTCCCTGGTGGTATTGGGGGCTTCCCTGGTGGTCCTGGGGGCTTCCCTGATGGTCTAGTGTGGGCATCTAAGGGGGGGCTGCGCTGATAAACAATCAGCGCATACCCCCCCTGTCAGGAGAGCCGCCGATCGGCTCTCCTCTTCTCGCGTCTATCAGACGCGAGTGAGGAAAAGCCGATCAACGCTCTTCCTGTGTACATCGTGATCAGCCGTGATTGGACACGGCTGATCACGTGGTAAAGAGCCTCCGCCGGAGGCTCTTTACCGAGATCAGTGTAGCGGTGTGTCAGACTGACACACCGCTCCACCGATCGCCGCGATGCGCGCCCCCACGGGCGCGCGGCGGCTGTTATCCTGAAGGACGTCATATGACGCCCAGTCAGGATAACGAAACCACTTCCCGGACGTCAATTTGCTATTGACCGGGCGGGAAGTGGTTAAAGAGCCCACGTTCTTTGAAGCTCCACCGCGCCTCCTGTGCCGCCATTATGGCGAAAGGCTGTGCCCAGCTGCCAGGCCATTACTAAGCTCTCCGGGCACAAAGTGTTCATAAAGATGGGGATGTTTTGGGATTTCCGTGATACCCTTCTTTTTTCGGGGACCTTCAACCCTTAGGCACATCTGCGCACATGTGGAATCTAGGGGGGGGGGGGGGGCACCTAGACGTCATTCTTGCCTAGGCGGGAAATGCGGAAGTGTTGCTTTGTAGCCAGACCTCGTCATTAATGGAAGTAGAAGCTTTAAATAGCAGATTGTTTTGCTGTCTATACAATCAATATTTTACCTCCATTCTTCACATCGGGGTGGCAGCTAATATCCCGACACCCCCCTCCCCCGCCATCCCTCTGTCTACCCCACAGTCACTGGTTTATCTGAAAATCACTGTGAAGGCTTCAATTTCCTTTTTCATTTGGGTTGATGTGGTCTTGCAATTATTTTAAATATTGACAATGCAGTACACCTATCTATAATGTATTATTTTCAAGAACGCAGATAATAAATTCAATCATCTGGAAAGCTTCCAGCAGTGGAATGTTTTTCCTGTATACGCAGCGGTAATATTGCCTATCCAGACGCGGTTATATGAAGTTGGATTACACTCAATTGATTGCTCGTACCCCAAGGAGTGAGCGCTTCTGATTTATAGGCTCAATATGATACTTGTGCACACAGCAAATTTGGATCATTCTATCCTCATCCCCCGGGGGGCGCCCTCCATTATCTGTCAGTAAATGTGCCTGTTGGCAGCAAAGATAAAAAAAGTTCCTGCTGCTTTATTAAAGGATGAAGAGAACGGAACTTGTGCTGAAGTCACGAAGAAGCCTTCCAAATCCGTGTCTGACAAAACCCCTCCACCCCCCACACCCCCCCCCCCCCACCCCGCACCCCCCCCACACCCCGCACCCCCCCACACCCCCGCTATCAGCTGGAGATCTGCGGCAGCTACATAAACATAAGGAAGGGATTAACCGCTTGAGCTCAGGAAGGTTTTACCCCCTTCATGACCAGAGCCATATTTCTGCTTTTCAGCATTAGACATGTGCAATTCGTTTTGTTTTTTTTTAGTTTTTCGTTAAAATTCGTTATATTCGTTATCGTACGAATGAACGAACGATTCGCTAAAATTTTAACGAATGTTCGAATCGAACGAATCCGAAAAACAACGAAAATCCGAATTGACCAAATTAGAAACAAGGAAACTACGAAAGAATAATATCCGAAAAACGAAAACATGAACAACGAAAATCAAAATGAATGAAAAAATTCGTACATTCGTAACTTTTTTTTTGTTGAATTGGTAATTTTCCGTGTCCCTTACAATGGCGCTGCTTAACGTGCTTCGAATGGATTGAACGAAAAAAAATTCGTACATTTGTAACTTTTTTTTTCGATTCGTAATTTTCCGTGTCTCTTACAATGTAATAATAGCATACACATTACATAACATTATGAATTATGCTCCGATTACGAATCTACAAAACAATGTTACGAAAGTACGAATAAATGAATCTTACGAAAGTACGAATGTAACTAAATCTACGAAAATACGAATGCGTCCGAATTTCGAATAAACAAAAATTAAACTAACGGAAAAACGAATCAACGAAAAAATAACTCTTACGAAAATACGAATCGTTACGAATACGAACACCGACGACTTACGAATTTACGAATCGTTACGAATCAACGGAAACGAAAGAAACGAAACGAAAATAAACACATTTTTCTATTGTGCACATGTCTAATCAGCACTGCACTACTTTAACTGGCAATTGCTCGGTCATGCAACACTGCAACACATTTACAGGCATACCCCACTTTTACCCTGTTTCCCCGAAAATAAGACCTAGCGTGATTGTCGGTGATGGCTGTAATATAAGCCCTACCCCCCAGATAAGCCCTAGTTAAAGTCGTTGTAGGTCTTATTTTCAGGGTAGGCCTTATTTTGGGGGTAGGGCTTATATTGAAGCTATCACCGACAATCACGCTAGGTCTTATTTTCGGGGAAACAGGGTAAGTACACAATGGGGTTTGTATATCATTTTTTGTTTCACACAAATAAAGCTTTTTTTGGTGGTATACGATCACCACTGGGTTTTTTTTTTTATCATTTTTTATTATATTAAAAATGTGAGTTCCCTTTTTTGCTTCCTATATCAATTGTGTGTTTTTCACCGTCTTTTCTCTACCAGATTTCCCCCATGGCCTTTCTTAACCACTTCAGCCCCGGACCAATTGGCAGCCAAAGGACCAGGCCCCTTTTTGCGATCTGCCACTGCGTCGATTTAACTGACAATTGCGCGGTCGTGCGAAGTGGTTCCCAAACAAAATTGGCGTCCTTTTTTTCCCACAGATAGAGCTTTCTTTTGGTGGTATTTGATCGCCCCTGCGGTTTTTATTTTTTGCGCTATAAACAAAAATAGAGCAACAAAAAATGCAATATTTTTTGCTTTTTGCTATAATAAATATCCCCAAAAAATATATAAAACAACATTTTTTTTTTCCTCAGTTTAGGCCGATACGTATTCTTCTACATATTTCTGGTAAAAAAAAACGCAATAAGCGATTATTGATTGGTTTGCGCAAAAGTTATAGCGTTTACAAAATAGGGGATAGTTTTATAGCATTTTTATTATTTTTTTTTTTTACTAGTAATGGCGGCGATCAGCGATTTTTATTGTGACTGCGACATTATGGCGGACACATCGGACATTTTTGACACATTTTTGGGACCATTGTCATTTATACAGCAATCAGTGCTATTTAAATGCATTGATTCCTGTATAAATGACACTGGCAGTGAAAGAGTTAACCACTAGGGGGCGGGGAGGGGTTATGGTGTGTGACGTGTGTGTTTTTTTTTTACATTAGGGGGCGGGGCTGACGTCACTGATCGGCTTTCCCGATGACAGGGAACAGCCGATCGGTGACAGGCAGTGTAGGAAGCGCGGGGAGAGGTTTGTTAGACAGACCTCGCCTCGTTCTTCAGCTCCGTGACCCGATCGCGGGACACCAGCGGCGATCGGGTTCGCTGGTCCCGCGGCCGCGGTCACGGAGCTCCCGACCGGGTCGCGAGTACGTGGTTTTGCCCAGCCGCGCCATTCTGCCGACGTATATCGGCGTGAGGCGGTCGGGAAGCAGTTAAACGAAGTTGCAGTCCAGGTGCGTTTTGTTCAGATGAATTTTTTTTTTAGAAGTGTCTACAGAAACGTATTCGGGTAGTTTGAAGGGATCACCTGTTTACCTCTCTTATAATTTCTCTGTAACAAGAAGTCAAAACACTCGGCGCGGCCCGGGTCTGATTCGGAGAGCGCTTGGACGTTTGTGACAGTTTCGTAGACAGGAAAATCCCCGCTGCGTTCATCAAATGTTGGAGGTGCGCTCAGGAAGACGCGAGCTGTATGTAGAAACATCCTGCATAATCATCCGCACTGTCAGTTTAGCGGAGCAAATGATCTGTTTACTGAATTCATTTCATTAATATATTCCAAATCCTGGCGCTTCATTCAAATAACAGCCAGTTGATAGATTACCCCCCGCGGCTGCGGGCATCTCATTTTCATCAGGACCGGCTCCTGCTTACATTAGCGGGCTGACAACCTCAACCGCCATCCCTCGTCCTTTTCCGCACACGTCTTGTATCTTCTGAATCTCCGTGTCATGTGTCCTAGTCAGTTCTGCGTTTGATGCGATAATGTCCCATTTTGGGCAAGTTAGTATTTTACGAAAAAGGGGATATGACTGCTCTCCAAAAATCAACAAAGATCCATCCATCGTACAGTAACTTTTAAACACTTTCGGCGGGGGGGGGGGGGGGTTCATGGAAAATGGGGATACTGTGGAATCCAAGACACAAAAATGGCCTGAAGACCTCAAATCTTTACTGAGGTCTTAATTGTAAAAACCGGACATGGAAGACCTCAAAACAACCAATGGTTTGGAGCAGGGCTCTAGTCCTGCAGGAACGCATGGGAACGGAGTTCCTGTACTTTTTCCACAACAGGAACTCCGTTCCCGTTAGCAGCCGTGTCCTGCAAGACTTTGAAGTATGCGAGCTGTGTGTCAGGTGCTACACCAGCAGCCGCCGACACAGCTCGCAATAGTAAGTGCCGCACACCTGACCATTCAGGCATTGCCAGTAGGGGGCCCCATGACGGCTTTCGCTTCGATCTACCTGTCAATCACAGCTAGCTGACGGGTAGATCAGGTCCCTGCTGCTAATAGATTGTATTTAGTCAGACCTCTTGTGATTCCCTCCTCCCTGCCGGCCCCTCCTGATTTTTTGTCTCCTCACCCCCCCCCCCCCCCCCCCCCCCCCCAGTCTCCTGCATACTTGCTCTGTGTGTCCCGCTGAATCCCCCCCTCCTCTATCTTCAGTGCCATATGATGAGAGAACCCAGAGGAGGAGCACAGCTATTCTGCTCACAGGACATGCAGGGAGAGAGGTAAGCTGAGGGAGGAACATCAGTTTGGGGTGGTAAGCTGGGCACAATACCTGGCAAAGTTTAATGCCAGGAGGGAAGTTTATGTGGAAATATGTGAAGGGTTGGAATAGCAGCGAGTGTGTGTTGGAGCCCTGCAGAGTTTGCAGCCCCCCCCCCCCCCAAGCTAACATACATCTCCTAAGCAGGAACACATCACTATCTCCCCAAGCATTCTGTCCAGATAATGTGCAGTTCATTTATGACCTTTCCGTTTAACCCTGTGTTATCCAAACTCTGTTCAATGAAAAGTGTAAACTCACCACATAAACACTCTATATACAAAATAACATTCCCAATAAAGATCAGAACATGATGTTCACATTACATGGAAGCACAATTGTATGAATGCTGATTATTCAGAGAATTACCGTATTTATGTTTATTGAGGATTGTTTTTTTTTTTTTTTTTTATGTACTAACAATTAAGCTTCATACAGACAATACGAAAACTGGATGAAAAATACCACTTTTGAAGCGTTCGTGCATAGGAGCGTATCATTTTTTTTTTTTTGGTGGGCGAGTGGATCTTGGGTGGGAGTTCCCACACTTTTTTCCCCAGGACTTGACCCATGGTTTGGAGAAGCTATGGCAGCCGTTCTTAACCTTTTCAACACAGGGGAACCATTGAAATAACTTTTCAGTCTCAGGAAACCCCTGCTAAAAGTTACTATATCTACTACTGTACTCATGAAACATTAGTTTTATGGTCAGTGGGAAGAATGTTCCTTACATTGGTGATCAGTGAGAAGAATGTTCCTTACATTGGTGATCAGTGGGAAGAATGTTCCTTACATTGGTGATCAGTGTGAAGAATGCTCCTTACATTGGTGATCAGTGGAAGAATGTTCCTTACATTGGTGATCAGTGAGAAGAATGTTCCTTACATTGGTGATCAGTATAAAGAATGCTCCTTACATTGGTGATCAGTATAAAGAATGTTCCTTACATTGGTGATCAGTGGGAAGAATGTCCCTTACATTGGTGATCAGTGGGAAGAATGTTCCTTACATTGGTGATCAGTATAAAGAATACTCCTTACATTGGTGTTCAGTGGGAAGAATGTTCCTTACATTGGTGATCAGTGGGAAGAATGTTCCTTACATTGGTGGTCAGTGGGAAGAATGATCCTTACATTGGTGATCAGTGGGAAGAATGATCCTTACATTGGTGATCAGTGAGAAGAATGTTCCTTACATTGGTGATCAGTGAGAAGAATGTTCCTTACATTGGTGATCAGCGGGAAGAATGTTCCTTACATTGGTGATCAGTGGGAAGAATGTTCCTTACATTGGTGATCAGTGGGAAGAATGTTCCTTACATTGGTGATCAGTGAGAAGAATGTTCCTTACATTGGTGATCAGTAGGGTTGTCCCGATACCACTTTTTTAAGACCGAGTACAAGTACCGATACTTTTTTTAATGTCATGTGACAGTGACGTACTGATGGCTGGCACTAATAGATGGCACTGACTGATGGGCACTAAAAGGTGGCACTGACTGATGTCTGGGACTGATTGCTGGCAGTGGCAGTGATGGATGGGAACTGATAGGTGGCACTGACTGAGGGGCACTGATAGATGGCACCCACTGATGGCTGGCACTGACTGATGAGCACTGATAGGTGGCAGTGCACTGATAGGTGGCACTGATTATGCAGCACTGATGAGCACTTATAGATGACACTGATAGGTGGCACTGACTGATGGCTGGCAGTGGCACTGATGGATGGGCACTGACTGATGAGCATTGACGAGCACTGACTGATGGCTGGCACTGTTGGGTGGGCACTTATAGATGGCACTGACAAATGGCACTGACTGATGAGCATTGACAGGTGGCTGGCACTGATGGGCAGGAACTGAAATAAACGACATGAGAGGAAAGGAAACTAAACTATTTTGC
Source organism: Lithobates sylvaticus (assembly GCA_028564925.1). Lineage (NCBI taxonomy): Eukaryota > Metazoa > Chordata > Amphibia > Anura > Ranidae > Lithobates > Lithobates sylvaticus. The sequence continues at coordinate 15,152,059 of CM053028.1, forward strand.
TATGCTGCCTGTGATGCCCATCTTGGTACACCCTGGACTGGGCCGCATAAAAGCAGCAGCGGACATCTTGTTACACCCAGCCCGAACTATATGCTGGCTTAATGTGGCAGAGTGCAGGGTATACCAAGATGGGCGTCGGGATTATCAAGCACTGACGAGGACGAGATGTGTAACGGTGTAGCATGAAATCCACTATCCCGTGAAAGACGCTACCCCCTGACGCTACTGCGCATGTGCCGGTTTCAGTCAAAAGAAACCAAGCGCAGAGCTGCTCAAAACTAATACAGGTGGCTCGGATTAACCCCTCACACCCTGATCGATCGCCTCATGACAGCATGGCGAGGGCTCACGGCGGTGGACACAGGCTGTATCACATACACACACACACACACCATGCATATCACAGGGGGCACAGTGTATGTGATACAGCCTGTGTATGTGATACAGCCTGTGTATGTGATACAGCCAGTGTATGTGATACTGATACAGCCTGTGTATGTGATACAGCCTGTGTAGGTGATACAGCCTGTGTATGTGATGCAGCCTGTGTATGTGATACAGCCAGTGTATGTGATACTGATACAGCCTGTGTATGTGATACAGCCTGTGTATGTGATACAGCCTGTGTATGTGATGCAGCCTGTGTATGTGATACAGCCAGTGTATGTGATACTGATACAGCCTGTGTATGTGATACAGCCTGTGTATGTGATACAGCCTGTGTATGTGATACAGCCTGTGTATGTGATACAGCCAGTGTATGTGATACTGATACAGCCTGTGTATGTGATACAGCCTGTGTATGTGATACAGCCTGTGTATGTGATGCAGCCTGTGTATGTGATACAGCCAGTGTATGTGATACTGATACAGCCTGTGTATGTGATACAGCCTGTGTATGTGATACAGCCAGTGTATGTGATACAGCCAGTGTATGTGATACAGCCTGTGTCCGCCGCCGTGAGCCCCGATCGATCGGCGTGTGAGGGGTTAATCCGATCCACCTGTATTAGTTTTGAGCAGCTCTGCGCTTGGTTTCTTTTGAATCCGATCCACCTGTATTAGTTTTGAGCAGCTCTGCGCTTGGTTTCTTTTGACTGAAACCGGCGCATGCGCAGTAGCGTCAGGGGTGATCAGTGAGAAGAATGTTCCTTACATTGGTGATCAGTGAGAAGAATGTTTCCTTACATTGGTGATCAGTGAGAAGAATGTTCCTTACATTGGTGATCAGTGGGAAGAATGTTCCTTACATTGGTGATCAGTGAGAAGAATGTTCCTTACATTGGTGATCAGTGAGAAGAATGTTCCTTACATTGGTGATCAGTGAGAAGAATGTCCCTTACATTGGTGATCAGTGGGAAGAATGTTCCTTACATTGGTGATCAGTGAGAAGAATGTTCCTTACATTGGTGATCAGTGGGAAGAATGTTCCTTACATTGGTGATCAGTGAGAAGAATGTTCCTTACATTGGTGATCAGTGGGAAGAATGTTCCTTACATTGGTGATCAGTGAGAAGAATGTTCCTTACATTGGTGATCAGTGAGAAGAATGTTCCTTACATTGGTGATCAGTGGGAAGAATGTTCCTTACATTGGTGATCAGTGAGAAGAATGTTCCTTACATTGGTGATCAGTGGGAAAAATTCTCCTTACATTGGTGATCAGTGAGAAGAATGTTCCTTACATTGGTGATCAGTGAGAAGAATGTTCCTTACATTGGTGATCAGTGGGAAGAAGGTTCCTTACATTGGTGATCAGTGAGAAGAAGGTTCCTTACATTGGTGATCAGTGGGAAGAATGTTCCTTACATTGGTGATCAGTGGGAAGAATTATTCCCTTACAGATGGTGTCAGTGGGAACTTTTCTGAGAGACAGAAATTGCTCATTGGTCAAGGAACCCCTAGCAACCTCCGGAGGAACCATAGGCTTCCATGGACCCCTGATTGAGAAACCCTGCACTATTATGGCCTCATTTCATGTCTTCCAGCTTGAGAAATAAGGCCACAGGGTCATTAAAACATTGGTGATTTTGATGTCTTCTATGTTCTAAATGCTGTTATTGTATGTTTTATATACCTACTGTCTTCCATACCGCCTTCATACTTCCTGCTTCCACACTGGCTTCCATACTTCCTGCCTTGTTACTGCCGCCATACTTCCTGCTTCCATACTACCTCTATACTACCTCCATACTTACTGCCTTCCATACTTCCTGCCTCCATACTGCCTTCCATACTGCCTCGATACTTACTGCCTTCCATGCTTTCTGCCTCCATACTGCCTCTATACTTCCTGCCTGCATACCTACTGCCTTCCATATTGCCTTCCATACTTACTGCCTCCAAACTTACTGCCTTCCATACTGCCTCCATACCGCCTCTATACTTCCTGCTTCCACACTGGCTTCCATACTTCCTGCCTTGTTACTGCCGCCATACTTCCTGCTTCCATACCGCCTTCCATACTTCCTGCCTCCATACTACCTTCCATACTGCCTCGATACTGCCTTCCATACTTTCTGCCTCTATACTTCCTGCCTCCATACCTGCTCCCTTACATACTGCCTTACAAACTGCCTCCATACTTACTGCCTTCCATACTTTCTGCCTCCATACTCCCTCTATACTTCCTGCCTGCATACCTGCTGCCTTCCATACTGCCTTCCATACTTACTGCCTTCCATACTGCCTTTCATACTTCCCTGCCTTCCATACTGCCTCCATACGTGTTGACTTCCATACTGTGTACATACTTACTGCCTGCCATACTTCCTCCATACTTCTGCCTTCCATACTTACTAATTTCCATACTGCCTCCAAACTTACTGCCTCCAAACTTACTGCCTCCATACTTATTGCCTTCCATACTGCGTACATACTTCCTGCCTGCCATACTTCCTCCATACTTACTGCCTCCATACTTACTGCCTTCTATACCGCCTTCATACTTACTGCTTCTATACTGCCTCCATACCACCTCTATACTTCCTGCCTCCATACCTGCTGCCTTATATACTGCCTTACATACTACCTCCATACTTACTGCCTTCCATACTTTCTGCCTCCATACCGCCTCTATACTTCCTGCCTCCATACCTGCTGCCTTATATACTACCTCCATACTTACTGCCTTCCATACTTTCTGCCTCCATACTGCCTCTATACTTCCTGCCTGCATACCTGCTGCCTTCCAAACTTACTGCCTTCCATATTGCCTTCCATACTTACTGCCTTTCATACTTCCCTGCCTTCCATACTGCCTCCATACTTATTGCCTCCATACTTGCTGATTTCCATACTGCCTCCTGCTGCGTGAAGGGAACAGAGGAAGAGCCGTTTCTAGTGTTCTGCACAGCAGAGAATATCATCGGCCAATTCTATTATAACTGCTTGACCGGAGTTCTGCTTATCATTGTCTGAGGCCCTTTGAAGAGTCGCAGTCTCTCGGCTGTCACCATCCGGCATTGGGGGCGTTTATCTTGCAAGATGGGATCCTTGTCCCAACAGCCCCCCCCCCCCTGGCAGGTATGTATTTTACACCTCCCGTCCCCACAGAAAATATATTATCAGCGTTGACCTTTTTAGGTTCACAAATATAGGTCAGATTTTCTTTCCGCGCCGCAGCTCTGACACTTTGATGCATGAGCTTATGGAAATTTTCCCTCCACGAATTGTCCCGCTCACCCTTCGCACTCGGCGCCCGCCTGGAAATAAACGATGTTCCCTGACAGTTTGGGACCAAAAGCGTCTTCGCCGTTTGGATGGGCTTCGCGTTCTGAAATAGGACTGAGTCTCGGTGTATAAAAACAGGCTCACCTACTTCCTGCGGCCCATGGGATCACACCATCGCTTCCAAAAACGCACCAGACATCTGCAAGATGATGCAGGGGATGTCAGGATGGCCTGTAATATAGGCTTTGAAGATCGCAGACTACTTTTAATGTTGTAGAAACCCTCCGGGATGTTGTACATTTGGTACAAACCTTTAGAAAATGAGGGTGCAACACCGGGGTCCGAAGACACCATCTTCATACCGCAGCCCAAAACTGTAACGTTCATTCGTGCATGATTGTCTTGGGAGAATTAGAGTGTAAGCTCCCTTGGTGCAGAGGCTGAAAGGTGCTCAATGTTCTCTGTACAGACCATTGGAATATGTCAGAGGTATATAAATGTGTAATAATAAGTGTACATTGTACTCAGGTTGAAGCATCGTTAATTTGCTTTAAAGAGGTGGTCAGCAACACCATAGCAGCCAGGCAAAGGGTAAATTACAACCCTGCCCTGCTCCTGACCCTCCGGACCCTGACTTCCTTCTAGATCTCAGACCTCAGATTGTGACAGAGCCAAAGGAAGTCCTAGGCTCCTCCTTGGCTCCGACGTGTTATATGACACAGTTGTGGGGGAGACCTGGGAGGGCTTCCCTCACTCTGCCAAGTGATGTTTGTATTGGAATGGGGTGTTTGTGTTACATACTACTGACCTCTGAACTCTTCATTAGAATCTACTCATCTCTGCGCATTACTTACTAATGATCTAAATGCAACCTCGGCACTCCAAGTCCCATTAGACACAGCAAGACCCTGACAGTACCAGGCATGACTCCTAGAGGCAGAGGCATGATGGGATATGTCGTTTCACCACAGCTGGAGTGCCATGGTCGCATACCCCCAGTAGTATAATGTGTCGCCATCTAACACGGAGATCTCTCATACTGTTATGCACCAGTGGCTGCCAGTGGTAATTTTTTTTGGGGGGGGCAACAAACAGTATGCCACGACGTCCCTCCAGTCGGTATCACTTATCCCATCGCTTCACCGGCAGCTTTCCCTGCTCGGTGGTGGCCTCCTGTTCCCCTGCTCTGGACAGGTCATCATGGCGGCGGCTTCCTTTTCCTCCCTCCTCCTCGGCGGCCAATCAGGATTCTTCTCTTTTCGGCCAATCGGAAAACGGGTCTCACACCCGATTTCTGATTGGCCGGATTGAGGATCAGTGTTTCAAAAGTGAATTTTCATTATCCCATCGCTTCATAAGCGGCTTTCCCTGCTCGGCGGCGGCCTCCCGTTCCCCTGCTCCTGACGGGTCATCGCGGCGGCGGCTTCCATTTCCTCCCTCCTCCTCGGCGGCCAATCAGGAGTCTTCTCTTTTCGGAAAATGGGTCTCACACCCGATTCTGATTGGCCGGATTGAGGATCAGTGTTTCAAAAGCAAATCTTAATTTACTGTTGTAACACCTGGGTGGGCTCATGGCGCAACGCTCTATGGCTATAATCGGGTGCTTCAAAAAAAAAAAAAACACCCCCGCCGCGGAGGGCGTGGTTAGATTCATGCTACGCACGAATCTATCTTTTTTACATATAGGGGGTGGCGTGAATAGAGGGGCCGGCACCCGGGCGCCCCTAATGGACTGTTAAGCACCTCTTTTAGTTTGTAGGCTCAGGGTAGGTGCCCTGCACTCTGCATTACTAATGATCCCTGCACTCTGCATTATATATTACTGACCCCTGCACTCTGCAATACTAATGACTCCTTGTCGTTTCACCACAGCTGGAGTGCCAAGGTCGCATACCCCCAATAGTATATGTGTCGCCATCTAACACGGAGATCTCTCATACTGTTAAGCACCAGTGGCGGCTGGTAATTTTTTTTACGGGGGGGCAACAAATAGTATGCCAGCGACGTCCCCCCCGGTCGTTAGCACTTATCCAATCGCTTCACCGGCGGCTTTGCCTGCTCGGCGGGGGCCTCCCCTGCTCTCAACGGTGTCATCACGGCGGCGGCTTCCTTTTCCTCCCTCCTCCTCGGCGGCCAATCAGGAGTCTTCTCTTTTCAGCCAATCGGAAAACGGGTCTCACACCTGATTTCTGATTGGCCGGATTGAGGATCAGTGTTTCAAAAGTGAATTTTCATTATCCCATCGCTTCACCAGCGGCTTCCCCTGCTCAGCGGCGGCCTCCTGTTCCCTTGCTCTTGACGGATCATCACGGCGGCAGCTTCCATTTCCTCCCTCCTCCTCAGTGGCCAATAAGGAGTCTTCTCTTTTCGGCTAATCGGAAAAAGGGTCTCACACCCGATTCTGATTGGCCGGATTGAGGATCAGTGTTTCAAAAGTGAATTTTCATTATCCCATCGCTTCACCAGCGGCTTCCCCTGCTCAGCGGCGGCCTCCCGTTCCCCTGCTCCTGAATGGTCATCGCAGCGGCGGCTTCCATTTCCTCCCTCGTCCTCGGCAGCCAATCAGGAGTCTTCTCTTTTCGGAAAATGGGTCTCACACCCGATTCTGATTGGCCGGATTGAGGATCAGTGTTTCAAAAGCAAATCTTAATTCGCTGTTGTAACACCTGGGTGGGCTCATGGCGCAACGCTCTATGGCTATAATCAGGTGCTTCGAAAAAAAAAAAAAAAAACACCCCCGCCGCGGCGGGCGTGGTTAGATTCATGCTATGCACGGATCTATCTTTTATACATATAGGGGGTGGCGTGAATAGAGGGGCCGGCACCCGGGCGCCCCTAATGGACTGTTAAGCACTCTCTTTTAGTTTGTAGGCTCAGGGTAGGGTTGCCGGTGCAGCATTTTCGGAAGCTGGTCGCAGTTAATTTTAAATTTGCAGCAACTGCGAAAAGTCAAAATAATCAGATTTCGGTGCACTTAAACCTTTAGTCACTTTTCCTTTTTTACTTTAATGTTCCAGAACTCGCTGCCTTCCCTCTGCTGCGCCATCCCTCCGTGACACCAGGAGCTCTTCCAGCTTCCGCTAAGCAGATCAATTATTTGGATCTTCACGTTCCTCTCTCAATCCTCCTTCCCCCGCTGGCTGCTGAACTGCCACTTCACACCTTCCCCACTAATTGTGCATAGTTTAGCTCAAGCGCTTTCCAGTCCACCCCTGAGAGCACGTCTATCCGCCGCGACACCGCTCTCCCCTCCCGTCTGAGAGACGCAGACACTTTGTGAAGCCGACTCGGTTCCCGGATCATTGCCAGCAGAGGCCGGCGAAGGATTGGAAGCTTCTGGTAGAGCCGAGTACAACGACTGTCACTTTAGAAGTATTAGAGACAGAATGCTGTACACAAATGATAAATAGACTGCCTTTTCCAAAGCTGGCAAAACACTCTCCACTAAGACCCGGCCTTTTCTTTTCCTTTTTTGTTTAGAGTTTAAATCAGCTTTTTTTTTTTTGCTAGAAAATTACATATAACCCCCAAACATTATATATATATATATATATATATAATATATATATATATATATATATATATATATGATACAAAAAGTCTACACACCCCTGTTAAAATGTCAGGTTGCTGTGATGTAAAAAATTGAGAAAAAGATAGTTCATTTAGAGGGGTTGTAAAGGTAAAACAACAAAAAAATAGTTTATTTTCGTTTTCGTTTTTTTCGTTTCCGAAAAAAATTTGTTTATTTTCGTTTCGTTTTTTTTGTTTCCGTTGATTCGTAACGATTCGTACATTCGTAAGAGTTATTTTTTCATTGATTCGTTTTTCGTTAGTTTAATTTTCGGACGCATTCGTATTTATTCGTAACATTCATAGATTCGTAATCGGAGCATAATTCATAATTTTATATAATGTGTATGCTATTATTACATTTTAATAATTTACGAATCGAAAAAAAAAGTTACGAATCGAAAAAAAAGTTTACGAATGTACGAATTTTTTTTGTTCAATCCATTCATTACGAATCGAAAAAAAAAGTTACGAATCGAAAAAAAAGTTACGAATGTACGAATTTTTTTGTTCAATCCATTCGAAGCACGTTAAGAAGCGCCATTGTAATAGACACGGAAAATTACCAATTCAACAAAAAAAAAAGTTACGAATGTACGATTTTTTTCGTTCGTTTTCGTTTTTCGGATTTTCTTCATTAGTACATTCGTTGTTTCTAATTTTGTTTTTTTTCGGATTTTCGTTGTTTTTTGGATTCGTTCGATTCGAATGATTCGTTAATTGGATTCGACGATTCGAACGATTCGTTATTCGGATTCGTACGAACGAAAATGACGAAAAAAAACGAAAAAAAACGAAACGAATTGCACATGTCTAGTAAAAATGTTTTCACCTTATTCTATGCATTAAGGTGAAAAATCATCTGACAATGCTGCCCCCCCCGTTTTACTTACCTGACCCCTCAAAAGTCCCGCGCTCGCCTCCGACATCCTCTTCACCGCTCACCCTGGCCGTTGATTGGCTAGAGTGGATGGATTGAAAGCAGCGCAGCCATTGGCTCGCGCTGCTGTCAATCACATCCAATGACGTGGCGCGCCGAGGGTGCGGGGCCGAGTGATACAGTGAGCAGCTATAGCCACCGGCTGTATCACGGGAGCGCACCCGCAAGCACTCCTCACCATGCGAGGGAGCTCACATGAACGTGAGAAGTACTTGCGGGAGGGAGCCGAGACAGCCGCCGAGGGACCCCAGAAGAACAGGTTGGGGGCCACTCTGTGCAAAACGAGCTGCACAGTGGAGGTAAGTATAACATGTTTGTTATTTAAAAAAAAAAAATAAATAAATTTACTTTACAATCCCTTTAAGAACTTTTACCACCATTAACCTCTTCAGCCCCGGAAGATTTTACTCCCTTCCTAACCACAGCACTTTTTTTGCGATTCGGCAGTGCGTCGCTGAACAATTGCGCAGTCGTGCGATGCTGTACCCAAACAAAATTGGCGTCCTTTTTTTCCCCACAAATAGAGCTTTCCTTTGGTGGTATTTGATCACCTCTGCGGTTTTTATTTTTTGCGCTATAAACAAAAAAAGAGCGACACAGTATTTTGTACTTTTTGCTATAATAAATATCCCCATTTTAAATTTTTTTTAAAAAAAAGCTAATTTTTTCTTAGCTTAGGCCGATACGTATTCTTCTACATATTTTTGGTAATAAAAATCGCAATAAGCGTATATTGATTGGTTTGCGCAAAAGTTATAGCATCTACAAAATAGAGGATAGATTTATAGCATTTTTATTATTATTTTTTACTAGTAATTGCGGCGACCTGCGATTTTTTTTTTTTTATCGTGACTGCGACATTATGGCAGACACATCGACATTTTTGACACATTTTTGGGACCACTGGCATTTATACAACGATCAGTGCTATAAAAATGCATTGATTACTGTAAAAATGTCACTGGTAGTGAAGGGGTTAACACTAGGGGGCGATCAAGGGGTTAATTGTGTTCCCTGCTACGTGTTCTAACTGTGTTCTAACTGAAGGGGGGGAGGGGACTGACTAGGGGAGATGACAGATCGTTGTTAATACTTTGTATGAACAGACGATCTGTCTTCTCTCCCCTGAGAGCCCTGAAATCTGTGTGTTTACACACAGAGATCCCGGTTCTCGCCGTGTTACGAGCGATCGCGGGAGCCCGGCGGTCATCGAGACCACCGGGCACTCCTATCAGCTGCGAGGGCGAGCTGCGGGCGTGCGCACGCCCCTAGTGGACACCAGAAGGAGCGACGTAACATAACGGCGATTCACCTGCCCGCGCCATTCTGCCGCAGTACAACTGCGGCGGCTGGTCGCCAAACGGTTAATGTGACCTATAAACTGTACAACTCAGTTGAACAACAAACTGAAATCTTTTAGGTGGAGGGAAGTAAAAATAAAAAAACTAAAATAATCTGGTTGCATAAGTGTGCACACCCTTATACTAATACTTTGTTGAAGCACCTTTTGGTTTTATTACAGCACTCAGTCTTTGGGTATGAGTCTATCAGCATGGCACATCTTGACTCTTCTTTGCAAAAACACTCCAAATCTGCCAGATTGCGAGGGCATCTCCTGTGCACAGCCCTCTTCAGATCACCCCACAGATTTTCAATGGGATTCAGGTCTGGGCTCTGGCTGGGCCATTCCAAAACTTTAATCTTCTTCTGGTGAAGCCATTCCTTTGTTGGATTTGGATGAATGCTTTGGGTCGTTGTCATGCTGAGAGATGAAGTTCCTCTTCATGTTCATCTTTCTAGCAGAAGCCTGAAGGTTTTGTGCCAATATTGACTGGTATTTGGAACTGTTCATAATTCCCTCTACCCTGGCTAAGGCCCCTGTTCCAGCTGAAGAAAAACAGCCCCAAAGCATGACGTTGCCACCACCATGCTTCACGGTGGGTACGGTGTTCTTTTGGTGATGTGCAGTGTTGTTTTTTTGCACCAAACATATCTTTTGGCCAAAAAGTTCAACCTTGCTTTCATCAGACCAGAACACATTGTCCCACATGCTTTTGGGAGACTTCTGATGTGTTTTTGCTAAATTTAGCCGGGGCTAAAAAGAAAAGTCTTCCGTCTTGCCACTCCACCCCATAGCCCAGACATATGAAGAATACGGAGATTGTTGTCACCACACAGCCAGTACTTGCCAGATATTCCTGCAGCTCCTTTAGGCCCCTTCCACACTGGGGCGGGAGCCGCAGTGACGGTAAAGCAGCGCTATATTTAGCGCTGCTTTACCGTCGTTTTTAACCGCGGTATTCGGCCGCTCGCGGTGCGGTTTTTACCCCCCGCGAGTGGCCGAAAAAGGGTTAAAGAACCCCCGCAGAGCGCCGCCGTAGCGGCGGTATTGCCACGGTTTAACCGCGGTTTCCCATTCAAATCAATGGGTAGGAGTGGTGAACACACGGCTCCTTCACCGCTCCAAAGATGCTGCTAGCAGGACTTTTTTTCCCGTCCTGCTAGTGCACCGCTCCAGTGTGAAAGCCCGCCGGCTTTCACACTGGAGTTAAAGGGGTCGTATTTTTTCAGGCGGTGAACAGGCGCTATTTTTAGCGCTGTACTGCCTGAAAAAACGCCCCAGTGTGAAAGGGGCCTTAATGTTGCTGTAGGCCTCTTGGCAGCCTCCCTGACCAGTTTTCTTCTCGTCTTTTCATCAATTTTGGAGGGACGTCCAGTTCTTGGTGATGTCACTGTTGTGCCATATTTTCTCCACTTGATGATGACTTGTCTTCCCCGTGTTCCATGGTATATCTAATGCCTTGGAAATTATGGACCCATCTCCTGACTAATACCCTTTACCAATGAGATCCCTCTGATGCTTTGGAAGCTCTCTGAGGACCATGGCTTTTGCTGTAGGCTGCGACTAAGAAAATGTCAGGAAAGACCTACTAGAACAGCTGAACTTTATTTGGGGTTAATCAGAGGCACTTTAAATGATGGGAGGTGTGTACTGACTCCTATTTAACATGAGTGTGAATGTGATTGCCTAATTCTGAACACAGCTACATCTTCAGTTTTAAAACACTTATGCACACATTGTTTTATTTTTTTATTTTTACCCCCCCCCCCCCCCCCCCAAACGATTTCAGTTTCTTTTTCAATTGAGCTGTACAGTTTATAGGTCATGGCAAAGGTGGAAAAAGTTCTGAAATCATTTATCTTTGTCTTATTTTATTACATCACAGAAACCTGACATTTAAAAAAGGGGTGTATATTCTTTTTATATCCACTGTATGTATATGTGTATATATATATATGTGTGTGTGTGTGTGTTTGTGTGTATATATATATATATATATATTAAAATATATATATAAAATAAAATAATTTTTTTTTTTTTTTGGCAGAGACACTACAGAATAAAATGTATTTGTGCAGCAGTTTTTAATACAGGAAAAAAATTTACTTTAATGAATTAAAATGCAAAACATAAAAGATGATGTTACGCTGAGTAAATATATACCTAACATGTTACGCTATAAAATTGCGCACGCTGATGGAATGGCGGCAAACTACAATACTTAAAAATCTCCATAGGCGGCGCTTTCGAGTTAGAGGAGGTCCAGCGCTAGAATTATTGCTCTCGCTTTAATGTTCGCAGTGATACCTCACATGTGTTGTGTGAACACCGTTTACATATACATGCGTGACTTATGTATGTGTTCACATCTGCGTGTGAGCATGAAGGAATGCGGGCGCTCTAAAAAAAATAAAAAAATAAAATGTTTTTTTTTTAAAATGTATTCAACCACATGCCGACCGGGCCATAGCCGAAAGACGGCTACAGCGCGGTCGGCTTATTCTGGGAGGGCTCCATGGACGTCCTTACAGAATCTTGCTCCCGCGCGCGCCCCCTGGGAACATCCGTGAGTGCAGGGTCCGCATCACGGATCAGCGGCCGTTTACCACGTGATCGCTCCGTCAAATGACGGAGCATCACTTGTAAACAAACCGGCATCATGTCATGACGCCGGTTCCTCCCCTCTCTGTACCGATCGGTACAGTGAGAGAGGGAGAGATCGTTTGCAGCGCTGTGGGCACTACAGATACAGCCCACCACGCTGCTCAATGCCCATATTCTGCCACTGTCAGTACTGCCATACTCTGCAGCAATATTATGCAATACTCTGCCAACACTATGCAATACTCGCCAATACTCTGCAATAAATTTTAACAGAAACAAATAATTAATTATTTTTTTTTACCAAATTTTCTGTCTCTTTTGATTTATAGCGCAAAAAATAAAAAACCCAGCAGTGATTACATACCACCAAAAGAAATCTCTATTTGTGTGAAAAAAAAGGACAAACATTTCATTTGGGTACAGTGTTGCATGACTGAGTAATTGTCATTCAAAGTGTGAGAGCACCGAAAGCTGAAAATTGGTCTGGTTAGGAAGGGGGTTTAAGTGCCCAGTGGGTTCATTTTTTTTTTTATTTTTTTTTTACATTATCCCTGGAGAGATCTGGGATCAGTAAAACCCCAAATATCTACCTTTAAAACCAAAAGATCAAAAAAAATAGCTTTTAAAAAAAAAAAAAAAAAAGTTTACTTGCGCCTAGACTGGAAGGGACATCATGACGTTACTCAGTCCTCCAAGACCATAGAGGCGATCAGAGATGATCTGGTCTCTGGTAACTTCTATGGCCAGCTATGTGACCTGTCATATCGTCTCTTGAGTGCGCCAGTAAAAACAGTAAGTCCGAGAAACACTGGCGAGTGTCAGGAGGCTTCTGAAAGCAGTCCAGCGGCTAATTAGGGAGAAAAAAAAAAATAAAGGAGGGGAAAAAAAAAAAGAGTAGGGGGTAGGATCTAAAGGGTCTTTTTGCCAGTTGCCCCATCCCCTCTCTTGTACGATGAAAGGACTTGACAAGTTCTGAATGCACAAATTATGTTTTCATAGTTGGGAGCCGGTGTGTACTGATCCTTTTCTTTATAAAGACAGTTCTCTTTATTCTTTGTAGATTTCCAGAAGAAGCAGCCAGACGACGACTCCGCCCCCAGCACAAGCAGCAGCCAATCAGACTTATTCCCCAGCGAGATAAACAGCGACAACGGAAATACCTCGATATCCTCGCAGAGCAGTAGTTCTAGCCAGCCTCTCTCCACAGACCTGAATGTAGCCTCTCCCAGCCAGGAGGAATGTGAGTTCCCTTTTGTCTTTTCTATATCAATTGTGTGTTTTCACCATCTTCGCTCTACCAGATTTCCTTCATGGCCTTTCTTAAGGTGAACAAAAGCAAGTTCTGCTCCCAGTATAAAGGACAAGAGCACTGATACTTTGTGCTCCACCCTTCCTAGAGGCATTCTTACCTCCGTCCCAATTCTTACCTCCATCCCAAGGCCGGAGATACTCAGGAGACGGTGTAACATAGACATGTTTGTATCTTCTTCTACAACAGTGTGAGTGATTTATAAAAAAAAATGCAGATTATACCTGATTTTAGAGTGCCTCTCACGTGACCAGCTGGCTCTCTCCTCCTCTCCTCCCGGCTGATGTCAGCAGAGGTTTCTCGGCTCCGCCCGCTGCAGCTGTCAGACAGGGATAGGAGAGAGCCGGTCGGTCACGTGAGCGCCGCACTTAAATCGCATATAATCGGCATATTTTCTTATAAATCACACACAGAGGGGCACACAGGATTAGGAGACAAAGCATATAGTATAATGAGGTCAGAGTGGATTAACAACAACTTATACATCTTTGAGTTTCGGATATTGACCAACAGCTGAGCTCTCCTACATCTCAAAGTCTCAACTTCCATTCCAATTCCATAACTCCTACTGTAATATAGTTACCTTCCTAAATAGGAAGGCACCACGACCATGCCACGTTCAAAGTCACCTACATCCCCTTTCTTCCCCATTCTGATGCTCGGCTTGAATTTTGGAGTATAGTATGTCCAAAAACAGACACAGTGTGACTCCTAATGTATCGGGGCGTGTCGTCTTTATGAGATCGGCACATTTGGTTCTTTATAGGAAATCCAGGAATTGGGACATCTTTGTAAATAGGTTGTATTTAGACATTTGAACAGCTCTGCCACCGGAGACTATCAATGTGGATTGGACTTCTTCCTCCAGTAAAGCACACAGACTTGTATTGTCTATGGCATAAAGTGGGTTCCTCATACTGCAATCTTCCAGGTTCCTCTGGTGCTCCTCTGGGATTTGTATTGTTTTCTAGACATAATGACATAACAGATGGAGTCTGTATTGATATTTAATGAATCACCTGCAGCGTTCGGAGTACAGAAGATGCTCTTAGGACCTGTGTAATTATCAGGCTGCTCCGAATGCCTCACCAACTGACGCTGTATGAATTATCATTACGAGGTAGGATTACATGGACTGGACGACTACTATGCCATCTCCTCACTTTAGGAGCCATGGAACTCCTCCTTGAAGTTATATCCTGAAAACATACGTCTTGTACCATGTGACGTCCTAGACGTCTTCTAGACCGTGGCGGCTGATGCTCAAAATTTTTGGGGGGCGCAAGCAAACTTTCTAAAAAACCCATAAATTGCAGCCTCGCTGTACCATCAATTGCAGCCACTGTGCGCATCAATTGCCACCACTGTGCCCGTCAGTTGCCACCACTGTGCCCATCAGTTGCCACCACTGTGCCCATCAGTTGCCGCTACTGTGCCCATCAGTTGCCGCCACTGTGCCCATCAGTTGCCGCCACTGTGCCCATCAGTTGCCGCCACTGTGCCCATCAGTTGCCACCACTGTGCCCATCAGTTGCCGCCACTGTGCCCATCAGTTGCCGCCACTGTGCCCATCAGTTGCCGCCACTGTCAAACGCAGCCACTGTGCCCTCAAACGCCGCCACTGTGCCCTCAAACGCAGCCACTGTGCCCTCAAACGCAGCCACTGTGCCCTCAAACGCAGCCACTGTGCCCATCAATTGCCACCACTGTGCCCATCAATTGCCACCACTTTGCCCATCAATTGCCACCACTTTGCCCATCAATTTCTACCACTGTGCCCCATTAAACGCAGCCACTGTGCCATATCAAATGCTGCCAGTGTGCCCGCCGTCTGTACTTACCCCGTCTCAGTGGCGGTGGGACAGCTCCTCGATGTCTTCTCCCGTCCTCTCTTCCCGTCCTCTGCTATAATTAGACGCCTGGCATCCATTCACAGCGCCTGCCGTTTCAGCCAATCAAGTGACGGGTAACAGATCCGAGCACCTGATTGGCGGAGAGGCAGATTAGTGTTAGGAAAGCGAATAGTCTTTCACTTTTCTAACACAGCTGAGTGACCTGCGAGCGCCCAGCACTTTTCTGCAGAAGAGAATGACATTTTCCGAACCGACTTTGGGGCCCCGTAACCTCGGGGCACTTGGTGCTAGGAACCAAGAAAAGAGGGTCAACAATGCCCATTTGCAGCCTCACTGTGCCCATTTGCAGCCATAGGTCCCCCGAACTTCAAACTTGGTAGTTACGGGTTCCTCGATGCCCCCTAGCTGCAGCCAAAATTTGGGGTCTCAGGACCCAAAGGGTCCCGAAATTACATTGCTGCAGATGGACCAACTTTGGGGCCCTGTATCTTGGGGCCACTTGGTGCTAGGAACCCTTAATTTGGTGTGCAAACCCAGTGGAACTAGCACTACAACATCTCCAATATGGGGTTCCTAGCACCAAGTGGCCCCGAGATACGGGGCCCCAAATTCAGTTTCCGAAAATGTAATTCACTGCTGCAGAAAAGTGCTTGAGATTTTCCGACCCAACTTTGGGGCCCCGTATCTCGGGGCCACTTGGTGCTAGGAACCCCATCTTTGGATATGTTGTAGTGCTGGTTCCACTGTGGTTCCTAGCACCAAGCGGTCTCGAGATACGGGGCCCCAAAGTCGGTCAACTGTGTCCATCTGCAGCAATGTAATTTTGGGACCCTTTGGGTTCAGAGACCTTGGCTGCAGCTAGGGGGCATCTAGGAACCCTTAACTACCAAGTTTGAAGTTCGGGGACCTATGGCTGCAAATGCAAATGGGCACAGTGAGGCTGCAAATGGGCATTGTTGACCCTCTTTTCCACTTACAGTAGCTGCGCATTTCACACCCTAGGTAATTGCTTTCTGACGTGGGGCGCACATGCAGCTAATTTACTTATAGTGAACCTAAAGTACTGACCCCCCCCCAATATCTCTTGTTTTTGCCACAAAGATGCTAATAAGGGAAGCCTCCATTTGTCTCTTTTATAGCAAGCTTACTTTAGTTGTCATTGGTCAGATTGAGCTATGCATAGCACAGATTGACAGAATTGCTTGTTTTCCCCCCTTATTTACCTGTCATGGTGGCGTTTCTGTATTGTAGCAGTCATGGCAGTGCCTGGGCCAACGAGTTGCCCTACGTGCGTGAGGTCCAGAGTTTTTTTTGGGGAAGCGCACTCACATTTTAGCCACTTCCAGACAGATTTATTAGAACAAATCACATTTCCCCATTCTTCCATTAATGTCGTGTTTTATAAGACAGCACAGCGTCCCAGAGCTGACAGCGGGATATACAGGTTTCTTTCTTTTATTAGTAACTGAAACACATTATAAGACACATTGGCGTTCGGTCATTCATCTCTGTGGAATATTTTGGACCCCCCCCCCCCCCGTAGATCTTGCCCACACGCCTTGTAACCGTTCCCACCAAAGGAAACCTGAAGAAAAGCAGCTGTGTGCACGGAACGCCTCCCTGACCTCCCGCATCCTTCCTCCAAGACACTCTACATAAAGCCCGTATTATTCCACACGAAGACTTTTTATATTCCCAAAATTTCCATTTCCGGATTTCCACGATGATCTAGCAGAATGGCGCACACATTGCATGCTTCAAGTTCTTCTTCGCTCTGCAGGAGGGAAAGAAGTTTTGACGGTGACCTCTGCCCTCCAGCGTTCCGCTTACGATGCTTCCATCGCAGCTAGGATGAAACGGAGGGGATGAAATGGAGGGGATGAAACGGAGGGGATGAAATGGGGGGGGGGGGGTGAGAGGGTCCCGTTCCCCAACAAAGAGTTTGATGGAAGTGGGTTTTCACTCAACTGTATTTCATACAATGAAGTTTAAAATGAAACTCCAGAAACATATCTTTCTTTTGGTTCTCAGATAGAGTGGTAAAGAGTTGGAAGCTTGTCAGGTTTGCAATGATATGGGGGTTGTTTTAGCTCAATGGTGCATGAAGTAGGCCCATGCCAGATACGAACTATATTTAAATTGTATACCCGTTCTTAGTCAGGTTTTTTTTTTCAAACTACCTGCAAGACAAAGTCATAATGAGCTAGTATGACTAGCATACTAGCTCATTATGCATCACTTACCTTAGATTGGGGCCCCCGACGCCGTCCTCTTCTCCCCCTCCGGCCGCATCCATCTCTCCACAGATACCCTACCGGACATGCAAATGGGCACAGTGAGGCTGCAAATGGGCATTGTTGAGCATCTTTTCCACTAAAGCCCCATACACACGGTCGGACAATCCGCGGATCATGTCCGTCGTACTTTGTCCGATGTTGGTTTTGCGTACACACGGTCGGACAAAGTTGTCGGAAAATCCGATCATTCTGAACGTGGTGACGTTTGTTGCCTACGACGGGACTACGTAGAGGCTAGTAGCCAATAGCTTTGGTCTTGTAATGTGATCTGAGCATGCGTAGCACTTTGTCCGGTCGGACAAGCGTACACACGATCGGATTTGGTGTGATCGGACCGTGTTGACGGCAAATCTTTCCAGCAGGAGATAAGACTTTGTCCGTCGGTCAAACCGACGAACACTGTCCGATGGTGCATACACACGGTCTGATTTTTCATTAACCTTGTCCGATCGGACAGAATCCATGAAAAAGTCCGACCGTGTGTATGGGGCTTTACAGTAGCTGCGCATTTCTCACCCTAGGCTTTTTTTGTGGTAAAATTAGGGGCCTCGGCTTATATTCGGGTCGGCTTATACTCGAGTATATACAGTACATAGTTTCCGTATTTACATTTTCAGAGCAGTCTCATTATAATAGTCAGATCCACTTTGAATATTTATTAGGCCGACCGCCATTCCCTGGAGGACCCGACCATCTCCTCTTCCTCTGGAGAGGCTTGAACTCCCAGCGGACTCCCAACAAGATAAAATAACAAATTGGAGGCTCAGTCGGCCTCCTAGAAGAGTCGGCGTTGTCAGCAGGTAGACGAGGAAGAGGGGACAATTTACTTCAGGGAAAAAAATAAAAAAAGGTAAAATCATTAACACTCGGGTTGATGATGATGTTGATAATGGAACAAATTTGACAACCTGTTTCAAAAGAGGGTAACGCATTCCTAATTAGCCCCGGGTGCCTGTGGCCTGAAATTAATGAGCTGCTGTTATGTAAATGTCGTGTTAATTAAGGGGAGTGAGAAAGCCCAATAAATCTGCAAAGTGGATGAACTCCCCAGCCTAGTATTGTTCACACATCCCCCCCCCCCCCCCCGAAAGTCACGCAGAACGCTGTATATTACAGAGCGGCCAGTACATCGCCACCCCCGACCATTGACAAATCCATTTTTCATAAGTGATCTCATTAGCGGGAGAGGCCGCGACAGACGCCTGCCAGGGCCGGCTACCTGGATCCAAGATGACTCTGATGGTGGACGGGGCCGCCGCCGCTCCTCGCAACGCTAGGACAAGAGCGATCAGTCCAAGAAAAAAGAAAGATTTCCGCTGTTTGGACATTTTGTCTCCTACAAGTTCGTGGTTTGCACAGTTGGGATCAGAGAAGCAAACAGGATGTAGAATTGATAGACTATGAAGAACAATCGTTTTTTTTTTTAACCACTTGCCTACCAGGCACAAACACCCCCTTCCTGACCAAGCCATTTTTCAGCTTTCAGCGCTGTCGCATTTTGAATGACAATTGCGCGGTCATGCAACGCTGTACCCAAATACATTTTATCATTTTTTTCCCACAAATAGAGCTTTATTTTGGTGGTATTTGATCACCTCTGCGGTTTTTATTTCTTGCGCTATAAACAAAAGAAGAGGGATAAGTTTGAAAAAAAAACGCAATATTTTTTACTTTTATAATAAATATCCAATTTTTTTTTTTTTTAAACAGTTTTTCCTCAGTTTAGGCCGATACGTATTCTTCTACATGATTTTGGTAAAAAAAAAAAATCGCAATAATCGTATATTGATTGGTTTGCGCAAAAGTTATAGCGTCTACAAAATAGGGGATAGATTTATAGCATTTTTATTATTATAATTTTTTTTACTAGTAATGGCGGCGATCTGGGATTTTTATCGTGACTGCGATATTGCGGCGGACACATCGGACACTTTTGACACATTTTTGGGACCATTCACATTTATACAGCGATCCGTGCTATAAAAATGCACTGATTACTGTATAAATGTGACTGGTGGGGAAGGGGTTAACACTAGGGGGCGCTGCAGGGGTTAATATGTTCCCTATGTGAGTGATTCTAGCTGTGGGGGGAGGGGACTGACTGGGGGGTCAGTTTAGGTGGACGGCCATGTTTGCAGTTGTGCCATACTCTTTCCATTTTCCGATGATGGATTGAACAGAGCTCCGTGAGATGGTCAAAGCTTGGGATATTTTTTTATAACCTAACCCTGCTTTATACTTCTCCACAACTTTATCCCTGACCTGTCTGGTGTGTTCCTTGGCCTTCATGATGCTGTTTGTTCACTAAGCTTCTCTAACAAACCTCTGAGGGCTTCACAGAACAGCTGTATTTATACTGAGATTAAATTACACACAGGTGGACTCTATTTAATAATTAGGTGACTTCTGAAGTCACTAGATTTTATCACAGTTAGGGGTATCAACGTAAAAGGGATTGAATACAAATGCCCCCCCCCCCCACACACTTTTTACATATTTATTTGTAAGAAAATTGTAAAAATAATTTTTCATTCTACTCCCACTTTACAATTCTGTTCCACCTTGTCTTGGGCTATCACATAAAATCCCCCAAAAATACATTTACGTTTGTAAAGTCCCACAAATGCCTATTGATTCTGCCACCTAATGGAGCCTCTTGTGATGGGGTGGCAATGATGCTGCAGTGCTCCTGATTTCAGAGCAAAGTTGCCACCCTCATGTAAGCTGTGCCTGCTTTCTCTAAGTGGAGTGAGAGGATGTAGCCGTCAACATTGATACAACTCATTACTCAGCACCTGGCCACACTTAGTCCTTCCCATTGCTTTTCCTGGATACACAGTTCTGCCTTTTGCTGAAACTACTGTGAGCTGCAGTGTCTGGAAGGGGAAGCATATGAGACACAAATGAAGGATTTAGCTCCGTAAGGCAGTGGCGGCCCGCTCATAAGGGGTGCCAAACACCCCCCCCCACCCAATCCTTGCGCCTGGCCCCCTAATCTCCATGCAGGGCTCCAGACGCATTGATTTCAATGTGGGTGGTTTTTGTTTTTCGAAGCACAGGATTAGAGCCTGAGGCTCTAATTGGCTTCAAAATGTGTGGGCCCCGAGCCCACCCAGTTGTGCGACATTAGCGAATTAATATTCGCTAAATGTCTTCCTGCTTCTCCTCCAGGCCAATCCGGTCTCAGGACCCGCTTTCTGTTCGGGAGGACAAACAACGGCCTCCGGCTCTTCCCTCCGCAAGCTGCGCAGCGAGGAGCAGAAGGGGGAGAGGCAGCAACAGCCTCTTCCAGGAGCCCTACCCCGGATCCAGCAACCATCACCACCACCTCGTCCTCCTGCCCGCACCTCTACAACAACGAGAGGAGGCCGCCCGGAGCCAAGCAACGTCATCAACCGGGGGGGGGCTTCTTGGTCTCCACAAACACTGGCTCATCAGGATTGACAGCTAAGGATAAGGAAGGGCTTTTGTAGGGAGGGGGGGGGCCCAGGTTTGTTTGCCGCCCAATTCCCCGTCAACCAACCCCCCCACAAAAGATTGAACACCAGCCGCCACTGCCGCAAGGGAAGGTACAGGAAGCTTGCACATCACATAGTAATGGGATATGGCATTGACAGTGACACAGAGGAGCCTTTTGTTGTTCTCCAGCCTTGTTATTATAGCTTTTTGCATTGGCCCAGTTGAGGTGGCTTTTACTAAGTCTCCAGCTGGCCCATCCAGCATCACAGAGCTGCACATTAGACATGTGCACAACAAAAAAAATTGTTTATTTTCGTTTCGTTTTATTCGTTTCCGTTGATTCGTAACGATTCGTAAATTCGTGAGTCGTCGGCGTTCGTATTCGTAACGATTCGTAAATTCGTAAGTCATCAGTGTTCGTATTCGTAACGATTCGTATTTTCATTAGTTATTTTTTCGTTGATTCGTTTTTTCTGTTAGTTTAATTTTCGTTTATTCGAAATTCGGACGCATTCGTATTTATTTGTAGATTCGTAATCGGAGCATAATTCATAATTTTATGTAATGTGTATGCTATTATTACATTTTAAGAGACACGGAAAATTCCGAATCGAAAAAAAAAATTACGAATGTACGAATTTTTTAGTTCAATCCATTTGAAGCACGTTAAGCAGCGCCATTGTAAGAGACACGGAAAATTACGGTTTGAAAAAAAAAGTTACGAATGTACGAATATTTTCGTTCAAGCCATTCGAAGCACGTTAAGCGCCATTGTAAGAGACAAAAAAAATAAGAATAAAAAAAAAAAGTTACGAATGTACGAATTTTTTCGTTCAATCCATTCGAAGCACGTTAAGCAGCGCCATTGTAAGAGACACGGAAAATTACGAATCAAAAAAAAAAGTTACGAATGTACGAATTTTTTCGTTCAATCCATTCGAAGCACGTTAAGCAGCGCCATTGTAAGAGACACGGAAAATTACTAATAGAAAAAAAAAAAAAAAAGTTACGAATGTACGAATTTTTTTTCGTTCAATCTTTTCGAAGCACCTTAAGTAGCGCCATTGTAAGAGACACGGAAAATTACGAATCGAAAAAAAAAAAGTTACGAATGTACGAATTTTTTAGTTCAATCCATTCGAGGCGCGTTAAGCAGCGCCATTGTAAGGGACACGGAAAATTACGAATCGAAAAAAAAAAGTTACAAATGTACAAATTTTTTCGCTCAATCCATTCGAAGCACGTTAAGCAGCGCCATATTAAGAGACACGGAAAATTACCAAAACAAAAAAAAGTTACGAATGTACGAATTTTTTCGTTCATTTTGATTTTCTTTGTTCCTGTTTTCGTTTTTCGGATTTTCTTCTTTCGTAGTTTCTTTGTTTCTAATTTATTTATTTCGGATTTTCGTTGTTTTTCTTATTCGTTCGATTCGATAATTCGTTAAAATTTTTAGCGAATCATTCGTACGATAGCGAATGAACGAACATAACGAAAAAAAACAAAAACGAATTGCACATCTACTGCATATAAAGCTTTCCCTGCTCTGAACTTCATATTCCCACATAACAATTCCTCGACCAAAAAACTTCCAAGAGCCTAAAACAAAAGGATTTAAATCTTTCTACACAAGGAAGCGTAAGACAACAGATGCCTTCTTCCCCCCCTCTTTGTTCTAGCTGCTAAATGAAAATATTTTAGTTGAAGGTCATACTTGTTTTAATTTTCGTTTATTCGAAATTCGGACGCATTCGTATTTATTTGTACATTCGTAACATTCGTAGATTCGTAATCGGAGCATAATTCATAATTTGATGTAATGTGTATGCTATTATTACATTTTAGGAGACACGGAAAATTATGAATCGAAAAAAAAATAAAAAGTTACGAATGTACGATTTTTTTCCCTCAATCCATTCGAAGCACGTTAAGCAGCGCCATTGCAAAGGACACGGAAAATTACGAATCGAAAAAAAAAAAAAAAAGTTACGAATGTACGAATTTTTTCGTTCAATCCATTCGAAGCACGTTAAGCAGCGCCATTGTAAGACACGGAAAATTACGAATCGCTAAAAAAAAGCTACGAATGTACAAATTTTTTCGTTCAATCCATTCGAAGCACGTTAAGCAGCGCCATTGTAAGAGACACGGAAAATTACGAATCGAAAAAAAATAAAAAAAGTTACGAATGTACGAATTTTTTCGTTCAATCCATTCGAAGCACGTTAAGCAGCGCCATTGTAAGAGACACGGAAAATTACCAATTCAACAAAAAAAAGTTCCGAATGTACGAATTTTTTCGTTCATTTTGATTTTCTTTGTTCCTGTTTTCGTTTTTTTCGGATTTTCTTCTTTCGTGGTTTCGTTGTTTCTAATTTGGTTATTTCGGATTTTCGTTGTTTTCGGATTCATTCGATTCGAACTATTCGTTAATTTTTTTTAGCGAATCGTTCGTTCATTCGTACGATAACGAATGAACGAACATAACGAAAAAAAAAAAAACGAAATGAATTGCACATCTACTGCATATAAAGCTTTCCCTGCACTGAAGTTCATATTCCCACATAATTCCTCAACAAAAAACTTCCAAGAGCCTAAAACAAAGGATTTAAATCTTTCTAGACAACGAAGCGTAAGACAACAGATGCCTTCTTCCCCCCCCTCTTTGTTCTAGCTGCTAAATGAAAATATTTTAGTTGAAGGTCATACTTGTTCGCACTCCCAGTACCGAAAGAGTCGACTTACGCCCGGCGTTGTTAAACAGCAGCCTTAATTTGTCTCCCTGTTTGAAACGCCGTCCAATTATCAAAGCTGCAACAGAGAAGCAGTTACTAAGGCTATCCATTTATCTTAGCCCGTCCTCGGTAAAAAAAAATCTGTGCTTCACGCTTATGCGGTGAATACATTGAATTGGCCCGTTGGCTTAACAAGATCTCTTGAGAGCGCGTACGTGACGTGGGGGAGCGATGGACCCGCTGGATGGGGGCCAGAATTGATTTGCAGGCTGGCTTAAAAAAATACTGCGAGAAAGAAAAGAGAGAGAAAAGTCCGACCTGCAAAAACTGCGAGGACCCCTTGGGGAAAACGGAGTTTGTCTATAGACTAATTTTATAAACGTTGGAAGAAGCTCTCTTCTCCTCGGCCGTGCCGCCCTGGGGTGCTCCAGCTGCATTGTTTAGCCAAGAGCAGGACTGAATATTCGTGGCCTTTGTCAATAAATGTAATAAAGGGATTCATTTGGCTATATAATGTGGAGTGCATCACATTAAAGTGTCAGCGTTTTTATTTGTGGTGTATCTTGGGGGACATTTTGGTGATGAATGGAGCATCTCTGTGTCACGTTGGAAGGAGATACTTGAACGCTAACGAAAGATATGGGATAAACAAACGTCGCAGGGCTTTCTTTGGATTGGGCACTAGGTCTGTATTTTTTTTTTTTTGTGTGACATATCTGGCCCAGCGTGTCGGATGTTATTTGTAGGCATACCAGTGCTGAGCAAGGCTTGGCACCATCTCAGAAGTCCCGAAACATTTCTGCGGATTTCCTGACCTTCAGAACTTGGTGTTTTCTTTCACCCTTTCAGGTAGATTTTCAGGAACAGAATACTGTATATACAGGGGATCCCCGAGTTACGAACTCGTTAGGGACTGCCCGCCTGTTCTGAAGTCGGAAATGTTCATAAGTCGGCCGCGCATGCGCAGACCGACAAATACGGACATTTCCGGACATTTCCGATGTTCCGTCTAATGCCATTCTGCGCATGCGCGGCAAATTACGGACATTTCCGAAGTTTGCCGGCATTTTCCGAGGCTCCGTATGGCCGCGCATGCGCAGAACGGCCGGAATACGGCAGAAAATGGCGGAGGGTCCCCGCAGCGCCCCGTTCGTAAGTAGGGGATGTTCGTAGGTCGGGCGTTCGTAAGTCGGGGACCCCCTGTACTCGAATATAAGCCGAGTTTTTCAGCACATTTTGTTTTGTGCTAAAAATGCCCCCCCCCCCCCCCCCCCCCCCCCCCCCTCGGCCTTTACTGGAGTCCAGCTTTTTTCTGCCGCAGAGAATAACATTTTCCGAACCGACTTTGGGGGCCCCGTATCTCGTGGCCACTTGGTGCTAGAAAAAATTAGCGTGCAAACCCAGTGGAACTAGCACTACAACATATCCAAAGATGGGGTTCCCAGCACCAAGTAGCCCCGAGATACGGGGCCCCAAAATCGGTTCGGAAAATGTCAAGCACTTTTCTGCAGCAGAGAATTACATTTTCCGACCCGACTTTGGGGCCCCCGTATCTCGGGGCCACTTGGTGCTAGGAACCCCATCTTTGGATATGTTGTAGTAGGTTTGAATGCCAAATTTGGGATTCCTAGCACCAAGTGGCCCCGAGATACAGGGCCCCAAAGTGGGGTTCGGAAAATGTCATTCTCTGCTGCAGAAAAGTGCTTGACATTTTCCGACCCGACTTTGGGGCCCCGTATCTTGGGCCACTTGGTCCTAGGAACCCCAAATTTGGCATTCAAACCCACTACAACATATCCAACATATCCAAAGATGGGGTTCCTAGCACCAAGTGACACCGAGATACGGGGCCCCAAAGTCGGTTCGGAAAATGTCATTCTCTGCTGCAGAAAAGTGCTTGACCTTTTCTGAATCGATTTTGGGGCCCCGTATCTCGGGGCCACTTGGTGCTAGGAACCCCATCTTTGGATATGTTGTAGTGCTAGTTCCACTGGGTTCATAGCACCAAGTGGTCTCGAGATACGGGGCCCCAAAGTCGATCAACTGTGTCCATCTGCAGCAATGTCATTTCGGGGCCCTTTGGGTTCAGAGACCCCACATTTTGGCTGCAGCTAGGGGGGCATCTAGGAACCCTTAACTACTGAGTTTGAGGTTTGTGGGACCTATGGCTGCAAATGGGCACAGTGAGGCTGCAAATGGGCATTATTGACCCTCTTTTCCACTTACAGTAGCTGCGCATTTCTCACCCTAGGCTTTATACTCGAGTCAATACTTTTTCCCATTTTTTTGTGGTAAAATGAGGTGCCTCGGCTTATACTCGAGTATATACGGTACTTTCTGGTGCATTTCTAGACGCTCTTTGTGGCCTTGTCCTGTGAACTGAAACCCACAATGAAGTTTATTTTATCCTATTTTTGTAGTAGAGTTCTCCACTGTGCCCTAGATAGTTTTATATCTGATGCTCTTTGATCCCATGATCTAGGTCAGCCTTTCTCACCCTTTTACCTCAGAGGAACCCCTAAAATAATTTTCAGGTCTCTTTCCTGTAGCGGCCATAACCCTCGATGGGGCGGCCTTGACCTTTGGGCTTACTGGTTACCTCCGCTTGGCTTGTTCCTCCAGGTCTAGGGGGTTCCCAGGGTTAGTACCCAACAACTTCGGACGCTGACACCATAAAAGTCCTTTTTAGAAGGTTTTTATTTGCGGGGGTAACATCCAACAAACAGTCTCGAATAGGAACAGAGGGCAAGGGTAAAGAAACTCGGGCACCTAGAACTGCTGACAATTGAAAAGTCTCTAACACAAACCCAGAGAGTAGCCACTCGCAGCTGGGCGCTTCAAAGCTGAACAAATCTCTAGCCAGAGATTACGGCAGTCAGCACTTTGATCCGGAAACTTGTAAAGTCTCTGACCTTGAATAGAGTCTCAACCGAAAGTGAATAAGAACCTTTTCTCAGTACTTGAAACGTTCTGTCTCCTTGGCAGCACTGCGAAACTGTGGATTCTTTAGTGTCCTTAACCACTTCCCGACCGGCGCACACAGATATACGTTGGCAGAATGGCACGTACAGGCAGGAGGGCGTATATATAAGTCCCTCCTTAATGGGTCGGGACCCCCGTGAGGCCGGTCGCGGGTCCCGCGGACTCGATCGCCGCGGGGACACCCGCGATCGTCTCACGGGAAGGCTGAACGGGGAGATGCGGAAGTACACAGCATCTCCCCGTTCTGCCTAGCAACTAGTGACGCCGTTCTCTGCTCCCTGTGATTGGAGCAGAGATCAGCATTCACTAGCTGACAACCACGCCCCCCCCATAGTAAGAAACACACCCCTAGGCATACTTAACCCCTACACTGCCCCCTTGTGGTTAACCCCTTCACTGCCAGTGTCATTTATACAGGAATCAATGCATTTAAATAGCATTGGTTGCTGTATAAATGACAATGGTCCCAAAAATGTGTCAAAAATGTCCGATGTGTCCGCCATAATGTCGCAGTCACAAAAAAATCGCTAATCGCCGCCATTACTAATAAAAAAAAAATTATTAATAAAAATGCTATAAAACTATCCCGTATCTTGTAAACGCTATAACTTCTGCGCAAACCAATCAATAATCGCTTATTGCGATTTTTTTTTTACCAAAAATATGTAGAAGAATACGTATCGGCCTAAACTGAGGAAAAAAAACGTTTTTTTATATATTTTTGGGGGATATTTATTATAGCAAAAAATAAAAACGCTCTTTTTTGATTATAGCGCAAAAAATAAAAACCGCAGGGGCGATCAAATACCACCAAAAGAAAGCTCTATTTGTGGGGAAAAAAGGACGTCAATTTTGTTTGGGAGCCACATCGCA
Source organism: Lithobates sylvaticus (assembly GCA_028564925.1). NCBI lineage: Eukaryota > Metazoa > Chordata > Amphibia > Anura > Ranidae > Lithobates > Lithobates sylvaticus. The sequence goes on from CM053028.1 coordinate 15,179,697, forward strand.
CAACCGCGCAATTGTCAGTTAAAGCGACGCAGTGCCGAATCGCAAAAAGGGGCCTGGTCCTTTGGCTGCAAATTGGTCCGGTCTGAAAGTGGTTAACAACCCAGCAACCGGGCACTTCTTGGGATGCCAGCTCGTTGGCCCTCCTCCGAAGAGTCCTCCCCCGGTTGCTTACACGAGCTGCGGTGCCCCATCCAAGTTGAGAGCGCACCCGGACGCCTTGAATCCTCCCTCAGTTACTGCACCTCGGACCAGCCGGTTCCGAGACTCGGGAACAAATGGATCCTTTGCCCCAGACCAAGTGAGTCTGTGGGGCCAGTCAGAATGACCATGTTGCGGGACGGCAAATGCTCCCTGGCCCGGGACCCCTCGCGGGGCTACCCTGGTCCAGATTCAGGAACAGGCAGCTCCGGCCGAACCCCGAACACGTGACTTCAGCACCTTAAGTGCCCTTCCCCAGACTCCTCAGCGGGGCCAGACGCACCCACTGATTGGCTCTGGGGAATGCTGATACTCAAAACGTCCAACCAGGCCTGGTTCTAGGCCTGTCATGTGCACCTCAGTGTACCCATGACTAGGCCGAACCCTAGTACAGCCCAGCCAAACTGATGACAAAGTTAACCTGCACAATTAACCCTCAGAACCCCATTACTGTTCTGAGTAATCAAAAAAAAAAATTCACACATAGCGAACACTTTGAAAAAGTGTCACCGCTACATTCCTAAAACCAGTTAATCGGGAGTCGATGGGAAAAGGTCACTTACATTTTGATCCGTATCAAGAACGCAGCCCTTACAGTGGTGGTCAGAATGTCTCCCTTACAGACAGCTAAAAACATAATTGGGTGACGCTGCTGGTTTTGCCAAGTAGCTTTGGCCCTGGAACTATGAAGGCACCATCAGATGGGAGGTCAATCGCCCAAAGCTCAAGGAACCCCGAGCAACCTCTTAAGGAACCCTGCTTAAGAATGGCTGATCTTGGTAGTGATGCTACAAGACTCACCTAGCTTAATTCATGTTGTGATTCTTGTGCTAGAAGTGAAGCACTTCTTGGTTATGTCCTGTAAATACTTATTTTGGTGAGGCCTAGAAGTAAAGCTTTCCTTGGTCTTGTCCTGGCATTGAAACTCCCTTGGTTCTTTTCTGGAAATAGAGTTCTCCCAAATTTTCCTGACCACGTTCTGTAAATTTAATTTTGTTTAGTCCCGTCCTGGAAGTGAAGCTCTCTTCAGTCTTATCCTGGGGAGGGAGCTTTCTATAGCCCCTTCCCTGGTAGGGAGCTCTCTTTATCCCATCCTGAGAGGGGAACTGTCTGTTAGTCCCACCCTGGGAGGCAAGCTCTTTTCAGTCCCATTTTGGGAGGGGAAATCTCATTGGTCCCGTCCTGAGAGGGGATTCTCCTCAGCCCTGTCCTGAGAGGGTAACTCTCCTCAGCCCTGTCCTGGGAGGGGAACTCTCCTCGGCCCTGTCCTGGGAGGGTAACTCTCATCTGCCCTGTCCTGAGAGGGTAACTCTCCTCAGCCCTGTCCTGGGAGGGTAACTCTCCTCAGCCCTGTCCTGGGAGGGTAACTCTCCTCAGCCCCTGTCCTGGGAGGGTAACTCTCCTCAGCCCCTGTCCTGGGAGGGTAACTCTCCTCAGCCCCTGTCCTGGGAGGGTAACTCTCCTCAGCCCCTGTCCTGAGAAGGTAACTCTCCTCAGCCCTGTCCTGGGAGGGGAACTCTCCTCAGCCCCTGTCCTGGGAGGGGAACTCTCCTCAGCCCTGTCCTGGGAGGGGAACTCTCCTCAGCCCCTGTCCTGAGAGGATAACTCTCCTCAGCCCCTGTCCTGAGAGGGGAACTCTCCTCAGCCCCTGTCCTGGGAGGGGAACTCTCCTCAGCCCCTGTCCTGGGAGGGGAACTCTCCTCAGCCCCTGTCCTGGGAGGGGAACTCTCCTCAGCCCCTGTCCTGGGAGGGGAACTCTCCTCAGCCCCTGTCCTGCAGGGGGAACTCTCCTCAGCCCCTGTCTTGGGAGGGGAACTCTCCTCAGCCCCTGTCCTGCAGGGGGAACTCTCCTCAGCCCCTGTCTTGGGAGGGGAACTCTCCTCAGTCCTGTCCTGCGAGGGGAACTCTCCTCAAGGCCTGTCCTGTGAAGGGAGGACTCTCCAGTCCTATTCTGGTATGAAAGCTCCCCTGTTTCATCCTGTAAGGCTCCATACACACTGGCTTAAAAATAGCTGCTTCTACAAGAGTTTTGTGTTTGGCCTGAAAAAGCAGCTCAATGTTACCCTATGTGTCCATGCACATTAGGATGATTACAGGCATATTTTGAGCTTACCGTTTAGAGGCAGGGAAAAAAAAAACCCTTCTGGTTTGCGTTTCTGGCAGAAAAAAAAAACGCAAAACTCTCCTAAACTTTGTACGTATTGTTCTGCCAATGGAACTGGAGTTTTTTTTAAGCCCCGTGTGCATGTAGCCTAAGGGGGGTGGTATTCTTTGGTCCTAATCTGGGAGGGGGGCATTATTTGGCCTTGTCCTGGGAGGGGGCTCTCCTCAGTCCGGACCTGGGAGGTGTCTGGTGTGTGTGTGAGTGATAGGGCAAACCCTGCCGGCAGTTCATAGTGCCATTAAAATTTGACAGTCTTTATTGAGTCCAAACATAAGTCTTCAATTGCATCTCATCGCGATTGTAATAACCTCCACTGCTCAAGCCCTGAAGAGGGGGGAGGCCTTTCCCCCATACATGTTGGCACTATTTGATGCTCTTAGCCAAAAAAAAACATTTAAAAAAGGTCTTATAGTGATACAAACTTTTGTACCAGGCGCGCCTTAATACCCACCCCAGAGTTTACCATCCTGGCAGGTAACGCTCCTAAGTCCTGACCTGTGAGGGGACTAGAAGGGGAGCTCTTGGTTCCATCCTGGGACCTCTCCTCGATCCATCCTGTGAGGGGGGGGGGGGGTCTCCTTGGTCTCATTCTTTGAGGGGGATCTTCTTGTTCTCATCCCGTGAGTGTAGCTCTCTTTGGTTCCATCCTGGGACCTCTCCTCGGTCCATCCTGTGAGGGGGGGGGGGTCTCCTCGGTCTCATTCTTTAAGGGGGGATCTCTTTGTTATCATCCCGTGAGTGTAGCTCTCTTTGGTTCCATCCTGGGACCTCTCCTCGGTCCATCCTGTGAGGGGGGGGGGTCTCCTCGGTCTCATTCTTTGAGGGGGGATCTCTTTGTTATCATCCCGTGAGTGTAGCTCTCTTTGGTTCCATCCTGGGACCTCTCCTCGGTCCATCCTGTGAGGGGGGGGGGGGGTCTCCTTGGTCTCATTCTTTGAGGGGGATCTTCTTGTTCTCATCCCGTGAGTGTAGCTCTCTTTGGTTCCATCCTGGGACCTCTCCTCGGTCCATCCTGTGAGGGGGGGGGGTCTCCTCGGTCTCATTCTTTGAGGGGGGATCTTCTCATTCTCATCCCGTGAGTGTAGCTCTCTTTGGTTCCATCCTGGGACCTCTCCTCGGTCCATCCTGTGAGGGGGGTCTCCTCGGTCTCATTCTTTGAGGGGGATCTTCTCGTTCTCACCCCGTGAGTGTAGCTCTCTTTGGTTCCATCCTGGGACCTCTCCTCGGTCCATCCTGTGAGGGGGGGGGGGGGGTCTCCTCGGTCTCATTCTTTGAGGGGGATCTTCTCGTTCTCACCCCGTGAGTGTAGCTCTCTTTGGTTCCATCCTGGGACCTCTCCTCGATCCATCCTGTGAGGGGGGGGGGGTCTCCTCGGTCTCATTCTTTGAGGGGGATCTTCTCGTTCTCACCCCGTGAGTGTAGCTCTCTTTGGTTCCATCCTGGGACCTCTCCTCGGTCCATCCTGTGAGGGGGGGGGGGGTCTCCTCGGTCTCATTCTTTTGAGGGGGGATCTCTTTGTTATCATCCCGTGAGTGTAGCTCTCTTTGGTCCCATCCTGGGACCTCTCCTCAGTCCATCCTGTGAGGGGGGGTCTCCTCGGTCTCATTCTTTGAGGGGGGATCTCTTTGTTATCATCTTTGGTCTTTAGCTCTCTTTGGTCCCATCCTGTGAGAGGAGCTGTCCTCGGCCCCATTCAGGTAGAGGAGCTCTCATTGGTCTCGTCCTGGGTGGGAAACTCTACTTGGCCATGTCTTGGCTGTTGAGTCCTCTTTGGTCCTGTCCTAGGCGTGGAGCTTCTCTTTGATCTATTCTGGAAGGGAAGCTCTCTTCAAGATCTCTTTTTTTCCTGTCCATACATTAGAACAGTTTTGACCCTCTCCTGGGAATGGAGCACTCTTTGGCCTTCTCTCGATAATGGTAATTGATCTGATATCACAATGTTCTCTCTGTTGGTTGTGTTGTGATCGACGTTTCCCAAACACTGAATGTTTCCTCTTCAGATCAATAAGAAATCTAATGATACACCAGATCCATACTTTTTATTTAGTCTTTATTGCTATATCTGCATTAAATAGATTAGAATATTTTCTGTGAACAGCCCAGACCCCGCTCCAAACTTCTGAGCCTCGGAGCAAATTTTGAGAACTTGTGCAATCTCTCTGTTTATTGGAGAAACTTAGTAATTTCCTTTGGAATTTAAATGTCCCTGCCGTTCTTAAGGTTAGGCCCAGAAAAGTGTTCTGCTTGTGAGCACTTAACATTTAAATGTTTAGAAAAACACATTTTAACATTTTATATAACAAGATGTGCCGTGAACTCCACACTAATAGACCTTATGGTCAGTTTCATCTGGTCGGGTACAAAAAGAGTTTTTTTTTTTTTGTTTCTTTTTTAATCCATTAAAATAAGGTTCGTGTAAAATATTCAGTGACATTTCAGAGAAGAGTCTTTCCTAGTCTTATCTGGTTGTAGAGCAGTTTGATGATGATGACATGTGAAAACAATGTGATAAAATACTGCTGTTTTTCACGGATTTAAAGGGTAAAGTTTACTTTGAAAAATGGACCAAACCAGGGCAGTGCCAATGGCTAGAGTCATTCCGAGGGAGACATTTTTGCCAATTACACTCTGGCCTTAGTTTATTATCCGTAGAAGGAACACCAGCAGGAGGTCCTGATTCCTCTATATAGATCTTTAATTATCACTAGAGGGATCACCAGCGGGAGGAAGGAGGTCCTGATTCCTCTATATAGATCTTTAATTATCACTAGAGGGATCACCGGCAGGAGGAAGGAGGTCCAGAGGAAGGAGGTCCTGATTCCTCTATATAGATCTTTATATCACAAGAGGGGTCACCGGCAAGAGGAAGGAGGTCTTGGTTATTCTATATAGATCTTTAGTTATCACTAGAGGGATCACCAGCAGGAGGAAGGAGGTCCTGATTCCTCTATATAGATCTTTAATTATCACTAGAGAGGTCACCAGCAGGAGGAAGGAGGTCCTGATTCCTCTATATAGATATTTATATCACTAGAGGGATCACCAGCAGGAGGAAGGAGGTCCAGAGGAAGGAGGTCCTGATTCCTCTATATAGATCTTTATATCACAAGAGGGGTCTCCGGCAAGAGGAAGGAGGTCCTGATTCCTCTATATAGATCTTTATATCACTAGAGGGATCACCAGCAGGAGGAAGGAGGTCCAGAGGAAGGAGGTCCTGATTCCTCTATATAGATCTTTATATCACAAGAGGGGTCACCGGCAAGAGGAAGGAGGTCTTGGTTATTCTATATAGATCTTTAGTTATCACTAGAGGGATCACCAGCAGGAGGAAGGAGGTCCTGATTCCGCTATATAGATCTTTATATCACTAGAAGGATCACCAGCAGGAGGAAGGAGGTCCTGATTCCTCTATATAGATCTTTATATCACTAGAGGGATCACCCGCAGGAGGAAGGAGGTCCTGATTCCTCTATATAGATCTCTATATCACTTGAGGGATCACCAGCAGGAGAAAGGAGGTCCTGATTCCTCTCTATATCACTAGAGGGATCACCCGCAGGAGGAAGGAGGTCCTGATTCCTCTATATAGATCTCTATATCACTTGAGGGATCACCAGCAGGAGAAAGGAGGTCCTGATTCCTCTATATAGATCTTTATATCACTAGAAGGATCACCAGCCAGAGGAAGGAGGTCCTGATTCCTCTATATAGATCTCTATATCACTTGAGGGATCACCGGCAAGAGGAAGGAGGTCCTGATTCCGCTATATAGATCTTTATATCACTAGAGGGGTCACCGGCAGGTTGAAGGAGGTCCTGATTCCTCTATATAGATCTTTATATCACTAGAGGGATCACCAGCAGGAGGAAGGAGGTCCTGATTCCTCTGTATAGATCTTTATATCACTAGAAGGATCACCAGCCAGAGGAAGGAGGTCCTGATTCCTCTATATAGATCTCTATATCACTTGAGGGATCACCGGCAAGAGGAAGGAGGTCCTGATTCCGCTATATAGATCTTTATATCACTAGAGGGGTCACCGGCAGGTTGAAGGAGGTCCTGATTCCTCTATATAGATCTTTATATCACTAGAGGGGTCACCGGAAGGAGGTCCCGATTCCTCTATATATATCTTTATATAACTAGAGGGGTCACCAGCAGGAGAAAAGAGGTCTTGGTTCTTCTATATAGATCTTTAGTTATCAATAGAGGGATCACCAGCAAGAGGAAGGAGGTCCTGATTCCTCTATATAGATCTTTATATCACGAGAGGGATCTCCAGCAGGAGGAAGGAGGTCTTAATCAGTCATAGGAACATGCTGGTCTTAAAAGTTGGATTGAAGACCCACAGTATGAAATCTTTTGACTTATTCCATAAGTGGGCGCTGTGATGAAATCTGCCGTTCTCGTGCTCACCGATCACATGTTTTTGGGTAATTAGGCTCCCCTAGTCCATTTCAACCCCATTAATTAGGTGATATAAATGGTTGCCGTCCTCTTGTCGGCGGTGAAGTAATGGAGATTCAGGTGAGGTTATCTTTAGGGAGGGCCTGGCGAATCGCACAGCGTGAACATTAATAATGAACGGCGTCAGTCTCCTTTACCAGAAATAAACTCTGCGCTCTCCCGCTGCTTCATTAGGCAATTTGCATTACAAATCTGGCGTTTCTCTCATTCCAGAAGCTTCGGAGACCTGCTAATCCGCCAGATTGTTTAACGGGGAGCTACAGAGGCAGCGGATAAACATTGTCTATTCTCAGTTTGCTTACTGCGTTTATCAGATGCAGATACAATGGCTGCATGTGAAATCAGACACCTTCGGTCTCTCATTTATGTCTTCAAACTGTTCAGAAAACTCACTTGTAAATGTATACTGTAGTATACTACGATAAAGTCGGGGGGGGGGGGGGGGACTCCAAAATCTGCTCATCGGTCTATGTGAGGACATTTATCTTGGAGAGCATTAAGCTCTACAGTGATCACAAAACATTTAAATCGTGTCAAGTGACTTTCTTATTGCCTGAGAGTGCTGGTTGGCGTCTTTAACCACTTCAATACCGGGTGCTTTCACCCCCTTTCTTCCCAGGCCAATTTTTTAGCTTTCAGCGCTGTCACACTTTAATCGCTTCCCGACCGCCTTACGCCGATGTACGCTTCCTACACTTGACTGTCAGTGATCTGCTGTTGCCTGTCATCGGGAACAGCCGATCAGTGACGTCAGACGTCAGCCCCGCCCCCTAATGTAAAAAAAAACACAACACGTCACACTAACTCCTCTCTGCCCCCTAGTGGTTAACTCTTTCACTGCCACTGTCATTTACATAGGAATCAGTGCTATTTAAATAGCATTGATTTCTGTATAAATGACAATGGTCCCAAAAATGTGTCAAAAATGTCCGATGTGTCCGCCATAATGTCGCAGTCACAATAAAAATCGCAGATCGCCGCCATTACTAGTAAAAAAAAAAATTATTAATAAAAATGCTATAAAACTATCCCCTATGTTGTAAACGCTATAACTTTTGCGCAAACCAATCAATAATCGCTAATTGCGATTTTTTTTTTACCAAAAATATGTAGAAGAATATGTATCGGCCTAAACTGAGGAAAAAAAAAATTTTTATATATTTTTTGGGGATATTTATTATGGCAAAAAGTAAAAAATAATGCATTTTTTTTCAAAATTGTCGCTCTATTTTTGTTTATAGCGCAAAAAATAAAAACCGCAGGGGCGATCAAATACCGCCAAAAGAAAGCTCTATTTGTGGGAAAAAAAGGACACCAATTTTGTTTGGGAGCCACGTCGCACGACCGCGCAATTGTCAGTTAAAGCGACGCACTGCCGAATCGCAAAAAGGGGCCTGGTCCTTTGGCTGCAAATTGGTCCGGGGCTGAAGTGGTTAAGGGCTAGTTTACACTTGCTTTAAAACGAGGCTTCGGACAGGCTTTGTTAAAGCTCTCTAAATGCCAGCCCTTCCGCTCAGCTGTCGGCTAATTGCCAGCTTCTATCTCTCCACAGTTACTCAGCTGTTATGATCCTGCTCATCAGTCCTGCCTTCTTAAGCCGTCCAGTCCAGAGGAGCACAATGAGGCTTCGATAAGGCTTCGGTGGGGCTTTGATGAGGCTTCAGTGAGGCTTCAAGCAATCTTTGCCATAGACTTCTGTGGAGGCTTTGAAGACGCTTTGAAGCACCACTGAAGCTACATGGGGTATAATTTTTGAAGCAAAGCAAAAGCAAGGTGTAAACAGGACTGTAAGCTAACCATTTTATTTAGTGATAGGAGCTCTGACTGGCGTTCATAGAGCTTTAACAAAGTCTGTCCGAAGCTTTGTTTTGAAGCAAGTGTAAACTAGCTGTTAATGTGTGTTGAAGCAAGTTGCACAAAACAAGGTTTCGGACAGGCTTTGTTAAAGCTCTCTCAACGCCAGTCAAAGCTCCTGTCACTAAATAAAATGGTTAGCTTGCATTCCTGTTTACACCTTGGCTTTGGTGGGGCTTCGATGAGGCTTCAGTGAGGCTTCAAGCAATCTTTGCCATAGACTTCTGTGAAGGCTTGGAAGACACTTTGAAGCACCACTGAAGCTACATGGGGTATCATTTTTGAAGCAAAGCAAAAGCAAGGTGTAAACAGGACTGTAAGCTAACCATTTTATTTAGTGATAGGAGCTTTAACTAGCGTTCATAGAGCTTTAACATAGCCTGTCCGAAGCTTTGTTTTGAAGCAAGTGTAAACTAGCTGTTGTGTGCTGAAGCCGAAGCAAGTGTAAATGAACCCTAAGGGGCTAGTTTACACTTGCTTCAAAACAAGGCTTCGGACACGCTTTGTTAAAGCTCTCTCAACGCCAGTCAAAGCCCCTGTCACTAAATAAAATAGTTAGCTTGCAGTCCTGTTTACACCTTGGTTTTGCTTGGTGCTTCGATGAGGCTTTGGTGGGGCTTCGATGAGGCTTTGGTGGAGTTTCGGTGGGGCACACTGCACTCTAAAGGGAGGGCATACTGAGTAGGTCGTTCCGTTGGAGTGCTTTGGCTCCTGTGCTTATGAATGGGAGTAACATCATCGGGGGTCACCCATTCAAGTGTCCGGAAAGAAGACCGGGTGAAAATGGAAGCCCTGTCAGTGGTGACAGCGTGCTCCTAGAGGGCTTCATTTTAAGGTAAGTCTTTTTCATAATGGGCTAGTATGCCATGCATAAAAACTTCCACAAAGTTTCTAGGATGTATTTTTATTTAATTTTTTATGCCCAGTTCCTCTCCCTTTGTGGCTATTGCTGGCTGTCAGAATGACAGCCGGGAATTGTTTTGCTTTAAACAGCAGGATTGCCTGTCAAAATGCAGCCTCCTGTAAAATTATATTTGTAGTTAGTCTGTCATTGAGTAAATACAATGTAACAGTCTATTGATTCTGGATCTAATGCGCAGGGACGGCTTGAGTAGGCAGGACTGACGAGCAGGATATCATCAACAGCTGAGTAACTGTGGAGAGAGATGGGAGCTGGCAATTAGCCGACAGCTGAGCGGCCAGCTCAGAGAAGGAAGGGCTGAGCCCAACCCTGACACTTCACTTTTTTTGAGTGAAGTTCTGCCTTAACCACTTCCCGACCGCAGGCCGTCATATGACGGCCTCCGGTTTGCGGGGGTATATCTGAATGATGGGTGTAGCTACAGACATCATTCAGATATTGCCGGTTTCAGCCGGCGATTCCCTGCACCATAAGAACGATCATAGCGGCTGTTCCGCCGCTTGATCGTTCTTATGGGCGGCGGGAGGGGACGCCCCCCCCCTCCCGCCGCCCTCCGGTGCTTCTACCGACTCACCGCTTCCATCGGTGAGTCGGACACAGGAACCGCCGGCCCCGGATGGTCGCCGGAGTCTCTATGATCGTTCGGAGGCCGGGCGCGATGTGATGACGTCACGCCCGGCCTCTGCATTCGAATAACGGCGCTGCCTCCGCTGGGAAGCGGTGATCTTTTTTTTTTTTTTTTAATTTTAGGCTTCCCAGCCTAGAGGTGAGATGTGGGGTCTTATTGACCCCATATCTCACTGTTAATAGGTCTGATCAGGTAATATTCCTATTACAAGGGATGTTTACATTCCTTGTAATAGGAATAAAAGTAATCATTTTTTTTTTTTTTTTTTTTTTTTTTAAACTGTCAAATTTAAAAAATAAAAGTCAAATTAACAATAATAAAAAAAAAATTTTTTTTTTAAAGCGCCCCTGTCCCCGTGAGCTCGTACGCAGAAGTGAACGCATACGTAAGCCCCGCCCACATATGAAAACGGTGTTCAAACCACACATGTGAGGTATCGCCGCGAACGTTAGAGCGAGAGCAATAATTCTAGCCCTAGACCTCATCTGTAACTCAAAACATGTAACCAGTAAAAAATGTTAAAGCGTCGCCTATGGGGATTTTTAAATACCAAAGTTTGGCGCCATTCCACGAGCGCGTGCAATTTTGAAGCGTGACATGTTGGGTATCTATTTACTCGGCGTATCTTCATCTTTCACATTATGCAAAAAAAATTCGGCTAACTTTCCTGTTTTTTGTTTTTTTTTAAGCATGAAATTGTTTTTTTTCTGAAAAATACGCGTTCGAAAAATTGCTGCGCAAATACCCTGCGAGATAAAAAGTTGCAACGAGCGTCATTGTATTCTCTAGGGTCTTTGCTAAAAAAACATATATAATGTTTGGGGGTTCTATGTAATTTTCGAGCAAAAAAATTATGAATTTTACATGTAGGAGAGAAATGTCAGAATTGGCCTGGGTGGGAAGTGGTTAAAGAAAACTTACAAGTAAAAAAAATAATATTTTTATTTATTATTATATATTACCTTTATAATCCTTAGTGAACCATAATAATCAGCCCTAATTCACTCCTACCACCCATCCTCCCTCTCAGCTTTATTATACTCGGTGGACACTACTCATGTTTATCACTCTGATACATTAAGGAGATCGGCAATCTGTGTCCAGTGGATGTTCAGTGTGTGCGTCCTGCTCCCTCGTGGCTCAATACTACCTCAGCTCCCGGGAGGGACAACCCCTTGGCCCGGTGCCCCATATCCACCATACATCATGTTATTCTATCTCATGTAAGTACTCAGGATTGGCAATTTGCCTTTCCCTGTTGTGCTCAGTATCACACTAGAATAGTTCTACTTTGTAGCATCTGCCCCTGAGGAAGTGTTTTTTTTACACGAAACGCGTCGGGTATTCAGAATGCATCTACATGCCAATCAATGGGAAGATATTATGTACTATATTTACAACTAATCATGTTCCAAGACTTTTTCATACCTCTCATCAATTTGCCGAATGCCGCTTTTAGACATGTGCTTGTGTATGTGTGTGTATATATATATATATATATATATATATATATATATATATATATATATATATATGTATATGTATATGTGTTTATATCAATTTCCGTATTTATTCATTATGATTACAGGGGGTCCCCGACTTACGAACACCCGACCTACGAACAACCCCTACTTACGAACGGGGTGCTGCGGGGACCCTCCGCCATTTTCCGGTGGTTTTCGGCGTCTGTCGGCCGTTCTGCGCATGCGCGGCCATACGGAGCGTCGAAAAATTCCGGAAATGTCCGTAATTTGCCGCGCATGCGCAGAACGGCAACAGACGGAACATCGGAAATGTCCGGAAATCTCCGTATTTGTCGGTCTGCGCATGCGCGCCGACTTACGAACATTTCCGAGTTCCGTACACGGGGCCAGTCCCTAACGAGTTCGTAACTCGGGGACCCCCTGTATGTGCTGTCAAGCCGATATGTATGTATTCACTTATCCATCATGCCTTGTGCATGTTCTATATATATATATATATACCGTATATACTCGAGTATAAGCCACGTTTTTCAGCATATTTTTTTGTGCTGAAAATGACCCCCTTGGCTTATACTTTTCTGCAGCAGAGAATTACATTTTCCGACCGACTTTGGGGGCCTGTATATTGGGGCTAGGAACCCCAAGTTTGGTATGCAAACCAGGTGGAACTAGCACTACAACATATTCAAAGATGAGGTTCCTAGCACTAAGTGGCCCCGAGATACGGGGGCCCCAAATTCGGGTCGGAAAATGTAATTCTCTGCTGCAGAAAAGTGCTTGACATTTTCCCGAACCGACTTTGGGGCCCCCGTATCTCGGGGCCACTTGGTGCTGGGATGTATGTTGGGTATGTTGTAGAGCTAGTTCCACTGGGTTTGCACACCGACTTTGTGGTTCCTAGCACCAAGTGGCCCCGAGATACGGGGCCCCAAAATCGGTCAACTGTGTCCATCTGCAGCAATGTCATTTCGGGACCCTTTAGGTCCAGAGACCCCAAATTTTGGCTGCAGCTAGGGGGCATCTAGGAACCCTTAACTACCAAGTTTGAGTTCGGAGACCTTTGGCTGCAAATGGGCACAGTGAGGCTGCAAATGGGCACAGTGAGGTGCAAATGGGCATTGTTGACCCTCTTTTCCACTTACAGTAGCTGCGCATTTCTCACCCTAGGTTTATACTCGAGTCAATACGTTTTCCCAGTTTTCTGTGGTAAAATTAGGTGCCTCGGCTTATATTCCGATCGGCTTATACTCGAGTATATACAGTAAATGAAATTACTTTTCCACTTGTTTTATATCTATGTCACAAATAAAATATTTTACAATTATTTTTACCTTCATAATTTCAGTAGCCTCATTTAACCACCTCCATACCGGGGGGCACTTAGACACCTTCCAGCCCAGACCAATTTTGAGCTTACAGCGCTATCGCACTTTGAATGACAATTGCGCGGTCATACAACGCTGTACCCAAACTACATTTTTATAATTTTTTTCCCACAAATAGATTTCTTTTGGTGGTATTTGATCACCTCTGCGGTTTTTATTTTTTGCTAAACAAATAAAAAAAGACCGAAAATTTTGAAAAAAAAAAATGTTTTTTTTTTTGTTTCAGTTTCAAAACTTTGTAAATAAGTAAGTTTTCTCCTTCACTGATGGGCACTGATAAGGCGGCACTGATGGGCACAGATGAGGTGGCATTGATGGGCACTGATAGGCGGCACTGATAGGCGGCACTGATGGGCGGCACTGATAGGTGGCACAAATTGGCACTGATAGCTGGCATGGATAGGCGGCACGGATAGGCAGCACGGATGGGCATGGATAGGCGGCATGGATGGGCACTGATAGGTGGCACGGATGGGCACTGATAGGTGGCACGGATGGGCACTGATAGGTGGCACGGATAGGCACTGATAGGTGGCATGGATAGGCACTGATGGGCAGCAATGCATGCCAATCAGTGATGCCCATTGAGGGCACTGATTGGCATCCATTGTGGGCACTGTGTGTCATCCCTGGTGGTCTAGGGTGGCATACCTTGTGCTGCGCATCCCTGGTGGTCCAGTATGGGCATCCTCGGGGAGGCTGCGCTGATAATCATTCAGCACAGACACCCCCTGTCAGAGGAGCAGCCGATCGGCTCTCCTCTACTCAAGTCTTACAGACACCAGTGAGGAAAAGCCGATTACCGGCTCTTCCTATTTACACTGTGATCAGCCGTGATTGGACACAGCTGATCATGTGGTAAAGAGTCTCCGTCAGAGTCTCTTTACCAAGATCGTAGTTGCGGGGTGTCAGAATGACACCCCGCAACAACGATCGCCGTGATGCGCGCCCCCGGGGGCGCGCAGCGGCTCAAGATCCTGAGGACGTCCTATGACAACCACTTTGCCGACGTCTATTTACAATGGGCGGGCGGCAAGTGGTTAAAGTCTCAAGTTCCCCCCTTTTTTGTCTACTTGTACTAGGGTTGGAGGCACTTAATTGTGCTTCATCTAAAGTCCCAACCCCCCCCCCCCCCCCCCCCCCCCCCCCTTATTTCTATCAGCTATTATTCCGATTTTTTTTTTTTTTATTATTTCTAACTTTTTTTCCATTAATATTTAAAATCTTTATTTTATTTTCATTATTTTTTTTTAATGTAGCATAACAAGAATGCACAAAATTGAAAAAAAAATAAATAAAAATAGACTACTGTTCCTTTTTAGGCAAACTAAATGTGATTGGCGTGTGGTATATCGATCGGTCTGTTGTGACTCCATATTGACTTGTGTCTCTTGGTTTCAGGTGGGCCCTGCACAGACACAGTTCACGTCTCTCTAACTACGCCGACCAAAAGATCCTGCGACACAGGTAAGAGGCGAGGCCGGCTCCTTTTGTTTGATTGAATTTTAGGCTTAATGTGGTTGTAAACCCTTCCATAGACCCAGTGAAGTGGCCGTCCTCAGGTGATACACAGAGATGAAACAAATCCTCCTACATAAGTTGCACCTGTTTATCTGCAGTCTTCTCTTCTCTACGGCCATTCAAAATGCAGAATTTATAAAGCTTGTCTGAGAATTCAGAAAAAAGGGGGCGGAGATCTGAAGTTACACTCCGCAGAGCTCAGTGAGAAGAGCTCTGAGACCTGGATATACAAAAAATAGGATGGCAGCACTCCCATATTAGATGCAAAAATTCTAAAAGTTTATTGATGAGATAAAATCATGAGATGAAAAGCAATAATATAGGCAATGGCTGGGGCAAAAGGTGACGCGTTTCACATGGCTGGCGTGCTTCCTCTAAACTCTGAGAGCTGATTGGAAGGAAGAGACACCCCCCCCCCCTCCACACAGCACACAGGGACAACGCTGAGGCTGTCAATCACAGACTGTGTGCTGGAGCTCCTCCCCTGTCACCTTTCATCTCTTGGTGTCAGGAAAACTTGTCAGAAGTGACTCAGGCTGATAGCAGAGGAAGGAGGTAACAGCCAGAAATTACACTTAGTGCTCTGGAGGGATTTGCTTTCTTCATCTTTCATGTCTGAGGTTTACAACCACTTTAAATTGTGTATATATGATTGACAAATTGCATTATATCAGTATATATATAATATATATATATATATAGTATAAAATATTTTTTAACCACTTCAGCTCCGGACCAATTTGCAGCCAAAGGACCAGGCCCCTTTTTGCGATTCGGCACTGCGTCACTTTAACTGACAATTGCGCGGTTGTGCGACGTGGCTCCCAAAACAAAATTGGCGTCCTTTTTTTTCCCACAAATAGAGCTTTCTTTTGGTGGTATTTGATCACCCCTGCGGTTTTTATTTTTTTGCGCTATAAACAAAAATAGAGCGACAATTTTGAAAAAAATGCAATTTTTTTTGCTTTTTGCTATAATAAATATCCCCAAAAAATATATAAAAAATATTTTTTTCCTCAGTTTAGGCCGATACGTATTCTTCTACATATTTTTGGTAAAAAAAAATCGCAATTAGCGATTATTGATTGGTTTGCGCAAAATTTATAGCGTTTACAAAATAGGGGATAGTTTTATAGCATTTTTATTAATATTTTTTTTTTTTACTAGTAATGGCGGCGATCAGCGATTTTTATTGTGACTGCGACATTATGGCGGACACATCGGACATTTTTGACACATTTTTGGGACCATTGTCATTTATACAGCAATCATTGATTCCTGTATAAATGACACTGGCAGTGAACCACTAGGGGGAGGGGAGGGGTTATGGGCTGTGACGTGTGTTTTTTTTTTTTTTTACATTAGGGGGGCGTGGCTGACGTCTGACGTCACTGATCGGCTTTCCCGATGACCGGGAACAGCCAATCAATGACAGGCAGTGTAGGAAGCGCGGGGAGAGGTTTGTTTACACCGACCCCTCCCCGTTCTTCAGCTCTGTGACACGATCGCCAGACACCAGCGGCGATCGGGACCGCTGGTCCCGCGGCCGTGGTCACGGAGCTCCCGACCGGGTCGCGAGCGCGCCGCCCACGGCTAGGCTCTTAAAGGGCCACGTACCTGTACGTGGTTTTGCCTAGCCGTGCCATTCTGCCGCCGTACATCGGAGTGAGGCGGTCGGGAAGCGCCTAAACCATACGTCACGAAAAAAACAAAAAAAATATATATACAATGGACAGACTTGATGGACTATTTTTCTATGTTTCTATATTTAGTGATATTTAACCACTTAAGGGCCGAGCCTCTTTCTGAGATTTGTTGTTTACAAGGTAAAATAATTTTTTTTTTGCTAGAAAATTACTTAGAACCCCAAAACATTATAATATTTTTTCTAACACCCTAGAGAATAAAATGGTGGCCGTTGCAATACTTTGTCACACCGTATTCGCGCAGCGGTCTTTCAAGCGCACTTTTTTTGGAAAAAAATATTTTTTTGAATTAAAAAATAAGACAACAGTAAAGTTAGCCCAATTTTTTTATTTGTTTTTATATTGTGAAAGATAATGTTACGCCGAGTAAATTGATAACCAACATCTCACGCTTCAAAATTGCGCCCCGCTCGTGGAATGGTGACAAACTTTTACCCTTAAAAATCTCCATAGGTGACGTTTAAAAAATTCTACAGGTTGCATGTTTTGAGTTACAGAGGAGGTCTAGGGCTAGAATTATTGCTCTCGCTCTACTGATCGCGGCGATACCTCACATGTGTGATTTGAACACCGTTTTCTTATGCGGGCGCTACTCGCGTATGCGTTTGCTTCTGCACGCAAGTTCGGCGGGACGGGGCGCATTTAAAAAAAATATTTTTTTTTTTTTCTTATTTATTTGACCTTTTTATTTTTTATTTTTACACTGTTTTAAAAAAAAAAATTGTGTTACTTTTATTCCTATTACAAGGAATATAAACATCCCTTGTAATAGAAAAAAAATGCATGACAGGTCCTCTTAAATATGAGATCTGGGGGGTCAAAAAGACCTCACATCTCATATTTACACTAAAATGCAAAAAAAAAAAAATGGCCCTTTTAACCGCTTCCCGACCGTCGCATGTAAATATACGTCGGCAGAATGGCACGGCTAGGCAAAAGGGCGTATAGATACGTCCCCTTTAATTGCCTAGCCGTGGGGTCGCGCGTGCGCCGCCGGGCGCTCGCGACCCGGTCGGGAGCTCCGTGACCACGGCCGCGGGACCAGCGGACCCGATCGCCGCTGGTGTCCCACGATCGGGTCACAGAGCTGAAGAACGGGGAGAGGTCTGTGTAAACAAACCTCTCCCCACACTTCCTAATGACACTGTCACCGATCTGCTGTTCCCTGTCATCGGGAACAGCCGATCAGTGATGTCAGACGTACAGCCACGCCCCCCTACTGTAAAAAAACACAGACCACGTCACACTAACTCCTCCCCGCCCCCTAGTGGTTAACTCCTTCACTGCCACTGTCATTTACATAGGAATCAGTGCATTTAAATAGCACTGATTTCTATATAAATGACAATGTTCCCAAAAATGTGTCAAAAATAAAAATCGCCGATCATCGCCATTACTAGTAAAAAAAAAAAAATTAATAAAAATGCTATAAAACTATCCCCTATTTTGTAAACGCTATAACTTTTGCGCAAACCAATCAATAATCGCTAATTGCGATTTTTTTTTTTTAAACAAAAATATGTAGAAGAATACGTATCGGCCTAAACTAAGGGAAAAAAAAAAGTTTTTTTATATATTTTTTGGGGATATTTATTATAGCAAGAAGTAAAAAATATTGCATTTTTTTCAAAATTGTCGCTCTATTTTTGTTTATAGCGCAAAAAATAAAAACCGCAGGGGCGATCAAATACAAACCAAAAGAAAGCTCTTCAAAAGGACGCCAATTTTGTTTGGGAGCCACGTCGCACGACCGCGCAATTGTCAGTTAAAGCTACGCAGTGCCGAATCGCAAAAAGGGGCCTGGTCCTTTGGCTGCAAATTGGTCCGGGGCTGAAGTGGTTAAGAGCTATGGGCTCCGCCCTGCAATGATATGGAGACGGGTGGGGGCCATCTACCACTCACTTGTCTCCATGTCAGGCCACAAGAAGGACCCGATCGACTCCGCCGCTGCCGGCGGCTCCGGTAAGCGTCAGAGGGCACTGGAGGGAGGGGGAGGGCCTGTCCCGCCACCGATAAAAGTGATCTTGCGGCAGAGACCACTTTTATCTTAAACCAGACCGCCCACTGAAGAAGAGGATACGGGGGTTATGGTAGCTAACTTCTGCCATAGCAACAATATGCCTCTTCAAACAGCCGACGTATAACGGCGGTGGGCGATCCGGAAGTGCCATCACTGGGTCTCTGTGCGCTTCTCTATGCAATGCAGACGAACCATGGCTGGTGGGAGGGGCCTGTACAGAGCTTCCTGAAACCATCACAGCCCCACCGGCCTCAGTACTCCTATCAGGAGCTCTCAGTCCTGTTGCAAGCAAGTGGGCTGGCTCTGGGGAGGAGGAGTTATGCAAATATCAATATGCCTTGATGGGTGGGTGTTATTCTGGAGGTGTGGGCGTTCCTGGGTAGACTTCATTTAGACCATCCTTGCCAATGCCCACATGTGATGCCGAGCGTCCATGGTTGTTGAAAAAAACTGAAGTCCAGTAAATGAAAAAGGGATGGGCCAGGGACAGGAAAGGCTGGTGAACCTTGGCACCCCAGATGTTTAGGAACTACATTTCCCATGATGCTCCTGCACTCTGCAGTATAGTTGAGCAGGCCGAGCTGCACTGCCTTTTTGCTGACACTTGTGACTCCCCCTGCAGAGCTGCCGGCTTGTACTTCTCTTTATCTCTCTGGCTGCACTGCTGGGGGGATCAGTTCTAGGATCTGTGCCCCCCTCCTCTCCAGCGCTGCAGGCTTCCTCTCCTTTCCCTCCAGATGCTGTGGGCACACAAGTTTCAAAAATGGAGAGCACTGGGGGGGGGGCAGTAACTATGTTATTTACAGGCCCCTTCCTTTCCTGAATGAACACAATGAGTGATTGGTAACAATCGCTCCTGTGTTCACCCCTGAAGAATAGTAAATTGTTTACTATGCTTCGGTTTGTGAATAAACAGGAAGCCTCAGCACAGAGCTCTTCCCATTCATTCACTGTCCAGTGCATGTAATGCAGAAAGTCCCTCAAGCCGCACAAATCTACTATAGAGGAGTATGTGGCAGTCCTTAGCCTGAGCTCCGGCCAAGCCATGATTCCAATGCGGGTCTCTTCGTCCCCATGATTAGGCTCCAGAGGGCGGAGCAAAGCATATTGGGGGCGTGGCCTGGTCAGAGCCCTGGCTGAGACTGCCACATACTCCTCTATAGTAGATTTGGCAGCGATGTGTGGCTTAAGGGATTTTCTTCATTACATACTGATGTTTGTAGCCGAGACGAGCTGCGTTCCCACCCCCGCCACTCCCGACAGTTGACGATGGACTAAGATCCTCTGGAGCCTGAGCGGCACCCACATTTGTACATTGGTTCACTGTCAGGTGCAGTAGGGTTAGGGTTTTCCCTTGAAGAACAAGGTTAGGACTCAGGGATTGTAATATGGACCTGCTCAAAAGGTCAGAAGGCGTGTCCCCAGAGGTCAAAGGTCAAGAGGCGTGGCTCACCCACCCCCAGCAAAGTGTTCCGCCTACCCCAACTAGTCGGGAAATGAACAAGTCTGGTTAAGGGGGTTAGGGTTTTCCCTTGAGTAACAAGGTTAGGACTCAGGGATTGGAATGGGCACCTGCGCCAAAGGTCAGAAGGCGTGTCCCCAGAGGTCAAGGGTCAAGAGGCGTGGCTGACCCACCCCCAGCAAAGTGCTCCGCCTACCTCAACTAAGTCGGGGAATGGACAAGTCGGGTCTGCTTAGGCCCCTGATATTTCGCCAAAGCCCTCCCCCCCCCCCCCCCCCCAACAGGGCAGTTAGAAGTAACATTGTTATATTTTTTTTTTTAACAGCAGTCCTGGGCACACATACAGGGGTTTGTGGTAGCGATCCAGCGGCTGCACAGCCACCAGATCTCTTGCATATGACACCCTACATGTCGGCATGTCAGATTTACACACCATCCTGTTGGCTGCAGCTGCCGGGAGTGTGTGCAAAACCGACTCACAGACTCACTCATTCATGTCTTTATGGACTTTGCTTTGTACACATAACTTAAAGTGGTGTTGCCACCAAAAAATAAAAATTGTCTTAAAAATCGTAAAAAAAACAAAATAATTGGAAAAAAATTTTTTTTTTTACTCACCTCTAAATGCCTGTTGCTAGGGGGTCCCTCGTAGTCTGCCACCTTCATTGCCCAGCAACTGGCGTAACTTCCCCTCGGCGCCGCACAGTCATCTGGGTCCTGTCACGTGTCCCAGATGAGTGAGCGTCGAATCACGGCGCACGGCGCCGCTCGCGCATACGCAGTGGGTGCCCGGCTGTGAAGCCACAGCCAGGTGCCCACATTAACCACTTCAGCCCTGGACCAATTGGCAGCCAAAGGACCAGGCCCCTTTTTGCGATTCGGCACTGCGTCGCTTTAACTGACAATTGCGCGGTCGTGCGACGTGGCTCCCAAACAAAATTGACGTCCTTTTTTTCCCACAAATAGAGCTTTCTTTTGGTGTATTTGATCGCCCCTGCGGTTTTTATTTTTTGCGCTATAAACAAAAATAGAGCGACAATTTTGAAAACAATGCAATATTTTTTGCTTTTTGCTATAAGAAATAGCCCAAAAAAATATATAAAAAAACATTTTTTTTTCCTCAGTTTAGGCCGATACGTATTCTTCTAAATATTTTTGGTAAAAAAAAAAAATCGCAATTAGCGATTATTGATTGGTTTGCGCAAAAGTTATAGCGTTTACAAAATAGGGGATAGTTTTATAGCATTTTTATTAATATTTTTTTTTTTTACTAGTAATGGCGGCGATCAGCGATTTTTTTGTGCGACATTATGGCGGACACATCGGATATTTTTTGACACATTTTTGGGACCATTGTCATTTATAGAGCAATCAATGCTATTTAAATGCATTGATTCCTGTATAAATGACACTGGCAGTGAAGGGGTTAACCACTAGGGGAGGGGAGGGGTTATGGGCTGTGACGTGTGTTTTTTTTACATTAGGGGGCGGGGCTGACGTCTGACATCATTGATCGGCTTTCCCGATGACAGGGAACAGCCGATCAATGACAGGCAGTGTAGGAAGCGCGGGGAGAGGTTTGTTTACACAGACCTCTCCTCGTTCTTCAGCTCCGCAACCCGATCGCGGGACACCAGCGGCGATCGGGTCCACTGGTCCCGCGGCCGGGGTCACGGAGCTCCCGACCGCGCCACTGGCGGCGCGCGCGCGCGACCTACGGGCAGGCAATTAAAGGGCCACGTATATATACGTGATTTTGCCTGCCATGCCATTCTGCCGCAGTATATCTGCGTGAGGCGGTCGGGAAGCGGTTAAGAATGCCGGCGCCGCGAGCGGAGCGGGGAACGAGGGGGGGGCTCGTTCCCCTGCATCGCTGGACCCCGGGACAGGTAAGTGTCCGATTATTAAAAGTCAGCAGCTGCAGTATTTGTAGCTGCTGACTGTTATTTTTTTTTTTTTTTGTGGGCCCTCCTCTTTAATTTCTGAACTTATTTGTTTTGGTGTCTTTGTATTTATGGATTTTATGGGTTTTTACCGACAATGTCAGTAGCACCTTTAGGAATATATTTACCTAGAAAAATGGTGACGTGTTCAATACTTATTTTACCTGCTGTATTTCTATAGTAAACAATGTCCACCTGGCTTCCTTGCGGAGCTGTGATCGTAGATCCTGCGGTGCCACGCTCGGTAGCCGTATATTACACGCTGTATTCCTTTCTTGATGTAAAGCCGAGTTTTACTGTCAGATGTTGATGCAAGGGGCCGGAAACGTTTCCAAAACACACCATTACCCCTGATGTGATTTGAGGGTCTCCGAGGCAGAAGCACCAACATGCCAGACTGCCACGCAAATTTGCGACTTTTCCCGGAGAAACCAGCTAATCTTGTTCTTTGACAGCGCCGGCGGATCTGTAATTCAAAAAGACAAATGATGCGTGTTCACAGGGAATATTACCGCTGTGCAATGCCTGAGCCGCCGGTATTCCAAAGTCTGCCACTCCGTGTTTTGCCATTGGTGGAAAAGAGATCAGGAATGGAGGATATACAAAGAAAAGGAAACAAACGTTCCACGACTTCAGACCTGTGTTTGAGTGAAGGTTAACTTAGGATCTTCTACATAAGATGGGAAGCCCTTTGTGTTGTAGGGTGACAACGCTTTGGCCCCATTTCCGAGTTTTATTTTTATGAAATCCCCAGAAGTCAAATAAAGTTGTTAAGAGGTACATAGAGATGCAAAGTATCTCACTGATCACCAATTTAAGGAACATTCTCACTGATCACCAATGTAAGGAACATTCTTTCCACTGATCACCAATGTAAGGAACATTCTTCTCACTGATCACCAATGTAAGGGACATTCTTCCCACTGATCACCAATGTAAGGAACATTCTTCCCACTGATCACCAATGTAAGGGAACATTCTTCTCACTGATCACCAATGTAAGGGACATTCTTCCCACTGATCACCAATGTAAGGAACATTCTTCTCACTGATCACCAATGTAAGGAACATTCTTCCCACTGATCACCAATGTAAGGAACATTCTTCCCACTGACCACCAATGTAAGGAACATTCTTCTCACTGATCACCAATGTAAGGAACATTCTTCCCACTGATCACCAATGTAAGGAACATTCTTCTCACTGATCACCAATGTAAGGAACATTCTTCCCACTGATCACCAATGTAAGGAACATTCTTCCCACTGATCACCAATGTAAGGAACATTCTTCTCACTGATCACCAATGTAAGGAACATTCTTCTCACTGATCACCAATGTAAGGAACATTCTTCTCACTGATCACCAATGTAAGGAACATTCTTCTCACCGATCACCAATGTAAGGAACATTCTTCTCACCGATCACCAATGTAAGGAACATTCTTCTCACTGATCACCAATGTAAGGAACATTCTTCCCACTGATCACCAATGTAAGGAACATTCTTCTCACCGATCACCAATGTAAGGAACATTCTTCTCACTGATCACCAATGTAAGGAACATTCTTCCCACTGATCACCAATGTAAGGGACATTCTTCCCACTGACCACCAATGTAAGGAGCATTCTTCTCACTGATCACCAATGTAAGGAGCATTCTTCTCACCGATCACCAATGTAAGGAACATTCTTCCCACTGATCACCAATGTAAGGAACATTCTTCCCACTGATCACCAATGTAAGGAACATTCTTCTCACTGATCACCAATGTAAGGGACATTCTTCCCACTGATCACCAATGTAAGGAACATTCTTCTCACTGATCACCAATGTAAGGAACATTCTTCCCACTGATCACCAATGTAAGGAACATTCTTCCCACTGATCACCAATGTAAGGAACATTCTTCTCACTGATCACCAATGTAAGGGACATTCTTCCCACTGACCACCAATGTAAGGAACATTCTTCTCACCGATCACCAATGTAAGGAACATTCTTCCCACTGATCACCAATGTAAGGAACATTCTTCCCACTGATTACCAATGTAAGGAACATTATTCCCACTGATCACCAATGTAAGGAACATTCTTCCCACTGATCACCAATGTAAGGAACATTCTTCTCACCGATCACCAATGTAAGGAACATTCTTCTCACTGACCACCAATGTAAGGAACATTCTTCTCACTGATCACCAATGTAAGGGACATTCTTCCCACTGACCACCAATGTAAGGGACATTCTTCTCACTGATCACCAATGTAAGGAACATTCTTCCCACTGATCACCAATGTAAGGGACATTCTTCTCACTGATCACCAATGTAAGGAACATTCTTCCCACTGATCACCAATGTAAGGAACATTCTTCTCACTGATCACCAATGTAAGGGACATTCTTCCCACTGACCACCAATGTAAGGAACATTCTTCCCACTGATCACCAATGTAAGGAACATTCTTCTCACTGATCACCAATGTAAGGAACATTCTTCTCACTGATCACCAATGTAAGGAACATTCTTCTCACTGATCACCAATGTAAGGAACATTCTTCTCACTGATCACCAATGTAAGGAACATTCTTCTCACTGATCACCAATGTAAGGAACATTCTTCTCACTGATCACCAATGTAAGGAACATTCATTTCACTGATCACCAATGTAAGGAACATTCTTCTCACTGATCACCAATGTAAGGAACATTCTTCTCACTGATCACCAATGTAAGGAACATTCTTCCCACTGATCACCAATGTAAGGAACATTCTTCTCACTGATCACCAATGTAAGGGACATTCTTCCCACTGACCACCAATGTAAGGAACATTCATTTCACTGATCACCAATGTAAGGAACATTCTTCTCACTGATCACCAATGTAAGGAACATTCTTCTCACTGATCACCAATGTAAGGAACATTCTTCCCACTGATCACCAATGTAAGGAACATTCTTCCCACTGATCACCAATGTAAGGAACATTCTTCCCACTGATCACCAATGTAAGGAACATTCTTCCCACTGACCACCAATGTAAGGAACATTCTTCTCACTGATCACCAATGTAAGGAGCATTCTTCCCACTGATCACCAATGTAAGGAACATTCTTCCCACTGATCACCAATGTAAGGAGCATTCTTCTCACTGATCACCAATGTAAGGAACATTCTTCCCACTGATCACCAATGTAAGGGACATTCTTCCCACTGATCACCAATGTAAGGAACATTCTTCCCACTGATCACCAATGTAAGGAACATTCTTCCCACTGATCACCAATGTAAGGAACATTCTTCCCACTGATCACCAATGTAAGGGACATTCTTCCCACTGATCACCAATGTAAGGAACATTCTTCTCACTGATCACCAATGTAAGGAACATTCTTCCCACTGATCACCAATGTAAGGAACATTCTTCTCACTGACCACCAATGTAAGGAACATTCTTCTCACTGACCACCAATGTAAGGAACATTCTTCTCACTGATCACCAATGTAAGGAACATTCTTCTCACTGATCACCAATGTAAGGAACATTCTTCCCACTGATCACCAATGTAAGGAACATTCTTCTCACTGATCACCAATGTAAGGGACATTCTTCCCACTGATCACCAATGTAAGGAACATTCTTCTCACTGATCACCAATGTAAGGGACATTCTTCTCACTGATCACCAATGTAAGGAACATTCTTCCCACTGATCACCAATGTAAGGAACATTCTTCCCACTGATCACCAATGTAAGGAACATTCTTCCCACTGATCACCAATGTAAGGAACATTCTTCTCACTGATCACCAATGTAAGGAACATTCTTCCCACTGATCACCAATGTAAGGAACATTCTTCCCACTGATCACCAATGTAAGGAACATTCTTCCCACTGATCACCAATGTAAGGAACATTCTCTCACTGATCACCAATGTAAGGAGCATTATTCTTACTGATCACCAATGTAAGGAACATTCTTCTCACTGATCACCAATGTAAGGAACATTCTTCTCACTGATCACCAATGTAAGGAACATTCTTCTCACTGATCACCAATGTAAGGAGCATTCTTATCACTGATCACCAATGTAAGGAACATTCTTCTCACTGATCACCAATGTAAGGAACATTCTTCTCACTGATCACCAATGTAAGGAACATTCTTCTCACTGATCACCAATGTAAGGAACATTCTTCCCACTGATCACCAATGTAAGGAGCATTCTTCTCACTGATCACCAATGTAAGGAACATTCTTCTCACTGATCACCAATGTAAGGAACATTCTTCTCACTGATCACCAATGTAAGGGACATTCTTCCCACTGATCACCAATGTAAGGAACATTCTTCTCACTGATCACCAATGTAAGGGACATTCTTCCCACTGATCACCAATGTAAGGAACATTCTTCTCACTGATTACCAATGTGAGGAACATTCTTCCCACTGATCACCAATGTAAGGAGCATTATTCTTACTGATCACCAATGTAAGGAACATTCTTCTCACTGATCACCAATGTAAGGAACATTCTTCCCACTGATCACCAATGTAAGGAACATTCTTCTCACTGATCACCAATGTAAGGGACATTCTTCTCACTGATCACCAATGTAAGGAACATTCTTCTCACTGATCACCAATGTAAGGAACATTCTTCCCACTGATCACCAATGTAAGGAGCATTCTTCTCACTGATCACCAATGTAAGGAACATTCTTCTCACTGATCACCAATGTAAGGAACATTCTTCTCACTGATCACCAATGTAAGGGACATTCTTCCCACTGATCACCAATGTAAGGAACATTCTTCCCACTGATCACCAATGTAAGGAACATTCTTCTCACTGATCACCAATGTAAGGAACATTCTTCTCACTGATCACCAATGTAAGGAACATTCTTCTCACTGATCACCAATGTAAGGGACATTCTTCCCACTGATCACCAATGTAAGGAACATTCTTCTCACTGATCACCAATGTAAGGAACATTCTTCTCACTGATCACCAATGTAAGGGACATTCTTCCCACTGATCACCAATGTAAGGAACATTCTTCTCACTGATCACCAATGTAAGGGACATTCTTCCCACTGATCACCAATGTAAGGAACATTCTTCTCACTGATTACCAATGTGAGGAACATTCTTCCCACTGATCACCAATGTAAGGAACATTTCTTCTCACTGATCACCAATGTAAGGAACATTCTTCTCACTGATCACCAATGTAAGGAGCATTATTCTTACTGATCACCAATGTAAGGAACATTCTTCTCACTGATCACCAATGTAAGGAACATTCTTCTCACTGATCACCAATGTAAGGAACATTCTTCTCACTGATCACCAATGTAAGGAACATTCTTCCCACTGATCACCAATGTAAGGAACATTATTTTTACTGAGCACCAATGTAAGGAACATTCTTCCCACTGATCACCAATGTAAGGAACATTCTTCCCACTGATCACCAATGTAAGGAACATTCTTCACCAGTGACCACCAATGTAAGGAACATTCTTCTCACTGATCACCAATGTAAGGAACATTCTTCTCACTGATCACCAATGTAAGGAACATTCTTCCCACTGATCACCAATGTAAGGAACATTCTTGCCCTGATTATTTCAGTTTAGTAGGGGTTCCCTGGGATCTGAGGAATAATTCTGGGGTGGAACGGTTGCTCTTTAAGGCTCCGATTATGGGATTTACCATTTTAAATGACGGTTGTGTTTGAAGGATATCGGTCTACACTTTTGATGCGTCAGGCTGTCCCGTACATTGCAGTTGGAGGTCACGTAGCTCTCTGTCTCTCAGGGGCGGCTGCACCGACCTTTCTGAAATTGTCCCCTATTAAACCTCCAGCCACATCGAAGTGTGACGTGACCTCTCTGCGGCCCCCGATGTGCGCTAAGCGCCATCGTAATGGAAGGGAGGCGACGGTAAATAAAAGTTATTACCTAATAGGCTTCCAGTGGAGTGTATCGGACAGGCGCTGAGCCATGGCGCCCTTATTACCTCTCATCAGCAATTATAAACAGGATGAAGTGGCGGGGACGGTGCTGATAGCGGTGGAGGTGACGGCGAGCTCTGATAGGATGATATATGGTGATGAGATTGTACAGGCTCATCTCTATCGGACAGATGACTTGTATTATCCTTTCCTCTCTCCGCCATTCGTTTTCCTTCCAGGAACGCAGCGTCATCATTTACAAATACATCCTCATTACATGCTGGAAATTGGAGGCCTATTGGCGGCCATATTTCCTTCTCAGTGTACAGCCAATGGAATGCCACCATGTTATCCATTACTTCAAAATGATTTCTTCCATATTGGAATTCATTAAAGCTCACCTTCACCTTGATCGGCCTGCGGAATATTTTTTATTTAAAGCTCCCCTCCACCCCCAACAAATAGTTCACTTCTGTTAACCACTTGCTGACCTTTTCTGGCACTTTTTGTTTACAAGTTTAAATCACTATTTTTTTTGCTACATCACTTATAACCCTCAAACATTATGTATTTTTTTTTTAGCAGAGGCCCTGGAGAATAAAAAGGTGATTTTTCAATATTTTATGTCACATAGTATTTGCGCAGCGGTTTTTAACCAACTGAGATGCGCGCTATATAGCCGAATGACGTCTGCAGCGCAGATCTAATTTGCCGGGACTAAGACTATTGACGTCCCGTTCACGAGCGCCCTGCGCCCCCCCTGAAGGACGCACGCGGCGCGCTCTGTGATCAGCGAGTCTGTGAGACTCGCTGGATCACAGATCTGAGTAAGGGGTCGATCCCGACCCCTTACCACGTGATCAGCTGTCAGCCAATGACAGCTGATCATGTGATATCAACAGAGCCGGTAATCGGGCTATTTCAGCGCAAGGAGAAAAAAAAAGCCGATCACTGGCGGCAGTTAGAGGGACATTAGTCCCGATCACTGTGATGTGCCCTGGTGTGTCCACGGTGCCCGCCTGTGCCCCCTACAAGTGCCACTTACCAGTGCCCACCAGCTCCATCTGTCAGTGCCCACAGTGCCATTTGTCAGTGCCCACAGTGCCATCTGTCAGTGCCCACAATAAGTGCCTTTACAGTGCTGCACATCAGTGTCACCTACCAGTGCCCATCAGTGTCACCTACCAGTGCCCATCAGTGTCACCTACCAGTGCCCATCCGTGCCACCTATCAGTGCCCATCGGTGCCACCCATCCGTGCCCATCAGTGCCATCTTATCTGTCCACATCTGTGCTTACCAGTGCAGCCTATCAGTGCCCACCAGTGCTGCCTCATCATTGCCCACCAGTGCTTCCTCATCAGCGCATATCAATGAAGCAGAAAAATTACCTGTTTGCAAAATTTTATAACAAACTATTAAACATGATTCTTTTTTTCATTTTCCATCTTTTTTTTGGGGCGTGGGGTCCCCCCCAAGATCCATACCAAACACTTATCCGAGCACGCAGCCCGGTAGGTAAGGAAAGGGGGCGAACACCGCCCCCCTCCTGAACCGTACCAGGCCGCACGCCCTCAACATGGGGGGTTGGTGCTTTGGGGCAGGGGGGGCCCTGCGCCCCCCACCCCAAAGCACCTTGTCCCCATGTTGATGAGGACAAGGGCCTCTTCCCGACAACCCTTGCCCGGTGGTTGTCGGGGTCTGCGGGGAGGGGGGGTTATCGGAATCTGGGAGCCCCGCTTCAATAAGGGGGCCCCCAGATCCTGGCCCCCCACTCTATGTGAACGAGTAAGGGGTACATCATACCCCTACCCATTCACCTGGGGGAAAAGTGTCAATAAAAAAAAAAACACAGTACACAGGTTTTTAAAGTAATTTATTAGGCAGCTCCGGTGGTCTTCGTCCGACTTCGGGGGCCTCTTCCGACTTCTCCGGCCTCTTCTCCCGCTCTCCGGTGTCTTCTCCCGCTCT
Source organism: Lithobates sylvaticus (assembly GCA_028564925.1). Taxonomy (NCBI): domain Eukaryota; kingdom Metazoa; phylum Chordata; class Amphibia; order Anura; family Ranidae; genus Lithobates; species Lithobates sylvaticus. Next base: position 15,209,392 of record CM053028.1, read on the forward strand.
CCGGTGCCTTTTGCCGGACTCTTCCGCTATCTTCTTTCAGCTCTTTTACTAACGGAGCAGTCCGGTCTTCTTCTCCTCCGCCGCCGTTCTCTTCTCTCTTCTCTCTTCCGATGTTGACACGATGCTGTCTCCCGCTGTAATGCGGTGTACGCGGTGCGTTGCGACTTATATAGGCATGGGGGCGTGGTCACCGGATGATGTCCCCCGGTGACCCCGCCCCCTTATGGCGTCAGAATCCTATCATGCCCCGGGCAAGAGAAGGGCGGCGGAGGAGGAGAAGAAGACCCAAGTGCTCCGTTAGTGAAAGAGCTGAAAGAAGATAGCAGAGGAGTCTGGCAGAAGACACCAGAGAGTGGGAGAAGAGGCCGGAGAAGTCGGAAGAGACCCCCGAAGTCGGACGAAGACCACCGGAGCTGCCTAATAAATTACTTTGAAAACCTGTGTACTGTGTGTTTTTTTTATTGACACTTTTCCCCCAGGTGAACGGTGTACCCCTTACTCGTTCACATAGGGTGGGGGGCCGGGATCTGGGGGTCCCCTTATTGAAGCGGGGCTCCCAGATTCCGATAAGCCCCCCGCCCGCAGACCCCGACAACCACCGGGCAAGGGTTGTCGGGAAGAGGCCCTTGTCCTCATCATCATGGGGACAAGGTGCTTTGGGGTGGGGGGGGCGCAGGGCCCCCCCTGCCCCAAAGCACCAACCCCCCATGTTGATGGCGTGCGGCCTGGTACGGTTCAGGAGGGGGGCGGTGTTCGCCCCCTTTCCTTACCTACCGGGCTGCGTGCTCGGATAAGGGTTTGGTATGGATCTTGGGGGGGACCCCACGCCATTTTTCGGTGTGGGGTTCCCCTTAAGATCCATACCAGACCGAAGGGCCTGGTATCGTCTTGGGGGGGAACCTCACGCAAAAAAAATTTTTTACATTTTTGCGGAGCTCCTCTTCAAGATTCTCAGCACACAAGTCACACCGCAAGTCGGATCATCTTGATCCGACTTCTGGTATGACTTCTATTCAAATCAATGGGCTCCCATAAGGAACCATTGATTTTGAATAGAGACAGAGAAACGCGGCTGAAAGCTAGCGCGGCTTAACGTGCATTGAATTCAATGCAAAACGTGAAAAAAATCGCGTTTTTACCGCTGCTTTTTTCCTCGTGTCTGTACTAGCTTTACAGCCCGTTTTTTTAAACGTCTGTGTGCATGAGGCCTTAGTCGTGCTCTCCACAAATCTGCCCTTTATGGAAAAGTGACAAGAAGAAAGACATTGGAGAAAGAAAGTCATAAGAAGTCCTGTTTGTAGTTTGTGAGAAGCCATGTGGGGGAGGGGAGCAAACATGTGGAAGAAGGTGATCTGGTCAGATGAGACCAAAATTGAACTTTTTGGCCTAAAAGCAAAACGCTATGTGTGGGGGAAAACTAACACTGCACATCACCCTGAACACACCATCCCCACCGTGAAACATGGTGGTGGCAGCATCATGTGGTGGGGATGCTTTTCTTCAGCAGGGACAGGGAAGCTGGTCAGAGTTGATGGGAAGATGGATGGAGCCAAATACAGGACAATCTTAGAAGAGAACCTGTTGGAGTCGGCAAAAGACTTTAGACTGGGGAGGAGGTTCACCTTCCAGCAGGACAACGACCCGAAACATACAGCCAGAGCTACAATGCAATGGTTTAGATCAAAGCATATTCATGTGTTAGAATGGTCCAGTCACAGTCCAGACCTAAATCACATTGAGAATCTGTGGCAAGACCTTAAAATTGCTGATCACAGACGCTCTCCATCCAATCTGACAGAGCTTGAGATATTTTGCAAAGAAGAATCAGCAAAAATGTCCTCTCTAGATGTGCAAAGCTGGTAGAGACATCCCCAAAAAGTCTTGCAGCTGTAATTGCAGAGAAAGGGGGTTCTACAAAGTATGGACTCCGGGGGGCGCCATACAAATGTACCCCCCACACTTTTCACATATTAATTTGTAAAAAATGTTAAAAAACATATATTATTTTCCTTCCACTTCACAATTAAGTGCCACTTTGTGTTGGTCTATATAAAATCCCAATAAAATACATTTACGTTTTTGGTTTTAACATGACAAAATGTGGACAATTTCAAGAGGTATGAATACTTTTTTAAGGCACTGTAGGTGTGGGTGCATTCATATTTGTATTGCTCTTAGTCTAAGCCCCCGTACACACGGTCGGAAATTCTGACCACAAAATCCGTAGGATTTTGTCCGACACTGGTGTTGCATACACACGGTCGGACAAAGTTGTCGGAAAATCCGATCATTCTGAACGTGGTGGCGTTCGTTGCGTACGACGGGACTACGTAGAGGCTAGTAGCCAATAGCTTTGGTCTCCTAATTTTATCTGAGCATGCGTGGCACTTTGTCTGTCGGAATTCTCTACACGCGATCGGAAAAAGTCAGATCGGATTTTGTTGTCGGAAAATTTGAGAGCAGGATCTCAAATTTTTTCCACACACACGGGCGGATTTTCCGACAACGTGGTCCGATCGGACATTTTCCGTCGGAATTTCCGACCGTGTGTACAGGAGGCTTACATGTTTCAATCACTGAAGAAAGGAGGTTTTGAGGCAGCTTATAAGAGGAGTAGATTTACAGGGAGGACCTCGGCGGTATGATGACGCTCTTCTGTAGGCCATCGAGGAAGCTTGCACTAGACATGTGCAATTCGTGTAGTTACGAATTCGTTTTCCGTTCAAATTCGTTATATTCGTTCATTCGTAATCGTACGAATGAACGAATGGTTTACAAAAAATTCTAACGAAAAACAAACTATCGAAAAGAACGAATATGAAAAACAACAAAAATACGAAATAACTAACTTAGAAACAACGAAACTACGAAAGAATGAAAATCTGAAAAACGAAAACAGAAACAACGAAAATACCGAACAAAGATTCAAAAATAACGAAAATCAAAATGAACGAAAAATCGAAATTACGAATATTCGGAAAAAAGGATATCAAAACAACGAAAATACGAAATAACGAAAATTCTGCTGATCGAGAATTCGAAAGAACGAATGTTAGTTCTGATTCTGAAATATTCCATCCAGAGTCCAGATAGGGTGTGGTTGGGTGTGGTCGGGTGCGGTTGGGTGTGGTTGGGTCGGAGGCTCTGTGTTTTGGTGGATTTTTGAGTTAAGTTCTGACTTGTGAGAGATAAATTCTTTGTTTCTTAACCACTACAATACCGGGCACTTTCGCCCCCTTCCTTCCCAGACCAATTTTCAGCTTTCAGCGCTCTCGCACTTTCAATGACAATTGCGCGGTCATGCAATGCTGTACCCAAATGAAATTTGTATCATTTTGTTCGCACAAATAGAGCTTTAGTTTGGTGGTATTTATTCACAACTCCGTTTTTTATTTTTTGCGATATAAGCGAAAAAATAGCGGAAATTTAAAAAAAAAACAATATTTTCTCTTTTCTTTTTTAAACGAAATCCAATAAAATCAAATTTTGTCATAAATTTAAGCCAAAATGTATTCTGCTACATGTTTTTAGTAAAAAAAAAATTCCGTTAAGTGTATAATAATTGGTTTGCGTGATCACAGACATATGTACGCAAATGATCATGTACAGATGTGCGCAGGTGATCACGGACATATGTGTGCAGATAATCATTGGAGCATGTGATTTTACTGGGACATATGTGGGGGACATGTGTTTGTATTATTTGGGGACATGTGTTTTTATTTGGGGACATATGTGTTTTGGGGACATGTGTGGGGACATGTGTGTTTACTGGTGTTCACTGGTTAGACTGGTGATCAGTGAGTAAAAAAACAGCTAATACTCACTGATCACCAGCCGGCTGCAGCGATCAGCTCTCCTCTCCTCACCGACGACTTCCATGTGAGGAGAGCCGATTACCTAGCAACCGGCTGTTTGCTTACATCACATGACGGCTGTGATTGGACACGGCCATCATGTGATCAGGAGGGCCAATCACAGAGCCCTCCTGTCGATCCGAGATGCGCCGTGTTCGGGTGACACGAGCACATCGGGATCGCGCCGCTGCGCGGGCACGTGCGCGCGCGATCCCCCTACATCTGATGGACGTTCGGGAACGTCCGATCAGAAGTAGACGGCTCCCACCCGGCCGTATATATACAGTGGCCGGGTGGGAAGTAGTTAAACATGTAAATAGCATACACATTACGTAAAATTATGAATTATGCTCCGATTACGAATCTACGAAAACAATGTTACGAAAGTACGAATAAATCAATCTAACGAAAGTACGAATGTAACTAAATCTACGAAAATACGAATTTCGAATCAACGAAAATTAGATTAACGTAAATACGAATCATTTCAAATCAACGAAAATAATGCTCTTCCGAAAATACGAATGCGTCCGAATACGAAATATAACGAAAATACGAATTTTGAAAAAAGGAAAATTAACGGAAATACGGATCAACGAAAAAATAACTCTTGCGAAAGTACGAAACGAGTCCGAATATGAACACCGACGACTTACGAAATTACGAATCAACGGAAACGAACAGAAACAAAACTAAACAAATTTTTCTATTGTGCACATGTCTAGCTTGCACAGCAGAAATGTTCTAGGATTCATTAGTGAACAGGGGTGTCACCCTTCTAGCTTTGCAGTGCGGAGGAGCCGTGCGATTTATAACACTGGCTGAACAGAATTATGAATATTTTATTAACCGGTTCCCGACCGGCGCACGCCGATATACGTTGGCAGAATGGCACGGACAGGCAGGAGGGCGTATATAGAAGTCCCTCCTTAATGCCGTCCGTGCCATCGGGAGCGCACCGGGAGCGGCGCGCTCCCGCGCCGGTCGGGACCCCGTGAGGCCGGTCGCGGTCCCGTGGACTCGATTGCCGCAGGGACACCCGCGATCGTCTCACGGGAAGGCTGAACAGGGAGATGCGGAAGTACACAGCATCTCCCCGTTCTGCCTAGCAACTAGTGACGCCGATCTCTGCTCCCTGTGATTGGAGCAGAGATCAGCATTCACTAGCTGACAGCCACGCCCCCCACAGTAAGAAACACACCCCTAGGCATACTTAACCCCTTCACTGCCAGTGTCATTTATACAGGAATCAATGCATTTAAATAGCATTGATTGCTGTATAGATGACAATGGTCCCAAAAATGTGTCAAAAATGTCCGATGTGTCCGCCATAATGTCGCAGTCACAATAAAAATCGCTGATCGCCGCCATTACTAATAAAAAAAAATTATTAATAAAAATACTATAAAACTATCCCCTATCTTGTAAACGCTATAACTTCTGCGCAAACCAATCAATAATCGCTTATTGTTTTTTTTTTTTTTTTTTACCAAAAATATGTAGAAGAATACGTATCGGCCTAAACTGAGGAAAAAAAATGTTTTTTTATATATTTTTGGGGGATATTTATTATAACAAAAAATAATGCGTTTTTTTTTTTCAAAATTGTCGCTCCTTTTTTGTTTATAGCGCAAAAAATAAAAAAAACCGCAGGGGCGACCAAATACCACCAAAAGAAAGCTCTATCTGTGGGAAAAAAAAGGACGTCAATTTTGTTTGGGAGCCACGTCGCACGACCGCGCAATTGTCAGTTAAAGCGACGCAGTGCCGAATCGCAAAAGGGGCCTGGTCCTTTGGCTGCAAATTGGTCCGGGGCTGAAAGTGGTTAAGTATTTCTGTGATGCGTTTTTCCTGTTTGTCAGGAGCCGTACTTGTCAGGATTGAAGTGACAATATTGTCTTGTCTGTATATATGGAACTGCATACCGTTTCTAATCTCCTGTAAGCCTTTTTCGGTGTACAGTATACATACGGCCCGGTCGTCACACGCTGCGCGGTTATCTTCCTTCTTAGCAGTAAATGAGATGGAGATTACCAGCTGGGAGATGCCGGAATCCCACCGTTCCGACCTCTTAAGAAACTCGTCTAATCCGCAGAGTGGAAATCGCTAATTACTGCCAAGTCTCTCTCCCTCTCGTGAGGCTCAGAGGAAGCGCCAGCTCTTGCCCGTGGGCCCCCGGAGGATGAAACGATCTGTCCCCCCAGCTTAACACTTGGAGAGGGTCACGCAGACTCTTTGCAAAGGGGAGGCCGGGGTCACCAAGCTGCTCCTACGGGGCCAATTACTAAAATGGCAAAGATGATAGATTTTCCTTTTCCCGTGACAGTTTTTGTTGGATTATAAAGCTGCTCTTGGTGTTTTTTATCTGCTCGTTTTCACCATATTTTGAAGCAGATGAAAATATCTCGGCTGTATCTGATTTGTAGATGACCTGACCTGTTTATCAAGAATTTAAACCTATTTTCCTCCCAACGTTCATTGGTGGACATCAGGCAACCTGGCCCCACCCTCTAGAACAGCCATTGTCACCCAGGATTGCATGGAACTCTAGGGTTCCTTCAGAGGTTGCTTGAGCTCTTTTTAACCACTTCAGCCCCGGACCAATTGGCAGCCAAAGGACCAGGCCCCTTTTTGCAATTCGGCACTGCGTCGCTTTAACTAACAATTGCGCAGTCATGCGACGTGGCTCCAAAACAAAATTGGCGTCCTTTTTTTCCCACAAATGGAGCTTTCTTTTGGTGGTATTTGATCGCCCCTGCGGTTTTTATTTTTTGCGCTATAAACAAAAATAGAGCGACAATTTTGAAAAAAATGCAATATTTTTTACTTTTTGCTATAATAAATATCCCCAAAAAACATATAGAAAAAACATTTTTTTTTCCTCAGTTTAGGCCGATACGTATTCTTCTACATATTTTTGGTAAAAAAAATCGCAATTAGCGATTATTGATTAGTTTGCGCAAAAGTTATAGCGTTTACAAAATAGGGGATAGTTTTATAGCATTTTTATTAATATATTTTTTTTTATTAGTAATGGCGGCGATCAGCGATTTTTATTGTGACTGCGACATTTTGGCGGACACATCGGACATTTTTGACACATTTGTCATTTATACAGCAATCACTGCTATTTAAATAGCACTGATTCCTATGTAAATGACAGTTGTAGTTGGGGGTTAACCACTAGGGGGCGGGGAGGAGTCAGTGTGACGTGTGTGTTTTTTTTTTACAGTAGGGGGGCGTGGCTGTACGTCTGACGTCATTGATCGGCGTTCCCGATGACAGGGAACCGCCGATCACTGACAGTCAGTGTAGGAAGCGCGGGGAGAGGTTTGTTTACATAGACCTCTCCCCGTTCTTCCGCTCCGTAACCCGATCGCGGGATACCAGCGGCGATCGGGTCCGCTGGTCCCCGCGGCCGGGGTCACGGAGCTCCCGACCGGGTTGGGCGCGCGCCCCCCAGGCAGGCAAATTAAAGGGGACGTACCCGTACGTGCTTTTGCCTGCCCGTGCCATTCTGTTGACGTATATCTACAGGAGGCGGTCGGGAAGCGGTTAAAGAGGAAGTAAACCCTCTTTTACAACTTTAGCTTACAGGTAAGCCTATATTAAGGCTTACCTGTAGCTAACAAGGATATCTCCTAAACCTGCACGGTTTAGGAGATATACCTGTATTTGCATGTGCCGACGTCATGCGGCACATGCGACAACTGAAGCAACGGCGCTCGCTATATGCCGATGCTTCAGTTCGTGCACATGTGCGTGACGGCATCGCGGCTCTGGCAAATCACAGCGCCGGAGCCGCGATACCCTGAAGTCACTCCGGGAGAACATGTCGGCGGTCGGAGGGGGAGAAGAGGACCGATGCCGAGGCTTCGATTTCAGGTAAGTGATACATAATTAGCTAGTATGCTATGCATACTAGCTAATTATGCCTTTGTCTTGCAGGTTTTTTTTTTTTTTTTTTTTTCGTTTTTTTTAAGAGGGTTTACTTCCTCCTTTAACTGTCTGTAATGCCCCGTACACATGATAGGATTTTCCAAAAACAAAATCCCATGTTTTTTTTTCCGACGGATGTTGGTTCAAACTTGTCTTGCATACACACGGGTCACACAAAGTTGGTCGGAAATTCCGAACGTCAAGAACGCGGTGACGTACAACACGTACGACGAGCCGAGAAAAATTAAGTTCAATAGCCAGTGCAGATCTTCTGCTTGATTCCGAGCATGCGTGGCACTTTGTGCATCGGAATTTCCGACAACGGATTTTGTTGTCGGAAAATTTGAGAACCAGCTCTCAAATTTTGTGTTTGACGGAAATTGTGATGGAAAATGTCCGATGGAGCCTACACACGGTCGGAATTTCCGACAACAAGCTCCTATCAAACATTTTCCGTCGGAAAATCCAATCGTGTGTACGGGGCATAAGAGTTGCATTTTACTTACTGACCACCAGTGTAGGGGGCCTTTTTCTTGTTGACCTCCAATTATTTGGTGTAAGTATAGATAACCTGAAACCTGGAAAATTATTTTAGGAGTTCCCCTGGGGTGAAAAGGTTGAGCCAGGCTGCTCTAGAAGGTTGGCACACTGTGCGGATCTCAGTATAAATTGTTCTGTGAAGCCCTCAGAGGTTTTTTAGAGAACCTTAGTGAACAAACCACATCCTGAAGGCCAAGGAACACCCCAGACAGGTCAGGGATAAAGTTGTGGAGAAGTATAAAGCAGGGTTAGGTTATAGAAACATATCCCAAGCTTTAAACATCTCATGGATTGTTGTTCAATCCATCATCTGAAAATGGAAAGAGTATGGGCACAACTGTAAACCTACCAAGACATGGCCGTCCACCTAAACTGACCGGGCCGGGCAAGGAGAGCATTCATCAGAGAAGAGCCAAGAGGTCCATGGTAACTCTGGAGGAGCTGCAGAGATCCACAGCTCAGGTGGGAGAATCTGTCCACAGGACAACTATTAGTCGTGTTCTCCACAAATCTGCCCTTTATGGAAGAGTGACAAGAAGAAAGACATTGGAGAAAGAAAGTCATAAGAAGTCCTGTTTGTAATTTGTGAAAAGCCATGTGGGGGACACAACAAACATGTGGAAGAAGGTGATCTGGTCAGATGAGACCATAATTGTTGGCCTAAAAGCAAAACGCTATGTGTGGGGAAAACTAACACTGCACATCACCCTGAACACACCATCCCCACCGTGAAACATGGTGGTGGCAGCATCATGTGGTGGGGATGCTTTTCTTCAGCGGGGACAGGAAAGCTGGTCAGAGTTGATGGGAAGATGGATGGAGCCAAATACAGGACAATCTTAGAAGAAAACCTGTTGAGACTGGGGGGGAGGTTCACCTTCCAGCAGGACAACGCCCCGAAACATACAGCCAGAGCTACAATGGAATGGTTTAGATCAAAGCATATTCATGTGTTAGAATGGCCCAGTCACAGTCCAGACCTAAATCACATTGAGAATCTGTGGCAAGACTTGAAAATTGCTGATCACAATCTGACAGAGCTTGAGATATTTTACAAAGAAGAATCTGCAAAAATGTCCTCTCTAGATGTGCAAAGCTGGTAGAGACATCCCCAAAAAGACTTGTAGAGAAAGGGGGTTCTACAAAGTATTGACTCCGGGGGGCGCCATACAAATGCCCCCCATACTTTTCACATATTTATTTGTACAAAATGTTGAAAACCATTTTTATCATTTTCTTTCCACTTCACAATTATGTGACACTTTGTGTTGGTCTATCACATAAAATCCCAATAAAATACATTTACGTTTTTGGTTGTAACGTGGCAAAATGTGGGAAATTTCAAGGGGTGTGAATACTTTTTCAAGGCACTGTATAAATGTATAATAAAAGTAACACACACAGCAATTTTTTGAAGCAAAATTATTTCAGGCTCAAAAAACAGAGTCTCCCTTTGTATAGGGAAGCAGCTGCATAGTGTGGGGTTGGTGGGTCTCGCTGCACAGGACAGGAGAAGGTTCGGCGGAGGTGACAGGAGAAGGTTCGGCAGAGGTGACAGGAGAAGGTTGGCGGAGGTGACAGGAGAAGGTTGGCGGAGGTGACAGGAGAAGGTTGGCGGAGGTGACAGGAGAAGGTTAGCAGAGGTGACAGGAGAAGGTGGGCAGAGGTGACAGGAGAAGGTTGGGCAGAGGTGACAGGAGAAGGTTGGGCAGAGGTGACAGGAGAAGGTTGGGCAGAGGTGACAGGAGAAGGTTGGGCAGAGGTGACAGGAGAAGGTTGGGCAGAGGTGACAGGAGAAGGTTGGGCAGAGGTGACAGGAGAAGGTTGGGCAGAGGTGACAGGAGAAGGTTGGCAGAGGTGACAGGAGAAGGTTGGCAGAGGTGAGAGAAGACGGCTACAACAAGGACACAGATAATACAACATGACACGGTTCCCGATCCTTCCCCCGCCATGTTGGGAATGACTGATGCAGCCAAATAAAAGGCAGATTTTGCCGTGTTGGTGTCCAGCGGGCGGCGCTCACCATACTCTGCGCTCACCATACTCTGCGCTGGGATTCTGGGCTTATTTCTGCCGTTTGAAACAAAATAATTCTGCAGTTGTTGTTTTTCTGCCGATTATCCCCGACATCCAGGGAGGCTTTTACCTGCAGACAAAGACGTGACATTTTGAAGTGTGTGATTTGTAAATTGTGCGCTAAATAACTATTCTGAGTGGTGCGCAATCTGCTGTTCCCACACGGAATGTTTAGAAACTTTCACACACTCTGACATTTCAGAAGAAGCAAACACAAGGTTGTCAGAGTGCCAGCGTGTGCCAGCTAATCGCAAGGAGCAAATAGGGTAAAGAGCGACTTAGACCCGTGTGAAGGTGAGGGATCTACACAGGTGGAGCTGTCTGAGGTCAGAAATAAAGGTTTCTATAATATACAGTAGCTCTGACATATACCGCGGTCACATCAGTCTCTGTACCAGAGGAGCTTACACTCTAATGTCCCCCCACAGTCATCACAGAACCAGAGGAGCTTACACTCTAATGTCCCCCCACAGTCATCACAGAACCAGAGGAGCTTACACTCTAATGTCCCCCCACAGTCATCACAGAACTAGAAGAGCTTACACTCTAATGTCCCCCCCACAGCCACACACTTATTATTATTATTATTATTATTATACATTTTTATAGCTCTGACATATACCGCAGCGCTGTACAGAGATCACTGAGCCAATCACATCAGACATCTCACTCACGATGTACATTGCATTAGTGCCCAAACTCTGAGCCTGGATGTCGACATATTGCCCACTTGCGGACCAGTCACATACTTGGTACATTCACCGGTCTTCAAGTGGTTGTACCGGGATGATCCCCCAGGACCGTTTTTTTTATAGGCAGCAAACGGCTCTCTTGTAATAGCAGATGGAGTGGCCTACTAGCTGCTCAATTGCTATTAAAAAGCAGTGGGAGGGGGGCACTCACCCCCCCCCCCCCCCTCCTGCCACATTACGTTGCTTGCTCTACCCTCCTATCCCACCAGGAGACCCGAGCGACCAGGTCAGGCAGCCAAACAAAGCCGGGATCTCCGCTATGGTAACCTGGAAGCAATTCACATGATATCACTTCCGGGTTACCTGCATGTAAACGGCACAATTAAAAAAAAAATAAAAAAAAATTGATCTCACCGATTTTGGTGTTTTGAATGCTTTTAAGTGTAGAGGAGGGATTTGGGGTCTTGGAGACCCCAGACCTCTCCATAAAGAGGACCTGTCACTGCCTATTACTTTTACTAAAGTTTACATTTCTTGTGATAAAAAAAAAAGAAAAAACATTTAAAGCAACAGTGTAAAAATGAAAAACATAAAATAAGTTAATAATTAAAAAAAAAAAATAATTAAAGTGCCCGTACTTTACGCCTGCACGCACGCATGCAAACATCGATCATCCCACCCATGTGAGGTATCACCGCGAATGTCAGATCATGGGCAGTAATTCCAGCACCAGACCTCCTCTGTAAATATAAAGTGGTAACCTTCCCCTTCCTGACCAGAGCACTTTTTGCGATTCGGCACTGCGTCGCTTTAAAATAACAATTGCACGGTCGTTCGGCTCCCAAACAAAATTGATGTCCTTTTTTTTCCCACAAATAGAGATTTCTTTTGGTGGTATTTGATCGCCCCTGCAGTTTTTATTTTTTTGCACTATAAACAAAAAAAGAGCAACAATTTAGAAAAAAACAAAACAATATTCTTTACTTTTTGCTATAATAAATATCCCCAAAAATATACAAAAAAAATTTTTTTTCCTCAGTTTAGGCCGATACGTATTCTTCTACATATTTTTGGTAAAAAAAAAATCGCAAATAAGCGTTTATTGATTGGTTTGTGCAAAAGTTATAGCATCTACAAAATAATGGATAGATTTATGGCATTATTTTTTTTATTAGTAATGGCGGCGATCTGCGATTTTTATCGTGACTGTGACATTATGGCGGACACTTTTGACACTATTTTGGGACGATTGTCATTTATACAGCGATCAGTGCTATAAAAATGCATTGATTACTGTGTAAATGACACTGGCAGGGAAGGGGTTAAACACTAGGGGGCGATCAAGGGGTTAAGTGTGTCCTAAGGAGTGATTCTAACTGTGGGGGGGGGGGATGGGCTACCACTGACATGACAGAGATCACTGCTCCCGATGACATGTTTACAAAGGCATCTCCCCATTCTTCCTCTCCGTGACACGATCACGTGTACATCGAGTCCGCGGTCACGCACGCGCGAGCCCACAATGCTGCTTCTTAAAGGGGACGTACCTGTACGCCCATTTGCCCAGCCGTGCCATTGTGCCAACGTATATATCGCCGTGCGCGGTCGGAATGTGGTTAAAGCTTTGCCTATGGATAGTAAAGTTTCCATAGTTTGTCGGCGTTTCACGGGCATTCGCAATTTTAAAGCGTGACATATTTGGTATCTATTTACTCAACTTAATCTTTTATATTTAATTGTGTTATGTATTGCATTTTTATTTTTATTTTTTTCGTAAAAATTTCTCATGAAAAACTGCATTTGAAACACTGCTGCGCAAATACCGTGTGACACAAAAAATTGCAAAACCCACAAATTTTTGTCTCTGCTTTATAAAAAAAAAAAGGGGGGTTTCTAAGTCATTTTCTAGCAAAAAAAAAAAAAAACTGATTGTTACATGTGAACGAAACATGTCAGGGAAAATTCCCGGACTGGAAGTGGTTTCTTTCCTCTATACCAGCTGCATAATGATGGTGAATTCAGCATGTATGGCGATATGTCAGGCTGGAAGCATGAAGGTGACAGGTGCTCTTCATGTGAGCTGCTGCCAAACGTTCGGTGAGATGCCGCGTTCGGTGAGATGCCGCGTTCGGTGGGATGTGACCTCCTTGTTTTTATCATTGGAGAAGTGTCCTCGGAATAAACGCGCCTTTCTGGGAAAAACGTAATTAGATTCATTTTGGGGGTCAGCGGCTCTTGACTTGTCACAGGAACATTTCAAGAGTTTCCACTTCACACTTCTCATCCCGCTAATGTGCGTGCTTCGCATACCGATTGATTGATTTGTCAGGTAGCGGCAGTGCGGGGAGCCGGGAAACCGGCGACTTCTGAGATTCACCCTCCTGAGCATTATGGGGGCCCTCCGAATTTTATTTCTGGCTCAATGACTTATGGGAAAATCGCTGTTACGTGACCGGGGCTAAGAGCCGGTGCCCCACCTACTACACACACCCCCCCCCCCTTTGTTATTTCGGGGATTATTAAATCCTCCCTCTGGTCTTCCTTTCAGTCTTGCACAGTTGTAGCGGCTCCCCTCCTGGACTGAGACGGCTTCCACTGATTTTGACCGCACACTGAGAGCTTCTCACAATGTGCATTAGAATCTGCAGCAGTCACTAGTCCTCCTAAGACCCTACCTTATGAAGCCACTAGTTAGTTCTCCGTGCCCCTGCCCATAGAAAGCCACTGGTCCTCCAAGTCCCCACCATATGAAGCCACTGGTCCTCCAAGTCCCTACCATATGAAACCACTGGTCCTCCAAGTCCCTACTCATGTTAAGCTGCTAGTTCTCCAAATCCCTACCATATGAAGTCAATAGTTCTCCAAGTCCCCATTCATAGAAAACCACTTGTACTTCAAGGTCCTACCCATAGGAAGCCAATAGCCCTGCAAGTCTTTACTCATAGGAAGCCACTAGTCCTTCAAGTCCCTTCAGATATGAAGCCATTAGTTCCCCATGTCCCCACCCATAGGAAGCCACCAGTCCTCCAGGTCCCTACTTATAGGAAGTCACTAGTTCTTCAAGTCCTCCTATAAAGCCACTAGTTTTCCAAATCCCTACCCATAGGAAGCCACTAATTCTCCAAGTCCCTACCCATAGAAAGCCACTAATTCTCCAAGTCCCTACCCATAGAAAGCCACTAATTCTCCCAGTCCCTACCCATAACACGCCACTAGTCCTCCAAGTCCCTACCCATAGGAAGCCACCAGACCTCCTAATCCCTACCCACAGGAAGCCACTAGGCCTCCAAGTCCCTACCCATAGGAAGCCACTAGACCTCCTAGTCCCTACCCATAAGAAGCAACTAGACCTCCAAGTCCCTACCCATAGGAAGCAACTAGACCTCCAAGTCCCTACCCATAGGAAGCAACTAGACCTCCAAGTCCCTACACATAGGAAGCAACTAGACCTCCAAGTCCCTACCCATAGGAAGCAACTAGGCCTCCAAGTCCCTACACATAGGAAGCAACTAGACCTCCAAGTCCCTACACATAGGCAGCAACTAGGCCTCCAAGTCCCTACACATAGGAAGCAACTAGACCTCCAAGTCCCTACACATAGGAAGCAACTAGACCTCCAAGTCCCTACCCATAGGAAGCAACTAGGCCTCCAAGTCCCTACACATAGGAAGCAACTAGACCTCCAAGTCCCTACCCATAGGAAGCAACTAGACCTCCAAGTCCCTACCCATAGGAAGCAACTAGACCTCCAAGTCCCTACCCATAGGAAGCAACTAGACCTCCAAGTCCCTACACATAGGAAGCAACTAGACCTCCAAGTCCCTACACATAGGAAGCAACTAGACCTCCAAGTCCCTACCCATAGGAAGCAACTAGACCTCCAAGTCCCTACACATAGGAAGCAACTAGACCTCCAAGTCCCTACACATAGGCAGCAACTAGACCTCCAAGTCCCTACCCATAGGAAGCAACTAGACCTCCAAGTCCCTACCCATAGGAAGCAACTAGACCTCCAAGTCCCTACCCATAGGAAGCAACTAGACCTCCAAGTCCCTACACATAGGAAGCAACTAGACCTCCAAGTCCCTACCCATAGGAAGCAACTAGACCTCCAAGTCCCTACCCATAGGAAGCAACTAGACCTCCAATTTCTTACCCATAGGAAGCCACTAGTTCTCCAAGTTCCTACCCATAAGACGTCACTAGTCCTCCAAGTCACTACCCATAGGAAGCCACCAGTCCTCCAGGTCCCTATCTATAGGAAGCCACTAGCTAATTTCCTGTCTTATTGAACACACAAAGAATCTGTATATACTGAGAGGTCAAACATTTTAATCTGTGATGTCCCAACCTTTGACAAACTGGAAATCCACTTTATGTTGCAAAGGAAATAACCTCCATGTGGCTCGGACATTTTTTGGGCTGACACACACTATGTCCAGGGCAGTGCGGCTACACTTAACCATTGAATCGCTGCCACAGAACTAGCATGCGGCACACTAGTTAAGAAATTGCTGCACATAGAAGCAAGTGGACCACATAACCAGCACCACCTTTGTTCAGGCTTATTTTTATCTTTGGGAGTTTAGGTCCACGTTAAAACCTACCCACCCCACCCTCAAAGGCTTTAATGATAAATGCTGTTCCTGTAAATTTCGGGGTCAGGGATTTATTCATGCAGACTTGTTACTGACAGGTCCACCTTGAGATGTTTCTGTGTATTAAGTGTTGCCTATTTTATTCTTCTTCTCCAGATTCCCAGTCAGAGGACGAACCATCTCCAACGAAACGGCCTCGACTACTAGACAGCGGCGAAGGGCCCGACTGTAACCGCCCCAAACAGAAGAGCCGCCGCCGCTGCTACCGCTGCCAGATAAAACTGGAGTTGGTACAACAGGAGCTGGGCTCGTGTCGCTGCGGTGAGTGTCATTATCTGGGGTACGGGGGACTGGTTTAGGTGCCTACGGGCAAGACAGATGTGTGGAGCTGACTGCCCTAATGGGGGAAATAATGGACAGAGCTGGGAGGCGGCACCAATGCTGCTCTATGTGGAAGGGGGACTGGAAAGCTGACCATAGATGGATCAAAATGTGTCTGGTTGGGGAGGGACCAGCCGCATTTCATCCATCTATAGCCGTGATATTGGTGAGTGATTTATTTTTTTCCCAGGATAAAAATATTATTAACACTCTTGAGCTTGCAGAAGATCACCTCCCTCTGCTGGAGGACTCTGCTCCTTCCTCTATAACTCTCCTCTCCCAAAATACTCTGCTCTGCTGGAGGACTCTGCTCCTTCCTCTATAACTCTCCTCTCCCGAAATACTCTGCTGGTGGACTCTGCTCCTTCCTCTATAACTCTCCTCTCCCGAAATACTCTGCTCTGCTGGAGGACTCTGCTCCTTCCTCTATAACTCTCCTCTCCCGAAATACTCTGCTGGAGGACTCTGCTCCTTCCTCTAACTCTCCTCTCCCGAAATACTCTGCTCTGCTGGAGGACTCTGCTCCTTCCTCTATAACTCTCCTCTCCTGAAATACTCTGCTGGAGGACTCTGCTCCTTCCTCTATAACTCTCCTCTCCCGAAATACTCTGCTCTGCTGGAGGACTCTGCTCCTTCCTCTATAACTCTCCTCTCCCGAAATACTCTGCTCTGCTGGAGGACTCTGCTCCTTCCTCTATAACTCTCCTCTCCTGGAATACTCTGCACTGCTGGAGGACTCTGCTCCTTCCTCTATAACTCTCCTCTCCTGAAATACTCTGCACTGCTGGAGGACTCTGCTCCTTCCTCTATAACTCTCCTCTCCTGAAATACTCTGCTCCGCTGAAGGACTCTGCTCCTTCCTCTATAACTCTCCTCTCCTGAAATACTCTGCTCTGCTGGGGACTCTGCTCCTTCCTCTATAACTCTCCTCTCCTGAAATACTCTGCACTGCTGGAGGACTCTGCTCCTTCCTCTATAACTCTCCTCTCCTGAAATACTCTGCACCGCTGGAGGACTCTGCTCCTTCCTCTATAACTCTCCTCTCCTGAAATGCTCTGCTGGGGGACTCTGCTCCTTCCTCTCCAACTCTCCTCTCCTGAAATACTCTGCACTGCTGGAGGACTCTGCTCCTTTCCATGTTGTTTGGGATATGTTGTTTGGGATAACACTCGGTAGATACAGACAGTGATCACTGCACAGCGGATGGTTTTTAAGAAAAAAAGTTCAGCAGATTGTTTATTCTGCCTCATTATTGGGGTCACCACAGAAGACGGGAATATTTCTGATTATGTCTCAATAATTACCATAAAATGCTCATCAGAACCGATCAGCCTGAAGCCTAAAAATCAAATTAATGAGTTTTATAAAGTTCCATCATTAATTTGCTAATATACAAATACCCTGGAAATGACCTCAGAAAAGGGCCCTCAGGAATCCTCCGTCTTGCCCCCAACATCTGCATTGTCTTCTACACGCGACTCTTCCCGGGGCCCCTCATAATGAGCGTGACCTAATCTCCGACTCCGAGACTGTTTATACTCTATATATATATATATATATATTACAAGGACAAACACAAAGGCAGGAGTCCCCTTCCTGCAGCAGAAGTGGGGGGCTCACCTGGGGCAGTAAAACACAATACTGGTTCCCCCCTTAGTCCTCTGAGGATGAAGTAATGAGAAGAATCCTCATCTCAGCTCTACGTTGTTCTGAATATAACTTTAGATCGTAACTCAGAGAAATCAGACAACAAATATTCCAACATTCTTCTCTGTCCAGAAAAGTCTGGCTGCTGTTCAACGTTTATCCTTCAGTTCTATCAGCACCATGGACGGCACACATGGGGTATGGACCTCAGATGAATGGAGTGTTTGCCATAATACTTAGATTTGCACCTTTCACATGAGCAACTGTTAAAATGATTTACCGTATATACTCGAGTATAAGCCGAGTTTTTCAGCACATTTTTTTGTGCTGAAAGTGCCCCCCTCGGCTTATACTTGAGTCAAGCACATTTTCAGACCCGACATTGGGGCCCAGTATCTCGGGGCCACTTGGTGCCAGAAACCCCAAATTTGGTATGCCAACCCAAAGGTGGACCTAGCACTACAACATATCCAAAGATGGGATTCCTAGCTCTAAGTGGCCCCGAGATACGGGGCCCCAAAGTCGGTTCGGAAAATGTCGTTCTCTGCTCCAGAAAAGTGCTTGACATTTTCCGACCCGACTTTGGGGCCCCCGTATTTCGGGGGCACTTGGTGCCAGGAACCCTTTATTTGGTATGCCAACCCAGTGGAACTAGCACTACAACATATCCAAGATGGGGTTCCTAGCAAGTGACCCCGAGATACGGGGCCCCAAAGTCGGTCAACTGTGTCCATCTGCAGCAATGTCATTTCGGGACCCTTTGGGTCCAGAGACCCCACATTTTGGCTGCAGCTAAGGGGGCATCTAGGAACCCTTAACTACCAAGTTTGAAGTTTGGGGGACCTATGGCTGCAAATGGGCACAGTGAGGCTGCAAATGGGCATTGTTGACCCTCTTTTCCACTTACAGTAGCTGCGCATTTCTCACCCTAGGCTTATACTCGAGTCAATAAGTTTTCCCAGTTGTTTGTGGTAAAATTCGGTGCCTCGGCTTATATTCGGGTCGACTTATACTCGAGTATATACGGTAACTATAATTACAGAATACACACTCACAGGCCACTTTATAAGGTCCACCTTGCTAGTAGCGGGTTGAACCCTCTTTTGCCTTCATTCTTGGTGGCATAGATACAACAAGGTTTTGGAAAACGTTCCTCAGAGATTTTGCTCCATAGTGACCTGATAGCATTATTCTCTACAGTAGGGACTGGAACACTTGCCTTCAATCTTGGTGGAATAGATTCAACAAGGTGTTGGAAACGTTCCTCAGAGATTTTGCTCCATAGTGACATCATAACATCACACAGTTGCTGCAGATTTGTGGGCTGCACATCCAGGATGCCAAGTTCCCATTCCACCACATCCCAAAGGTGCTCTATTGGATTGAGATCTGGTGAGTGTGGAGGATATTGGAGGACAGTGACCTCATTGTCCAGTGGTGAGATGATTGGAGCTTTGTGACATGGTGCATTATCCTGCTGGAAGGAGCCATCAGAAGATGGGGACACTGTAGTCATAAAGGGATGGACATGGTCTACTTGGGTAGGCTGTGGTGTTTAACCACTACAATACCGGGCACTTTCGCCCCCTTCCTTCCCAGACCAATTTTCAGCTTTCAGCGCTCTCGCACTTTCAGTGACAATTGCGCGGTCATGCAATGCTGTAACCAAATGAATTTTTTATCATTTTGTTCGCACAAATAGAGCTTTAGTTTGGTGGTATTTATTCGCGACTCCGTTTTTTATTTTTTGCGATATAAGCGAAAACATAGCGGAAATTTTGAAAAAAAACGATATTTTCTCCTTTTCTTTTTTAAAAGAAATCCAATAAAATCAAATTTTGTCATAAATTTTAAGCCAAAATGTATTCTGCTACATGTTTTTTTAGTAAAAAAAATTCCATTAAGTGTATAATAATTGGTTCGCGTGATCACGGACATATGTACGCAAATGATCATGTACAGATGTGTGCAGGTGATCACGGACAGATGTGTGCAGATAATCATTGACACATGTTATTTTACTGGGACATATGTGAGGGACATGTGTTTTTATTATTTGGGGACATGTGTTTTTATTTGGGGACATGTGTTTTTATTATTTGGGGACATGTGTGTTTACACTGTGGGGACACTAGACTGGTGATCAGTGAGTAAAAAGCTGTAAAAAAAACAGCTAATACTCACTGATCACCAGCTGGCTGCAGCGATCCGCTCTCCTCTCCTCATCGACGACTTCCGTGTGAGGAGAGGAGAGCCGATTGCCTAGCGACCGGCTGTTTGCTTACATCACATGACGGCTGTGATTGGACACGGCCGTCATGTGATCAGGAGGGCCAATCACCGAGCCCTCCTGCCGATCCGAGATGCGCCGTGTCCGGGTGACACGAGCGCATCGGATCGCGCCGCTGCGCGGGCGCGCGTGCGCGATCCCTCTACTTCTGAAGGACGTTCCGGAATGTCCTATCAGAAGTAGACGGCTCCCCCCCGGCCGTATATGTACAGTGGCCAGGTGTGAAGTAGTTAAACCATGCTCAATTGGTAATAAGGGGCCCAAAGTGTGCCAGAAAAATATCCCCCACATCATTACACCACCGCTCAGATGAAGCTACGCTATCCTTTCTAGCAAAACACGTTGACGTCACAACCGTTCCGTCACGTGACGCCACCCACGCAAGCCCCCTTTTGAGTTGAGGTTGCCAGCTACGTGAAGGAGACACACGATCATGTACAAAAAAGCCCATCTCGATAGGCGGATTCTGAGTAACACGGCTATGAACGATTCTTGGATAGGATCACAGAAGATTATAACCCTGTGGACATCTATCACACGGGACGGTAATGTACCTCCACCATATGGTGGCTAATATAAGCCCATGACTGGAAGCTCTATGCTGTGATACATGTATAAATGAAGTCTCCTATTCCTATCCTTGACGCTGTAGCTAAAACCATCTTTATTTAGCACACCAGACCACCGGGACTTATACAAATTAAGGATATTGTTTCCACAGTTGCAAGAGTGTACTGTTCTAATACCAGGATTTTTTTTCAGCTATTCACTGCACCTTTTAGTTCTATATAACTCAATGATATGATCTGTATGAGCTGACCCAAATTAATCCATGAGACTGATTTTTGACCATACCTCACCTTCAGCTCTACAGGTCACCAAGGCCCCCCTGCCTTGATGAATAAGCCGGGGACCATCTTCTCTCCTCATGTGGAACTATTGAGTGGTTTATGCTCTCCAGAAATGTCATCTATATCAGCTGGCACCCATCCCCTTCCCTACCCTCCTCATCCCTGGGGCCACACACGGCTAGGCTGTCATATACCTATGATGATACATGAAGTTTACCTAATTCATATGATGAGTTTTTCATCTGACAACCTACAGTGCCTTGCAAAAGTATTCACACCCCTTTGGATTTTTACCAATTTTGTTACATTACAGCCTTTAGGTCAATGTTTTATTAATCTGAATTATATGTGATGATCAGAACACAATAGTCTAAGTTGGTGAAGTCAAATTAGAAACATATAGACATAAAACAATTTTTCAAAAATAAAAAAAAATTATAATTGGCATGTGTGTATGTATTCACCCCTTTTGTCATGAAGCCCATAAAAAGCTCTGGTGCAACCAAATTACCTTCAGAAGTCACATAATTAGTGAAATGAAGTCCACCTGTGTGCAATTAAAGTGTCACATGATCTGTCATTACAAAGACACACCTTTTTGAAAGGCCCCAGAGGCTGCAACACCTAAGCAAGAGGCACCACTAACCAAACACTGCCATGAAGACCAAGGAACTCTCCAAACAAGGAAGGGACAATGTTGTTGAGAAGTAAAAGTCAGGGTTGGGTTATAAAAATAAAAACCAAAACTTTGATGATCCCTAGGAGCCCCATCAAATCTATCATAACCAAATGGAAAGAACATGGCACAACAGAAAACCTGCCAAGATACGGCCGCACACCAAAACTCACCGACCGGGCAAGAAGGGCATTAATCAGAGAGGCGGCACAGAGACCTAAGGTAACCCTGGACGAGCTGCAGAGTTCCACAGCAGAGACTGGAGTATCTGTACATAGGACGACAATAAGCCGTACACTCCATAGAGTTGGGCTTTATGGCAGAGTGGCCAGAAGAAAGACATTACTTTCATCAAAAAACAAAATGGTATGTTTTGAGTTTGCGAAAAAGGCACGTGGGAGACTCCCAAAATGTATGGAGGAAGGTGCTCTGCTCTGATGGATGGAGGAAGGTGCTCTGCTCTGATGGATGGAGGAAGGTGCTCTGCTCTGATGGATGGAGGAAGGTGCTCTGCTCTGATGTATGGAGGAAGGTGCTCTGCTCTGATGTATGGAGGAAGGTGCTCTGCTCTGATGTATGGAGGAAGGTGCTCTGCTCTGATGTATGGAGGAAGGTGCTCTGGTCTGATGGATGGAGGAAGGTGCTCTGGTCTCTAAAATTGAACTTTTTGGCCCTCAAAGTAAACGCTATGTCTGGAGCAAACTCAACACATCACATCACCCAAAGAACACCATCCCCACCGTGAAACATGGTGGTGGCAGCATCATGCTGTGAGGATTTTTTGAGCAGTCGGGACTGGGAAACTGGTCAGAGTTGAGGGAAAGATGGATGGTGCTAAATACAGGGATATAATTGAGCAAAACCTGTAGCACTCTGTGTGTGATTTGAGGCTAGGACGGAGGTTCACCTTCCAGCAGGACAATGACCTCAAACACACTGCTAAAGCAACACTTGAGTGGTTTAAGGGGAAACATGTAAAATGTGTTGGAATGGCCTAGTCAAAGCCCAGACCTCAATCCAATAGAAAATCTGTGGTCAGACTTAAAGATTGCTGTTCACAAGCGCAAACCATCCAACTTGAAGGAGCTGGAGCAGTTTTGCAAGGGGGAGGAATGGGCAAAAATCCCAGTGGTGAGATGTGGCAAGACTCATAGAGACTCATCCAAAGAGACTTGGAGCTGTGATAGGCGCAAAAGGTGGCTCTACAAAGTATTGACTTTAGGGGGGTGAATAGTTATGCACATTGACTTTTTCTGTTATTTTGACCTATTTGCTTCACAATAAAAAAAAAAAAACATCTTCAAAGTTGTGGACATGTTCTATAAATTAAATGATGCAAATCCTCAAACAATCCATGTGAATTCCAGGTTGTGAGGCAACAAAACACCAAAAATGCCAAGAGGGGGGTGAATACTTTTGCGAGGCACTGTATATAATAAATGGCAGTACACGTGTTAGGAAAGGCCGCTGCACGTGTGATTCAGCATCTTCCTCGGACTCGAGAGCGCTGCCCCGGCACGTGTTGCGGCCCCCCGCTCCCTCGCCGCTCTCCATTCCACTGCGCCGGCACTGGCTGCGTGCAGGAGGGGGGGGGCAAAATTATCTCTGCGTCCAGATCTCGTTACCCGGCCAGCCAAGATGTGATAACAGCGGGATTGTCGCCCGCCACAGATCTCAGGCCTAATGAGCCGTAAAGTGACAACAGTAACAGCGAGTGACAAGAGGCGATCCGTCATGTTCCAGCTGCCAAAAAAACCCTGCCATGTATTTGCTTGCCCATCTGCAGGCCCGGGACCGGCATAGCAGGTCGGGGGGGGAGCTGAGCGAACCCCCCCCTCGCTCTCCTCCTCTTCATGTGGGTGACCCGGAAGCAACATGTATGACATCACTTCCAGGTAGGGTTGCCACCTGTACGGGATTCACCCGGACAGTCCGGGTTCTGAATCATCTGTCCGGTTTTCAGACTCTCTGAAACCCGGACAGACCATTCAGATAGGGGGAGCTCCTCTAGCATATTTGTCACTTTGGAGACAGCAGCAGTGTCACTGCTTCTCCATAAATACACTGTGCTGGTCTGTTTGTTATAATCTAAAGCTCATTGCTGACCCCCCCCCCTCCCCCAGGCTCCTGTACGGTCTCTTATCAGTGACTTAATCCCCCCCCCCCCCCTCTGATCACTAGTGCAGTGTCCCGGGAGGCGGAGCTGAGGAGGAGAGGATGTCAGGGGGAGTAGATGATGTCGGGCTGGCTCTACTCACACAGGGAAGAGGTGAGCTGAGAGTTTTTCTCTGAGTCTCCTAGGGTGGAAAGCTGACAGGACTTGATTTGCAGTAGTTGCTGTGAAGGGTTAAGGTGACAGGAGGATCGTTCTGAAGTGTGTCTGATATCTTCCGAGCTGTGTCTGTACAAACATCCCCCATCCTCAGTCCAGATAATGTGCAGTCATTTATGACCATTCATTAACCCTGTGTGTGTTGAGTGTGTAAACTTCTGATTGTACAGAGCTTGGACAACACAGGGATATATGAATGTCATACATTACCTTCACATCATCTTTATATACAGAGTGCTGGGAGCCGGCAGTTTTCATTGTTGTAAATATTAGTGGATGAGTACAATAGCTTTTGTTTTATATACATCACTATTTCTCAGCCCCCAACTCCCCCCAAGTGCATCACCCCCTCCCCCCCCCCCCCTGACCACTTCATATATCCAGCTGGCATCATCCCCTCGCTCTCCTCTCCTACTGCCCCCACCATCCCCTCCGCACTCCTCTCCTACTGCCCCCACCATCCCCTCCGCACTCCTCTCCTACTGCCCACACCATCCCCTCCGCACTCCTCTCCTACTGCCCACACCACCCCCTCCGCACTCCGCTCCTACTGCCCACACCATCCCCTCCGCACTCCTCTCCTACTGCCCACACCATCCCCTCCGCACTCCTCTCCTACTGCCCACACCATCCCCTCCGCACTCCTCTCCTACTGCCCACACCATCCCCTCCGCACTCCTCTCCTACTGCCCACACCATCCCCTCCGCACTCCTCTCCTACTGCCCACACCATCCCCTCCGCACTCCTCTCCTACTGCCCACACCATCCCCTCCGCACTCCTCTCCTACTGCCCACACCATCCCCTCTGCACTCCTCTCCTACTGCCCACACCATCCCCTCCGTACTCCTCTCCTACTGCCCACACCATCCCCTCCGCTCTCCTCTCCTACTGCCCCCACCATCCCCTCCGCACTCCTCTCCTACTGCCCCCACCATCCCCTCCGCACTCCTCTCCTACTGCCCCCACCATCCCCTCCGCACTCCTCTCCTACTGCCCACACCATCCCCTCTGCACTCATCTCCTACTGCCCCCACCACCCCCTCCGCACTCCTTTCCTACTGCCCCCACCATCCCCTCCTACTGCCCCCACCATCCCCTCCGCACTCCTCTCCTACTGCCCCCACCATCCCCTCTGCACTCCTCACCTACTGCCCACACCATCCCCTCCGCACTCATCTCCTACTGCCCCCACCATCCCCTCCACACTCCTCTCCTACTGCCCCCACCATCCCCTCCTACTGCCCCCACCATCCCCTCCGCACTCATCTCCTTCTGCCCACACCATCCCCTCCGCACTCCTCTCCTATACATACTGCCCACACCATCCCCTCCGCACTCCTCTCCTATACATACTGCCCACACCATCCCCTCCGCACTCCTCTCCTACTGCACACACCATCCCCTCTGCACTCCTCTCCTACTGCACACACCATCCCCTCCACACTCCTCTCCTATACATACTGCACACACCATCCCCTCCGCACTCCTCTCCTACTGCACACACCATCCCCTCCGCACTCCTCTCCTACTGCACACACCATCCCCTCTGCACTCCTCTCCTACTGCACACACCATCCCCTCTGCACTCCTCTCCTACTGTACACACCATCCCCTCTGCACTCCTCTCCTACTGCCCACACCATCCCCTCCGCACTCCTCTCCTATACATACTGCCCACACCATCCCCTCCGCACTCCTCTCCTATACATACTGCCCACACCATCCCCTCCACACTCCTCTCCTACTGCACACACCATCCCCTCCGCACTCCTCTCCTACTGCACACACCATCCCCTCTGCACTCCTCTCCTACTGCCCACACCATCCCCTCCGCACTCCTCTCCTATACATACTGCCCACACCATCCCCTCCACACTCCTCTCTTGTACATACTGCCCACATCATACCCGTGGTATAGTGTGGTACTCCTTCTGCCACTCTGCATGTTGCAGAGCTTGGTGCCTCTATGCGTTGGCCTGCCACAATAATGTTGGCTTCCATGAGACAGCCATCTTTAAACCTGGGGAACCCATGATCTTCAATTGCCCGGAGGCCCCATGAGTTTTCAGGCCACCCCTGGCCCAGACTGCTCACTACAATTGTAAGCCAAGAGTGTCAACTTTGTTGACTCTGAGGTAAAGGGGGACTCTTGTGATTAACTCCATATGATTAGAAATGTTATTTAATCATAAAATATATGTATAGTGTATACTACATTAATACATAAAAATTGCCTTGCATTGTACAGAGGTAATGAATTTAATGTACTAAAAAAAAAAAAAAAAATTGCCATGCGCTGCTAATGTGTTCGGGTTTGGCTTGAAGAAAAGGTGGCAACCCTATTCCAGGTCCCCCTGTCACTTTCCCCCGGCCCCTGGATGCATGGATTCCAGTGGGGTTGTTTTTTTTTCTTTAGACGCACGTGATTAGAGCCTGAGTCTCTAATTGGCTTTTCTTTTTTTTAAAAAAGGGTGGGCATGGGGCGCAGAGCCCACCCAGTTGTGTGACAATAGCAAATCAATATTCACTATTGTCTTTCTGATTCTCCTCCCGGTCAGTCAGGAAGCAGGTCCCGAGACCCAATTGGCCGAGAGGAGAAGTGATCCTATTGGCCGCCGAGGAGACGCAGGGGAAGCCACCGTAAAGCTGAGGAGGAGAAGACGCCGATGTAAAGCCACCGCCCAGAGGAAGCACTGCCCGCGACCTAGATGGGGTAAGTGCAGGGCTAATGACCGACCGGGGGTGCGGGTGACCCCCCCTCAAAAAAAAAAATATAGCACCAGCCCCCACCGGGTGTATTTGTTTTGAATTTTATTTATTCTTTAACCGGTTCCCGACCGGCGCACGACGATATACGTCGGCAGAATGGCACGTACAGGCAGGAGGGCGTATATATAAGTCCCTCCTTAATGCCTGCCATGCCATCGGGAGCGCGCCGGGTCGGGACCCCCGTGAGTCCGGTCGCGGTCCCCGCGGACTTGATCGCCGCGGGGACCCCCGCGATCGTCTCACGGGAAGGCTGAACGGGGAGATGCGGAAGTACACAGCATCTCCCCGTTCTGCCTGGCAACTAGTGACGCCGATCTCTGCTCCCTGTGATTGGAGCAGAGATCAGCATTCACTAGCTGACAACCACGCCCCCCCCACAGTAAGAAACACACCCCTAGGCATACTTAACCCCTCCCCGCCACCTAGTGGTTAACCCCTTCACTGCCAGTGTCATTTATACAGGAATCAATGCATTTAAATAGCATTGATTGCTGTATAAATGACAATGGTCCCAAAAATGTGTAAAAAATGTCCGATGTGTCCGCCATAATGTCGCAGTCACAATAAAAAAATCGCTGATCGCCGCCATTACTAATAAAAAAAAAAAAATTATTAATAAAAATGCTATAAAACTATCCCCTATCTTGTAAACGCTATAACTTCTGCGCAAACCAATCAATAATCGCTAATTGCGATTTTTTTTACCAAAAATATGTAGAAGAATACGTATCGGCCTAAACTGAGGGAAAAAAAATGTTTTTTATATATTTTTGGGGGATATTTATTATAGCAAAAAATAAAAAATAATGCGTTTTTTTTCAAAATTGTCGCTCTTTTTTGTTTATAGCGCAAAAAATAAAAACCGCAGGGGCGATCAAATACCACCAAAAGAAAGCTCTATTTGTGGGAAAAAAAGGACGTCAATTTTGTTTGGGAGCCACGTCGCACGACCGCGCAATTGTCAGTTAAAGCGACGCAGTACCGAATCGCAAAAAAAAGGGGCCTGGTCCTTTGGCTGCAAATTGGTCCGGGGCTGAAAGTGGTTAAAGGTTTTTTTTTTTTTTTTTTTCTGCTGGTTGGTTTCCATGGTGGTAATGTATTATAGTCAGATTTGAAAAAAAACTCCTCCACTTCACACAAAAAAGGAAAAAAGAGAGCTCTACAGAGCATGGTCTCTACCGTACTTTATTCTGGTCCCCGGAGCTGGCAATGCCGTGTTATAGGAAAATATTTTGGAAGGATATCAAATATTTATAAGATGTGTAGTATCCTCTCATTGTTATGACCGGCGGTGTACATAGGTGGGCACAAACCGCGGACACACGGAGGAGAGCTGGGAGAAGTGGACATGTTTGACGGACAAGCTATGAAATTGTAGCGGGCATATTTGCAGGCTGCTGACGAGCACATGCCAGCGCGGATGAGGGATGAGGGTCTGGGGGGACAGGAGAAGACTCAGGAGCCGCTGAGAGGAGGAGAACCAACATCTGTCTGTGAGTGCAGGGAGGTGTGAAGGATCAGACAGTTGGGGAGATGGCAGAATTCAGGGGGCACATAGAGCGGGGCGGGGGGCACCAGATGAGACCAGGGACAGGACGGGGGGTGGAGAGAGAGAGAACAGCTGCAGTGTAAAGGAGAATTATAATAGAACCGAGTACCAGGGCCGTCTTTAATATTGATTGGACCGTGGGCAAACGTTTTCTTGGGCCCCCCCCCCCCCATACAATTTTGCTCTCCACCTTCTGAGACATACAATAAATAGCAGCTAGACTTAAAATCAGTTTACTGTATCAGAACTGGCGGCGATTGCGATTGGTTGCCAGAGGTTACAGTGTATCATTACAGCTTCCTGACTGGTAGCTAGAGGTTACAGCACACACTACCGCTCACTGATTGGTTGCTAGAGGTTACAGCAGTGTGTGCTGTAACCTCTATCTACCAGTCAGGAAGCTGTAATGATTGTTGCTAGAGATGCTAGAGATTACGGTACAGTAATACAGTAATACTGCTCACTGGTTGCTAGAGGTTCCCGAGGTTGCTAGAGGTTACTAGACATGTGCACAACAAAAAAATGTGTTTATTTTCGTTTTTTTCGTTTCCGTTGATTCGTAACGATTCATAAATTCGTAGTAATGTGTATGCTATTATTACATTTTAAGAGACACGGAAAATTACGAATCGAAAAAAAAGTTACGAATGTACGAATTTTTTGTTCAATCCATTCGAAGCACGTTAAGCAGCGCCATTGTAAGAGACACGGAAAATTACGAATCGCAAAAAAAAAAAAAAAAAGTTACGAATGTACGAATTTTTTCGTTCAATCCATTCGAAGCACGTTAAGCAGCGCCATTGTAAGAGACACGAAAATTACCAATTCAACAAAAAAAAAAAGTTACGAATGTACAAATTTTTTCGTTCATTTTGATTTCGTTGTTCCTGTTTTCGTTTTTCGGATTTTCTTCTTTCGTAGTTTCGTTGTTTCTAATTTGGTTATTTCGGATTTTCGTTGTTTTTCGTATTCGTTCGATTCGAACGATTCGTTATTCGTTAAAAAAAATTTAGCGAATCATTCGTTCATTCGTACGATAACGAATGAACGAATATAACGAAAAAAAACGAAAAACGAAAAAATAAAAAAATTGCACATCTACTCTCCACCTGCTCTGAGACATACAATAAATAGCAGCTAGACTTAAAATGAGTTTACTATATCAGATCAGGCAGCGATTGCGATTGGTTGCCAGAGGTTACAGTGAATCATTACAGCTTCCTGACTGGTAGCTAGAGGTTACAGCACACACTACCGCTCACTGATTGGTTGCTAGAGGTTACAGCAGTGTGTGCTGTAACCTCTAGCTACCAGTCAGGAAGCTGTAATGATTGTTGCTAGAGATGCTAGAGATTACGGTACAGTAATACAGTAATACTGCTCACTGGTTGCTAGAGGTTACAGAGGTTGCTAGAGGTTACTAGACATGTGCACAACAAAAAAATTTGTTTATTTTCGTTTCGTTTTTTTTCGTTTCCGTTGATTCGTAACGATTCGTAAATTCATAGTAATGTGTATGCTATTATTACATTTTAAGAGACACGGAAAATTACGAATCGAAAAAAAAAAAGTTATGAATGTACGAATTTTTTCGTTCAATCCATTCGAAGCACGTTAAGCAGCGCCATTGTAAGAGACACTGAAAATTACCAATTCAACAAAAAAAAAAGTTACGAATGTACGAATTTTTTCGTTCATTTTGATTTTCGTTGTTCCTATTTTCGTTTTTCGGATTTTCTTCTTTCGTAGTTTCGTTGTTGCTAATTTGGTTATTTCGGATTTTCGTTGTTTTTCATATTCGTTCGATTCGATAATTCGTTAAAATTTTTAGCGAATCATTCGTTCATTCGTACGATAACGAATGAACGAATATAACGAAAAAAAACGAAAAAAAACGAAAAAAAAAACAAAACGAATTGCACATCTACTCTCCACCTGCTCTGAGACATACAATAAATAGCAGCTAGACTTAAAATGAGTTTACTATATCAGATCAGGCAGCGATTGCGATTGGTTGCCAGAGGTTACAGTGAATCATTACAGCTTCCTGACTGGTAGCTAGAGGTTACAGCACACACTACCGCTCACTGATTAGTTGCTAGAGGTTACAGCAGTGTGTGCTGTAACCTCTAGCTACCAGTCAGGAAGCTGTAATGATTGTTGCTAGAGATGCTAGAGATTATGGTACAGTAATACAGTAATACTGCTCACTGGTTGCTAGAGGTTGCTAGAGGTTATGGCAAATCATCTCCTCACTGCAGGGGGCATGATATACATATGAATGCCACCTTTATTTACATATGAATGCTGCCAGATGCAGCTATTTACATATGAATGCTGCTGCTATTTACATAAGAGTGCCGGTTATTTACATGTAAACACAGGGTCTGCAGGTGAGTCAACTGTACACAACAATAGGGCAGAGCTGGGCAACATTAATAGCAGCCCTTCACACTGAGATATTGGGACACAGCACAGGACTAAAACCTCAAGGGGCGAGGGAATTTAAACCAGGATAGTTGGCAAGTATGAGGCAGCTGCTTTGGGCCCCACAACAATGACTGGGCCCAGGGCAGCTGCCCCTTTTGCCCTGCCTTAAAGACGGCCCTGCCGAGTACCTCTGGCAGGCCTGTAGAATTATTATTATTATTATTATTATTATTATACAGGATTTATACAGTGCCAACGGTTTGCACGGCACTTTCCAAAAATAGGAGTCAGTATGGTTACAATGCAATTCAATCCAAGAGGGATCAGAGGGCCCTGATCATGAGAGCTTACAATCTAAAAGGTTACACAGGACTGCAGTCTAGGACTAAGCTCTCTTTAACCGTTTCAGCCCCGGAAGATTTTACCCCCCTTCCTGACCAGAGCACTTTTTGCGATTCGGCACTGCGTCACTTTAACTGACAATTGCGCGGTCGTGCGACGTTGTACCCAAACAAAATTGACGTTGTTTTTTTTCCCCACAAATAGAGCTTTCTTTTGGTGGTATTTGATCACCTCTACGGTTTTTATTTTCTTGCGCTATAAGCGAAAAAAAAAAAGCGACAATTTGGAAGAAAAAACGCAATATTTTTTACTTTTTGCTATAATAAATATCCCCCAAAAAATATAAAAAAAACACATTTTTTCCTCAGTTTAGGCAGATATGTATTCTTCTACATATATTTGGTATAAAAAAAAAATCACAATAAGCGTATATTGATTGGTTTGCGCAAAAGTTATAGCGTCTACAAAATAGGGGATAGCTTTATGGCGGCGATCTGCGATTTTTATCGTGACTGCGACATTATGGCGGACACATCGGACACTTTTGACACTGTTTTGGGACCATTGTCTTTTATACAGCGATCAGTGCTATAAAAATACATTGATTACTGTGTAAATGACACTGGCAGGGAAGGGTTTAACCACTAGGGGTGATGAAGGGGTTAAGTGTGTCCTAGGGAGTGTTTCTAACTGTGGGGGGGAGGGGCTACCTAGAACATGACAGCGATCACTGCTCCCAATGACAGGGAGCAGTAGATCAGACAGAACAGGTAAATGCCTTGTTTACATCTCCCCGTTCTACCTCTCCACACCGCAATCGTGGGACGCCGGAGAATAGAGAGTTCCTGGGACCCGCGGGCACGCTCCTGTGGTGTGCGGCGGCGCGCACCCGAAAGGTGGCAAATTTAAAGGGACGTACCTGTACGCCCATCCATTTGCCTGCCTGTGCCATTGTGCCGACATACATCTGTGTGCGGTGGTCAGCAAGCGGTTAAAGAGGAAGTAAAATACTCCTCTTTTATTTGTTCCTACAGGTAAGCCTATAGTAAGGCTTATTTGTAGGTAATGTATATATCTCCTAAACTTGCACCGTTTTAGTATATATTCACTATATACGCTGCCACCGACCTCATCGGCGCATGCGCACTGAAGGAACGGCCCACTCGTGCCGTTTCTTCAGAACCCGTGCCATGACCGGCGGCACCCACACGCATGCACGGGAGTGACGTCATCGCGGCTTCCGGCCAATCACAGTGCCGGAGCCTGCGAACCAGGAAGTAACTCCAGGAAAGATGTCGGCTGTGGGAGTGGAGTGCGGGCGGCACTGCAGGGCATGGTTCTGAGGTGAGTATTTGATAATGAGCTAGTGTGCGGTGCATACTAGCTCATTATGTCTTTGTCTTGCAGTTGCAGGTTATTTTATTTTACTTTTTAAAGCTGAAGATCAAGGAGTACCGCACACATTTTTTTGGACATGCTTAGAAAGTCCGGCATCTACAACTGGTTAAATAAAAATATCGGTTCTGGGTGGGCTGACAAAGAAAAAAAAAATTAAGAAAAAAGTGAATAAAAACTAGAAAAAGAGTCAATAAGAAAATAATAGGCGAGGGGCAAACAGAAAGAAGGAGTTAATTAGGGCTGATCAGGGTAAACTAAAGGTTAATAACAACACATTTTATAAAAAAAAAAATGTTGCAGATGAATACCATTCCTTTGATCAGCTGATGAATGAAACGGAGTAGATACAAAAATAACAATGTTACTTTGTATTTGTCTATCTCCCATTTGACAAATGTTTATAAACAATGTTACTTTGTATCTCTGTTGAAAAATGTTTATAAACAGTGTTACGTTATATCTCTATATTGCCTGTCTCATCAATGTTTATAAACAATGTTACTTTATAGCATTTAAACAATGTTTATAAACAATGTTACTTTGTATCTCTCTATCTCCTGTCTGAACATAGTTTATAAACAATGGTAGCTTTGTACATTTCTAATGTTCAAACAGGAGATAGAGATACAAAGTCACATTGGTCATAAACATTGATCAGACAGGCGATAGAGAGATATAAAGTAACATAGTTTATAAACAATCTCCCATCTGAACAATGGTAATATACAATGTTGCTTTGTATCTCTGTAGCTCTGTGGAACCATGTTTATAAACAGTGTTACTTGTATCTCTCCAGACTTCTCTCCCTTGTTGCTTCCCCTGTTTCCGCTTCCGGTGACATCATCACCTACGTTCCACGTCGGACCTGGCCGTCTTTCTGGTGGCCACAGGAATAGACTCTACACCTTGTCTCCTATGATTGCCTACACGTGGAATAGGATGGACCAGCAGCTGGACTGCACCTTGTGCCCACATCACAGATGAGCCTGATCTTATTCATCTTCTTGTGAGTGCACTAATTGTTGTGTCATTAAAATCTTACCTATCTTATTGCCCTTAGGTGGCGCTTCCTTCTTGTTCCCTTGTCTTACTTTGTATCTCTATCTCCTGTCTGAACAATGTTTATAAACAATGTTACTTTGTATCTCTCTATCTTCTATATCAGGGATAGGCAACCCCCGGCACCTGAAGCGACTTCCTCCCCATCAGCAGAGCAGCGCAGGGGAGCGTCAATAAGACACTAATGCATTCCAATTTCAGAATTCCCCACACTGTACCTGCACTGAGAGGGAGGCAGTGCGCCCCGACATGTTGTAAAAGATGCAAAACATTGTTTGGTTCTCTAACTTTACTGTACCGGCGATCGTCAGCTTTTGTGATGGGGAAGAGATTGGGTGCAGTTCTGCTGGGGGGGGGGGGGGGGCGGGCCCTGTTTCTAGGAGGAGAAGGACTGTCTTGGCCACTGCGAAAGCCAATCACAGTCCTGCTAGCCCCGCCCACCATCTGGAGGAAGATGACTACCAATCTCAGAAAGAAGGGATTTTACTGTGATTGAGAAAACCCCAATCAGGTGACAGTTTGTGGAATTACTGTTGAGCTTCTGGGAACTTTGTTGAGATTATTCCTGAACCTTTGCGTCACTTACTACTGAAACCCCGGCACTCTGTGTCCCTTTAAGCCACAGCCAGTATTCAGCGCAATGAAAACCACACCCAACCACTTTTTCTTAGCTGCGGGGGCCCAACTTATGATCCTGCACACAGGCCCACTGCTTTCAGAAAATGCCCCTGACCTGAGCTCATCATTGCACATCAATTCCAGATGTTTGTATG
Organism: Lithobates sylvaticus; assembly: GCA_028564925.1. Lineage (NCBI taxonomy): Eukaryota > Metazoa > Chordata > Amphibia > Anura > Ranidae > Lithobates > Lithobates sylvaticus. The sequence goes on from CM053028.1 coordinate 15,243,593, forward strand.
TGACATCCCATACATCCTATACATCACATACATTCCATACATCACATATATCACATACATCCCATACATCCCATACATCCTATACATCCCATACATCCTATACATCCTATATATCACATACATCCCATACATCCTATACATTACATACATTCTATACATCACATACATCCCATACATCCTATACATCACATACATCCCATACATCCTATACATCACATACATCCCATACATCACATACATCCCATACATCACTTACATCCTATCCTCTGGCCCTTTAAAAAAAAAAAGTTCCTTAAGTGCACTGTGTTCGGACACCGGACACAGTGCACTTATGGGAAGCGCCACAACTATGCAATCACGAGATTGAAGACGTGGCGCTTCATTTGCAGGCTTTTATGCCGCCTTGCGGCGCTTTCTGAAGCACCGAGTAGCTTCCACCTGGCGCTTGTAGTATCTATTACTACGGCCGGGCGGTTCGATTGACATGTGAGTTTGATGTCACTTCCTGTTTTCTCTCTCCCATTGCGCCCAGGAGAGAGGAAACAGGAAGTATGAGAGGAGCGGACCCCTCCATTGCCGTTGCATTTGGTGGGACACAGGATGCGTTTGGTGGGACACAGGCTGCATTTGGTGGGACACAGGCTGCATTTGGTGGGACACAGGCTGCATTTGGTGAGAAGCTGCATTTGATGGGACACAGGCTGCATTTGGTTAGAAGCTGCATTTGATGGGACACAGGCTGCATTTGGTTAGAAGCTGCATTTGATGGGACACAGGCTGCATTTGGTGGGACACAGGCTGCATTTGGTGGGACACAAGCTGCATTTGGTGGGACACAAGCTGCATTTGGTGGGACACAGGCTGCATTTGGTGGGACACAAGCTGCATTTGGTGGGACACAGGCTGTATTTGGTGGGACACAGGCTGCATTTGGTGGGACACAGGCTGTATTTGGTGGGACACAGGCTGCATTTGGTGGGACACAGGCTGCATTTGGTTAGAAGCTGCATTTGATGGGACACAGGCTGCATTTGGTGGGACACAGGCTGCATTTGGTGGGACACAAGCTGCATTTGGTGGGACACAGGCTGTATTTGGTGGGACACAGGCTGCATTTGGTGGGACACAGGCTGCATTTGGTGGGACACAGGCTGTATTTGGTGGGACACAGGCTGCATTTGGTGGGACACATGTAAGGACGGACTCTGCTGGGGACACCTGATGGTATCTGGTGGCAGGCGACATGGCTATTAACACGCTCAGGGCTACCACTGATTCTGCGTTATGGTGAGTCAAATGATTTAATTTTATATTACAATGTAATAATATAAATAATGCGCTTCAGTCATTTTGACACCATAACAACCATGGTACCGGGATGATTGAAGCGCTAACACCAGGTGTTTGGAATATCTTTATCTGCTGATTGTTAAACTTTCTAGAAAACACATATTTCTATTGTTGTTTAGGATCTGGGCCTGCTGTCCCTCCATCCCTCTCTCCCTCTCCCTCCATCCCTCGTTCATCTTAGACGCTAATTACACCACCTTATGCCGTGTACACACGGTCGGAATTCTCATCGGAAAAAGCTCTGATGGTTTTCCCCTCGGAATTCCGACGGAATTTCCCTCAAACTGTCTTGCCTACACCGGTCACACCAAATTCCGACGGTCTTTAACACAGCAGCATACAACACGTTCGACAGCACTATAAAAGGGAAGTTTAATGCTTCCGAGCATGCGTCAAATTGTTTCTGAGCATGCGTCGGAATTTTGCGTGTCGGAATTGCATACACACGATCGGAAAATCCGATAGAAAGGTTTTCCGTCGGAAAAATTGAGAACAGGTTCTCAATTCAAAGTCCGTTGGAAATTCCGACAGAAAAAGACCGATGGGCATACACACGGTCGGAAAATCCGATTAAAAGCTTCCATCGGACTGTTTCCATCGGAAATTCCGACCCTGTGTACGCCGCATTAGAGCCACGCCCACTATTCCGCTGAAACCACGCCCATTTCCACCAAGTGGGAGTGGTCAAAAGGGAAGAGCGGGGTCTGGAGCCCCCCCCCATCCTAAAACTTCACCAACCGCCACTGTAGTGGGGTGAATGAAAATTTCGGCAAAGTGCGGAGAGGGAAGAGCGATGGAAATGTCTGACGGAGAGAAGCGGCAGATGGAAAGGAAAGAGGAAGAAAAAGAGAGGAGGGATGGATGGATGGATGAAAGAACGGAGTAAGGGAGGGAAGAAGGAAGAAAAATAGAAAAGTCAAAAGAAATGGAGGGAAAAGGGAAAGGAAAGAGGAAGAAAGAAAACGAGGGCGGGTGGAAGGAATGGAGGGAGAGAAAAGGGAAGGGAGGAAGGAGTGTGAATGAAAAGTTTGGTAAGGTGCGGAGAGGGAAGAGCGATGGAGATGTCTGGCGGGGGAAGAGGAGCGGCAGATGGAAGTGGCTGTAATTACCTCTCTCAGATATTAAAACGATCGTCACTGGAAGGTACACAAAACAGAACATACTGCGAACATTAAACCTCCATTTCACTAATCGTCATGGCACTGCCATGGGAGAGATGAATGAGGAGGAATGGCATCGGTGTGGAGGAGTGACATGTGCTGTATACACGTGGATACGGATGGAGCAGTGAAGGTTGCTCTATGGAGGACATGGAACGCCCCACCATTATTACATTTCTACATGTTTCTATTCGCTGAGAAGATCCCGAATGTAATCCACAACGTGACAACCGTCCCACTACAGACGGAGCTGTTGAGCTGGAGCCATCATCATCTTGTTATATTGCATCTAAAAACAGAACATATATTTGTTACATTTGATTTTAGATGGAGTGAGAACAGATTAGAGCCTCTGCCATGTTTTCATTGCCATCTGTGTCGCCGCTGGGGAGATTTATCCTATCCTAGTGACAGTTAGCACTGGGAGGACACATATAGGAATGATTCATACCAAACAATAATGCCGCGTACACACGGTCGGAATTTCCGATGGAAACAGTCCGATGGGAGCTTTTCATCGGATTTTCCGACCGTGTGTATGCCCATCGGTCTTTTTCTGTCGGAATTTCCGACGGACTTTGGATTGAGAACCTGTTCTTAATTTTTCTAAACCTTTCTATCGGATTTTCCGATCGTGTGTATGTAATTCCGACACGCAAAATTCCGACGCATGCTCGGAAACAATTTGACGCATGCTGGGAAGCATTAAACTTCCCTTTTTGTTAAGTTTCCTGTATTGTCCTCTGCATCAGCCCCTCTTTCTGTTAGGTCCTCTGTTAGGTCCTCTGCATCAGCCCCTCTTTCACTCAATTGGACTTCAATGGAATTGGCGGTCAATGGAAAAAACTCTCGCCCTTTTCCCCCCTTGTCTGTCCGGACAGGCAAAAAAGACACCATACACCGTATGAGATTGAAAAAAGAATGCTTTTACTTCCCGTTTCACAGAGCATATACAATACAAAAAAGGGGGAAGAACGCAATTGAACAACCAATCACATTCAAGCATTTAACCACTTTCCGACCGGCGCACGACGATGTACGTCCTGATTTTGAAGAGGGATATCTCGGTAACGGCAGCAGCTGCTGCCACAACCGAGATATCCATCTCTTCAGGCGCCGGTCGGCATTCCGACATTCCGATAATGGTGGTCATCGCGGCGGATTCGCCGCGAGATCACCGTTATCGGCGGCGGGAGAGGTGCCCCCCCCTCCCGCCGTTCTCCCGCGCCTTCCGCCACTTACCGGAACCGTCGGCAGCGGCGGAGGCGATCGGGTCCTTTCTCCTGCTGGGCATAGAGATGAGTGATGGTAAGATGGCCGCCACTCATCTCTATACCATAGGAGGGCGGAAGCGACTTCAAAAACGTCACTTCCGCCCATACCTCTTAAAGAGGAATTTTCAAATGTCATTTTTTTAAATGACATTTTTTTTTTTTTCCATTGAAGTCCAAATATGAGATCTGAGGACTTTTTGACCCCAGATCTCATATTTAAGAGGACCTGTCATGCTTTTTTCTATTACAAGGAATGTTTACATTCCTTGTAATAGGAATAAAAGTGAGCCAATTAATTTTTTTTTTAAAAACTGTGTAAAAATAAATAAAATCAAGAAAAATAAATAAGAAAAACCCAAAAATTTTTTTTAAAGCGCCCCTTTCCAGACGAGCTCGTGCGCAGAAGCGAACGCATACGTGAGTAGCGCCCGCATATGAAAACGGTGGTCAAACCACACATGTGAGGTATCGCCGCGATCGGTAGAGCGAGAGCAATAATTATAGCCATAGACCTACTCTGTAACGCAAAATATGCAACCTGTAGAATTATTTAAACGTCGCCTATGGAGATTTTTGAGGGTAAAAGTTTGATGCCATTCCACGAGCGGGCGCAATTTCGAAGCGTGACATGTTAGGTATCAATTTACTCGGCGTAACATTATCTTTCACAATATATAAAAAAATTGGACTAACTTTACTGTTGTCTTATTTTTTTATTCAAAAAAGTGAATTTTTTCCAAAAAAAGTGCGCTTGCAAGACCGCTGTGCAAATACGGTGTGAAAAAAGTATTGCAACGACTGCCATTTTATTCTCTAGGGTGTTAGAAAAAAAACAATATATAATGTTTGGGGGTTCTAGGTTTTTTTCTAGCAAAGAAAACTGTTTTAAACATGTAAACACCTAAAATCCAAAACGAGGCTGGTCTTAAAGTGGTTAAGCATTTTGTTATACAATTCAATATTGATCTGCAAGATTCATAATATTTCGTCCTTCAGACTCAACATCATATTTACTCTAAAAATGTCTCACGCAATATATGTCCTTGATAAGGTTCTCAGTATGTTTTGGTAATATGGAAGTACAAAACAGCATACTTGTTATGGGAAGCAGACCCGTTACTAGAAGCCATGAGAACTAAAACTTGTTATGGAAATGTGTGAGTGTGAGATAAACAGAATTTACAGTGAGTTTCTACAGAAAAACAGAAAAACATCTTTGTTACAATACTATTAAATCCTAAAGAGTAACTCTACACTTCCCACGTTTCCTTACAATAGTGCCGTCGAATGCGTTGTATGCCGCTGTGTTATTGACCGTCGGAATTTGGTGTGACCGTGTGTAGGCAAGACAGTTTGAGCGAAATTCCGTCGGAATTCCGACGGGAAAACCATCAGAGCTTTTTTGTGTACACGGCATTAGGGACATCGCAACCACAACGAGTTACTATTATATCCTGTGTAGCTAAGAACCGGGAGAGGTCAACCATTATGAATTTAACAAAAGAAAAAAAAATCCCATTCACATGGGTGCTCTGGCCCATAGAGTATGAATAAATGGTTTGTTTTATGCAGCCTCCTGTTACTCTATGGAGTGGTAGCAGCTGTATGAACACAGCCTCAGGTCCTAATTGGACAGCTGTGCAGGTGAGCAGCCCCCTGGGTTTGGGGGAGCCATACACCCGCACCCACACACCAGTCAGGCCGGGTTCCCACTATTGTGAATTGGATGAGGGGAACCGGCTCTCTATGGGAAATTTGCACAGGAGCCCTTTGAGTCTTTTGGTCCATTTCAGGTCTGAATTCAGCCCAAAATTGCGTGTTGTGAGCCGCATCGGCATCCAGTATGAACCCAGCCTTAAATCAGGACCAGAGCCTGTGTTCGTACAGCTGCTCCATCCCCATAGAGTAACATAGGCTGCAGTGGCGGCTGGTGTTTTTTTTTTTTTTTTTTTTTGCTGGTTGGTCAGGACACCCGCACCCCCAACCCTCCTACGCTCACAGTCGGTCATCCAGCCTCACACTAACCCCATCTAGTTCGCGGGCGGGCAGCGCTCCTATGAGCGGCCGGCAGCAGCTTCCATTGCGCCTCCCCCTCCTCTGCATCAGAGCGGCATCCACTGCATGTCTCCTCTCTCCAAGGCATCCAAAAGGGATCACCTGTCCTTTCAGCCAATCAGGTGACAGGTCTCCGCTTCCTGATTGGCCAGGAGGAAAATCATTGTGACGATAGCAAATATTCATTCGCTATTGTCACACAACTGGGTGGGCTCACTGTGCCCCAAGCCCAACCTTTGTTGAAGCCTACAGGCTCTAATCACATGCTTAAAAAAAAAAAGAAAACCCCATTGGAATCCATGCCTGCGGCGCCCCGCATGTAGATTAGGGGGCCAGACGCAGTGATGGGGGGCGACGCCCCTGCACCTCTAATGGACGAGTTGCCACTGATAGGCTGTCTGGAAACAGCTCCAGGTGGCACCAGCCACATAAAGAGACTACTGATTCACACTGTACAGGCCCCATGATTTCTAATAGGCTGAGGAATAATTTCTAATAGCAGCCGCCAGGCTGGGCAGGAAGGGGGTCTGGTCAGTAGTGGCGTCGGGAGGGGGGCTGGAGCCCCAAATGAGTCCCCGAAATGCCCCGGGTCTCAGGCATGCACAATTGTATTGTTAGCCCCAATCGCCGCTGAGCGGGGACCGATCTGATCCCAAGTGCCGCCGAGTGCGGGTGAGTGTGGCCGAGTCACATAGCAAGTCCCGCCTTCTGGAGCCTGCAGCGCCTATGATGGGCGTCCCACTGGTCCAATGGCGGGACCGCGAGACGTGTGAAGTCCATCATAGGCGCTGCAGACTCCAGAAGGCGGGAATTACAATGCGGCCGCCACGCCACATCACCGAGTTCCCCGATTCCCGCTCGGGCAGGCGGCTCCCCTCTCCTCCTCTGGCTGGCTGCTGTGATGATGATGGGCGCAACGCACACCACGGCTGAGCTGAGCTGCTGCAGGACACATGAAGTCTGTCTCCTGGTCAGGTAGGTTAGTGTGTGTATATTTCAGGTAGGTCAGTGTGTGTCAGATAGGTCAGTGTGTGTATATTTCAGGTAGGTCAGTTTGTGTCCGGTAGGTCAGTGTGTGTCCGGTAGGTCAGTCTGTGTCAGGTAGGTAGGTCAGTGTATGTCAGGTAGGTAGATCAGTGTATGTCAGGTAGGTCAGTGTATGTCAGGTAGGTCAGTGTATGTCAGGTAGGTCAGTGTATGTCAGGTAGGTAGGTCAGTGTATGTCACGTAGGTCAGTGTATAGCCTCATACACACGATCGGACCGTGGACCAACTTTCCTGTGGATTTTTGTCCAAAGGGCGTTGGCCCCAAGTTGGTATTGCATACACACGGCAGGACTTTTTTCAGCCAACTTTCACCAAATCACTTGGTTTTTCTGCTCTTTACCGCCACCTTTGGTCAACTTCTGTATTGTTGTCTGATCTTTTGCATTGGTTCTGCATTGGTTTGTACAAAAGTCCGTTGGTTTTGTGTACACACGGTCAGACTTTGGTCCATCGGACTTTTGTTGGCAGAAAGTTTGTTCGTTCGCACAGCCAACAAAAGTCCGATGAAACCTGGAAAAAGTTGGTCCGATGGAGCGTGCACGCGGTCGGATGTTGGTCCAAAACAGCTAATTTGCATGTTGGTTGTCAAAAAGTCAGATCGTGTGTACGGGCCTTAAGTATGTCAGGTCAGTGTATGTCAGGTAGGTGCATGTCAGGTAGGTAGGTCAGTGCGTCAGGCAGGTGAGTTTAGTGGTCAGCATTGATGGGCACTGGTAAGCCAGGCAGCAACCAGCAAGTGAGCTTACCTCCCGCCACACAACCCCACCTCCCAGCTCCCCCCGTCGGGCGGCCTTGGACTTCAGGCTGAAGCCCGTGGTCTGCCACCTAGCAACACCCCTGCTGGTCAGGTAGGCTGTAAGGGCATCCCATGATATTTAACAGCAGCTCCTGTGTCCATGTCATTGTAATTTTCACGCGCACCATTATGACATGCACCATTATGACACGCAGAGGGCAAGTGTCCATACAGACGCACTCAATTTCAAATATAAGCACCTGGCAGTTAAAGCCACAGGACAGCGCAGAAAGGCTTGCAGCAGTTATATAATGGCTCATACTGTGGGTTGCGTCTGACACACACGTCGTGTTCTTCGTTAGCACTCTGTTTTTTTTCTCCTATCAGCGAGGTCGTTCTCAAGCTGCGGAATATATTTCATTGATGCAGCAAGCTTAAACAGATTTTCTAATTAAGAACAGAGCCTGACTGTCAGAGCAATTAAGCAGAAAATGGTGTCCTTCATCTGCTATCAGACAGAATGCATCCTCTGAAACAATAATAATAAATTTTTCCCACAATGAAACATATTTCTGACAATTCGAAACTGAGAGAGGAACTCCGCAGAACGCATAAGGAAGACTCGGCACTGCCCCCTACTGCTGTGTGTACGAACTGACTTCTAAATCTATAGCGAAGCCCAAAACTTATCGCATTCCTTTTAGATAGCTCCGACATATACTGCAGTGTTGTACAAAGAACACTGAGCCAGTCACATCAGTCTCTGGACCAAAGGAGCTTACACTCTAATGCCCCCCCCCCCCCCCCCCCACAGTCGCACACTATTATTATTAGATGTAGCACCCTGATGTTTAGGCTGGGTTTCTCCTAAATTTACCTGCCAGGTATGGCTACCTTGACTCATTGTTAGGGATCAATTGATTCCACCCTAATTCTGGAATTGCTGCACTTCTCTCCTCTGCCGCTAGGTGGCCAGGTTCCTGGTGGCATTAGTTAAGACAAGGGCAAAGCAAGGACACATTAGGAGTATATGGGGTATTTTAGCCAATGGGCAGGGGTTTTCTTGGGTCCCTTGGCCTGCTGGAGAACCTATATATTCGGTTGCGGTCAGGTGATCGGGGTTCTGTGCCATCTGGACGGCTGTCTGGGTGGATGTGCGTCGTACGCCCTGGGCTGCTAGGCCGGAGATTGGGCCTATCCCGGGCACATCTGGCTGCTAGGCTGTCTGGAGGCCTATCCAGAAGCATGAGAGCAGTGTAGGGTTGGGAGTGCGGCTTGCAGACCAACCAGAAGTGGCGGTTCTGCCAGCCGGAGAACCTGTCGTGGTCGGAGGTAGAGGGGAAGCTGTCGCCAGTAAGGGACCATCCACCTTATTACCGGGGACCACAGTGAGTAGCTGAAGCATGTACTGGAGCAAATATCTCACCAGACGGAGATGGTGAATAATCTGGAAACTTCAGCTGGTGTCAAGCCAGCGGAGGTGACGCTTGCAGAGCAGTCTTGTTTGTCAAGCCAGGGACCGAGCGGGCCAGTGGGGTGACGCTTGAGGAGTATCTGGAGTGCCAAGCTAGGGACCCAGCAGATAGGCGGGTGTGACGCTTGAGGAAGATACCAACGTGAAGATTGGAGGAGCTCAAGGGATTCAGTGACAGTGAATCATCTAGTCTAGTGAGAGAGACTGGGAGCTCAGTGGGCTGAAGAACTTCAAGACGTGATTGTAGTGAAAGCAAAGGAATGGTTACACTTTGTGTTAAGAACTGTTATAAGATTGTTACCATAGGAGACAGCATTCCTACACTAGGGTTGCCATCTGTCCGGGATTCATCCGGACAGTTCGGATTTCGGATCATGTGTTTGGGTCTCAGGCGGACTGAAACCCGGACACATTATTCAAGAGGAGGTTGAGAAAAATGGTGGATTGCTGCAGGCCATTACAGAAATGGAATCTCCCTTGAGTGGCACTGACTCATCAGATGAAGATCTTGGTAAAGGAGTGCTTGCTGGAAATCTCTCTCGGTGTGTGGAGGACTTTCCTGAGATTGCTGCTACAAAGAAAGAGATTGCACCTGCCAACAGATACTTGCAATCGGCAGGGAATGCAGGAGTAGCTTGCATGTATCCAGACAGAGAAGTTTCTGCTGGCTGTGAGATGGAGTCCCACGTGGACACTAGGACTGCAGAGCAGGAATGTCGCATGAACATTGAAACTGCAGAGCAGGAGGGCCATATGGACGCTTAAACAGCTGGTGTTTTTTTCTAAATGGAGGACTTTACCTTATGACGGGATTGCTGGTAACTTCTGGGAGTATGGTGAGTGGGACTGTTGTGCTGGAGGGGAGGAGGGAGGATCAAGTGGTGGGTAATTTACCAAACCAGATTTCAGAGGTTCCTATGCAGCCAGTTAATATTCCTATGCAGCCAGTTAATTTGTCATCTATCCCAGTTAGGAACTATGCTAAGGCTGTGTCGGGACAAAGTCATGCTGGTGGTGGAATGGAGCCAGTTGTGCGACTTTAATCTATCGCACCTTCCTCCATTAAACACAGGAATGTGGTACAGCTCAGATGGGAAGGAGGAGGTATTCCACCTATCAGGAGGGTGGTTGTGGATAGGATCCTAGCCATGGGATTTAAGGCGGAGGTCAGAGGATATTTATGCTCTTATCAGTCCGGCTGGTTTCTATGAATATGTTTTGTCATTTTTGCGTCCAGAGTCACTGGATCTGTTTTGGGAACGGTTTGAGCATGTATATGGGGGCCAGCCGGACTGGAAGGGGCTTGTCCCAAAAGTTGTCTCACAACAGCCCTTGATAAAGAATGTGACTATCCTGACAAGGAATGAGTCTATACCCCCCCCCCCCCCCCCCGAGGATTTATGGGTCTGGTTGAGGAGGTTTGGTGAAACTTTGTGTCCTCTAAAAAAGATTGTGGATGATAGAGGAATCAGGACGGGTGGATGGTCGATGTCAATGATGCTGAGTGTGTGTGGGAATGTGGTCAAGCATTTGCCCTCCTCTGCCTTTATTGGTAGGGATAGAATTACCATCTTCTACCCTGGTCAACCTAAGCTGTGCCATAAATGTGGAGTCAAGGGACATCTCTCCTCTTCCTGTCCAGAACAGAAGTGCTCTTTGTGTCAGGAACTGGGGCATCTGGCAAGGGACTGTAACATCATTAAACTTATTATCTGATAAGGTTGGTCACCCTTATAGCCAGCGCCCTGAGGCTTTGAACAATAAGCTTGAGCTAGTGGAGGATTTCTTCCATCTGGATAGAGAAGTGTCTTGGTTGGCCGAGGTTGTACCAGGGGATCCTAGTGTCTCTGTCCCGTCAGAATCTGTGTCTGTGAGGCCATCTGTGGTGTCAGTGTCCCCCCAGTCTGTGGTTCCCCAGTCAGCATCAGAAAGTGTGGTTGTTAAGTCTGTGTCTGCACCTATTGTTTCTCCTAGTGTAGTGGAGGGTGCTGGACCAGCGTGTATGGTGGTGCCAACCCCTCCTCCTCAGCGTGGCAGAAGTGCTGCTGGAGGTCAGCAGACACAGGGGTGGAGTGAGTGAGTGATGGATGGATTGGATGATGGTGCAGGGGGAGGTGGGAAGGGAATGAGGGTGACTGGTGCAGAATGCAAGGTGAATGATGTGGAAGTCGGGGTGAATGATGTGGAAGTCGGGGTGAATGATGTGGAAGTTGGGGTGAATGATGTGGGGAGAGGGGTTAATGGGGGGCTTTGGAATCGGTGAGGGTGGAGGTATCAAATATGTTTGAGGTGTTTTCTGAGGTGGAGGGTGAGGGTTCATCTGTTGAGAAGTCGGTGACTTCTATGAAGGAGGAATCGCAGAGAATAATGAAACGTGTAGGGTCTCCGAGTAGGGGTGGGGGTGAGAAAACTAAGAAGCGTGCATCTAAAGTATCCCAATGGCAGTTAAATCCTAGAATGTTTCTTAGCCTGGATTGTGTTTGAGTTGAGGTTTGGGGTTTGTGGTCATTAAAATATGTTTCTTTCTATGTTTTTTTGGCAGAAAGCTGCTGAGGTAAGCACGCTTGTTTTTGTTAAGTTGTTATTTATTTTTATGTAAATATGTTTGTATGATTTTTTAAGAAACAAAATTTACACTCTAATGTCCCACCACAGGCACACACTATTATTATTATTATTATTATATAGCTCTGACATATACCGCAGTGCTGTACAGAGGACACTAAGTCAGTCACATCAGTCTCTGTACCAGAGGAGCTTACACTCTAATGCCCCAAACATTCACACACTGTTATGCAATTTTATATAGCTCTGGCATCTACCATAGTGATGTACAGAGAAAACTAAGCCAGTCACCGTACCTCCCAACCACCCCTGGATTGCCTGTGAAAGTCCTGCCTTGGGAGGTCTGTCCCACGTCCTGGGCACCTTCATTCTGGGACAATACAATGTCCCGGAATTGCCCCCTTGGCCGATCTGATGCCCCCTAAAAAATGCCGATGCATTGCCACTGTCCCTCACTGCCCGCTGTACTTCTGTCCGAAACCCACTTTATTTTCGCACCCCCAGGCGCTACCTGGCTCACTGCCCAAACTGGTTGCTAGACACAGCCCGCCTGGCATCTAGCAACTAGTGACGTCACCAGGAGGAGGAGAGGGGAGCCCCAGCATTCAGAGCGAGCCGGTGGAGGATTCCACCTCCCTGGACTCTGGGTCTTCCCTGAAGGCTGTTCCTGCCGCTGGAAGAAAGGTGGGATAAATGCTCCCTGCAGTGCCCCGAGGACGCTCATGGTCACTCTGCTCCCTCCCATACACTGCCCCCCTCCAGTCATGCTGTACAGTCCCCCCATACTGCCCTCCACTACCCCCTCCTATTATACTGCCCTCCGCTGCCACCCTTCCCATTTACATTATACTGCCCTCCACCCATTATACTGCCCTCCGCTACCACCCCCTCCCATCATACTGCCCCCCTCCCATTATACTGCCCTCCACTACCCCCTCCCATTATACTGCCCTCCACTACCACCCCTCTCATCATACCGCCCTTCACTGCCACCCATCCCATCATACTGCCCTCCACTGCCACCCCTCCCATCATACTGCCCTCCACTGCCACCCCTCCCCTCATACTGCCCTCCACTACTACCCCTCCCATCATATTGCCCTCCACTACCCCCCTTCCATTATACTGAAGTCCACTGCCACCCCTCCCATCATACTGCCCTCCACTACCACCCTCCCATCATACTGCCCTCCACTGCCCCCTCCCATCATACTGCTTTCCACTGCCCCCTCCCATTATACTGCCCTCCACTACCACCCCTCCCTTTATACTGCCCTCCACTGCCCCCCTCCCATCATACTGCCCTCCACTACCTCCCCTCCCATTATACTGCCCTCCACTACAACCCCTCCCTTTATACTGCCCTCCACTGCCCCCCTCCCATCATACTGCCCTCCACTACCTCCCCTCCCATTATACTGCCCCCCGCCCCCCCCCATTATACTGCCCTCCACTACAACCCCTCCCATCACACTACCCTCCACTGCCACCGCTCCCATCATACTGCCCTCCACTGCCACCCCTCCCATCATACTGCCCTCCACTGCCACCCCTACCCTCATACTGCCCTCCACTGCCACCCCTCCCCTCATACTGCCCTCCACTACTACCCCTCCCATCATATTGCCCTCCACTACCCCCCTTCCATTATACTGAAGTCCACTGCCACCCCTCCCATCATACTGCCCTCCACTGCCACCCCTCCCATCATACTGCCCTCCACTACCACCACTCCCATCATACTGCCCTCCACTACCTCCCCTCCCATTATACTGCCCCCCTCCCATTATACTGCCCTCCACTACAACCCCTCCCATCATACTACCCTCCACTACAACCCCTCCCATCATACTGCCCTCCACTGCCACCGCTCCCATCATACTGCCCTCCACTGCCCCCTCCCATCATACTGCTTTCCACTGCCCCCTCCCATTATACTGCCCTCCACTACCACCCCTCCCTTTATACTGCCCTCCACTGCCCCCCCTCCCATCATACTGCCCTCCACTACCTCCCCTCCCATTATACTACCCCCCCTTCCATTATACTGCCCTCCACTGCCACCCCTCCCTTTATACTGCCCTCCACTGCCCCCCCTCCCATCATACTGCCCTCCACTACCTCCCCTCCCATTATACTGCCCCCCTCTCATTATACTGCCCTCCACTACAACCCCTCCCATCATACTACCCTCCACTGCCACCGCTCCCATCATACTGCCCTCCACTGCCACCCCTCCCATCATACTGCCCTCCACTGCCACCCCTCCCCTCATACTGCCCTCCACTGCCACCCCTCCCCTCACACTGCCCTCCACTACTACCCCTCCCATCATATTGCCCTCCACTACCCCCCTTCCATTATACTGAAGTCCACTGCCACCCCTCCCATCATACTGCCCTCCACTGCCACCCCTCCCATCATACTGCCCTCCACTACCACCACTCCCATCATACTGCCCTCCACTGCCACCCCTCCCATCATACTGCCCTCCACTGCCCCCCCTCCCATAATACTGCCCTCCACTACCCCCTCCCATTATACTGCCCTCCACTACCTCCCCTCCCATTATACTTCCCTCCACTACCTCCTTTCCATTATACTGCCCTCCACTGACAGCTCTCCCATTTACATTATACTGCCCTCCACTACCCCCCTCCCATTATACTGCCCTCCCCTACCCCCTCCCAATATACTGCCCTCCACCACCCCCCCCCCATCATACTGCCCTCCACCGCCACCCCTCCCATTATACTGCCCTCCATTGCCACCCCTCCCATCATACTGCCCACCACTGCCACCCCTACCATCATACTGCCCTCCACTGCCACCCCTCCCATCATACTGCCCTCCACTGCCACCCCTCCCATCATACTGCCCTCCACTACCACCACTCCCATCATACTGCCCTCCACTGCCACCCCTCCCATCATACTGCCCTCCACTGCCCCCCTCCCATAATACTGCCCTCCACTACCCCCTCCCATTATACTGCCCTCCACTACCTCCCCTCCCATTATACTGCCCTCCACTACCTCCTTTCCATTATACTGCCCTCCACTGACAGCTCTCCCATTTACATTATACTGCCCTCCACTACCCCCTCCCAATATACTGCCCTCCACCACCCCCCCGCCCATCATACTGCCCTCCACCGCCACCCCTCCCATTATACTGCCCTCCATTGCCACCCCTCCCATCATACTGCCCTCCACTGCCACCCCTACCATCATACTGCCCTCCACTGCCACCCCTACCCTCATACTGCCCTCCACTGCCACCCCTCCCCTCATACTGCCCTCCACTACTACCCCTCCCATCATATTGCCCTCCACTACCCCCCTTCCATTATACTGAAGTCCACTGCCACCCCTCCCATCATACTGCCCTCCACTGCCACCCCTCCCATCATACTGCCCTCCACTACCACCACTCCCATCATACTGCCCTCCACTACCACCCCTCCCATTATACTGCCCCCCTCCCATTATACTGCCCTCCACTACAACCCCTCCCATCATACTACCCTCCACTACAACCCCTCCCATCATACTGCCCTCCACTGCCACCGCTCCCATCATACTGCCCTCCACTGCCCCCTCCCATCATACTGCTTTCCACTGCCCCCTCCCATTATACTGCCCTCCACTACCACCCCTCCCTTTATACTGCCCTCCACTGCCCCCCCCTCCCATCATACTGCCCTCCACTACCTCCCCTCCCATTATACTACCCCCCCTTCCATTATACTGCCCTCCACTGCCACCCCTCCCTTTATACTGCCCTCCACTGCCCCCCCTCCCATCATACTGCCCTCCACTACCTCCCCTCCCATTATACTGCCCCCCTCTCATTATACTGCCCTCCACTACACCCCTCCCATCATACTACCCTCCACTGCCACCGCTCCCATCATACTGCCCTCCACTGCCACCCCTCCCATCATACTGCCCTCCACTGCCACCCCTCCCCTCATACTGCCCTCCACTGCCACCCCTCCCCTCACACTGCCCTCCACTACTACCCCTCCCATCATATTGCCCTCCACTACCCCCCTTCCATTATACTGAAGTCCACTGCCACCCCTCCCATCATACTGCCCTCCACTGCCACCCCTCCCATCATACTGCCCTCCACTACCACCACTCCCATCATACTGCCCTCCACTGCCACCCCTCCCATCATACTGCCCTCCACTGCCCCCCCTCCCATAATACTGCCCTCCACTACCCCCTCCCATTATACTGCCCTCCACTACCTCCCCTCCCATTATACTTCCCTCCACTACCTCCTTTCCATTATACTGCCCTCCACTGACAGCTCTCCCATTTACATTATACTGCCCTCCACTACCCCCCTCCCATTATACTGCCCTCCCCTACCCCCTCCCAATATACTGCCCTCCACCACCCCCCCCCCCCCCATCATACTGCCCTCCACCGCCACCCCTCCCATTATACTGCCCTCCATTGCCACCCCTCCCATCATACTGCCCTCCACTGCCACCCCTACCATCATACTGCCCTCCACTGCCACCCCTCCCATCATACTGCCCTCCACTGCCACCCCTCCCATCATACTGCCCTCCACTACCACCACTCCCATCATACTGCCCTCCACTGCCACCCCTCCCATCATACTGCCCTCCACTGCCCCCCTCCCATAATACTGCCCTCCACTACCCCCCTCCCATTATACTGCCCTCCACTACCTCCCCTCCCATTATACTTCCCTCCACTACCTCCTTTCCATTATACTGCCCTCCACTGACAGCTCTCCCATTTACATTATACTGCCCTCCACTACCCCCCTCCCAATATACTGCCCTCCACCACCCCCCCGCCCATCATACTGCCCTCCACCGCCACCCCTCCCATTATACTGCCCTCCATTGCCACCCCTCCCATCATACTGCCCTCCACTGCCACCCCTACCATCATACTGCCCTCCACCGCCACCCCTCCCATCATACTGCCCTCCACTGCCACCCCTCCCATCATACTGCCCTCCACTACCACCCCGCCCAGCATACTGCCCGCCACTACCCCCCCTTCCATTATACTGAAGTCCACTGCCACCCCTCCCATCATACTGCCCTCTACTAACCCCCTCCCATCATACTGCCCTCTACTAACCCCCTCTCATCATACTGCCCTCCACTGCCCCCCCTCCGATTATACTGCCCTCCACTACCACCCCTCCCCTCATACTGCCCTCCACTACCACCTCTCCCATAATACTGCCCTCCACTGCCACTCCTCCCATCATACTGTCCTCCACTGCCACCTATGGTTGCCACCTCATCCCTTTAAACCCAAACACATATTAATTACACAGGTTCTGTGACTAAGGTGGTAATTAAACTCACTTGGTGCCTTATCTGCATTTAATTAGCCTCAGAACCTGTGTAATTCACAGGTTTTCGGGTTTAAAGGGATGAGGTGGCAACTCTACTGCCACCCCTCCCATCATACGGCCCTCCACTGCCACCCCTCCAATTAAACTGCCCTCCACTGCCCCCCCTCCCATTAAACTGCCCTCCACTGCCCCCCCTCCCATAAAACTGCCCTCCACTGCCACCCCTTCCATTAAACTGCCCTCCACTGCCATCCCTCCCTTAATACTGCCCTCCACTGCTACCCCTCCCATCATACTGCCCTTCATTACCTCACCTCCCATCATACTGCCCTCCACTGCCACCCCTCCGATCATAATGCCCTCCACTGCCATCCCTCCCATCAAAAACTGTAAAAAAAAACTATAAAAAAATAAAATTGTAAAATAATATATAATGGTAAAAAATACTAAAAAAATGAAATAACAAAAAATTAAAAACTACTGATTATGTCCACTGCTCTACTGACCAAGTCCACTGCCCTACTGTCCATGTCCACTGCCCTACTGACCATGTCCACTGCCCTACTGACCATGTCCACTGCCCTACTGACCACATCCACTGCCCTACTGACCACATCCACCCGCCCTACTGACGACATCCAAAAACATATTTGGGAAGCACTCACCAATGCGTTTAAATTCAAGATGGTGCTGCCATAAGACCAACAAGCAATAGCTTTATTCACAGTCCACACTGACATCACTGCCACCATGGCAGGGCCCAAGTCTGCAGGACTACACAACATGTGAAAGGGATCTGCTGTGGGATCATAAAGGGTGGTGGGATCAGTGGGAAGGGCCCTGTGCTCGGAGGGAATGGCCCAGGCCGGAGGTCAGGGGCCCTTCATGGTTTCTTGCACCAGGGCCCTAAAGGTAATGTCCAAGGCCGGAGGTCGGGGGACCCTTCATGGTTTCTTGCACCAGGGCCCTGAAGGTTCTAATTACGCCTCTGCTGCACCCTGTATATAGCTCATCTCAAAACCCTGCACCCTATATATAGCTCATCCCAGAACCCTTCACCCTGTATAGAGCTCATCCCAGAACTCTGCACCCTGTTCGCAGCTCATCCCAGAACCCTGCACTCTGCACGCAGCTCATCCCAGAACCCTGCACTCTGTATATAGCTCATCCCAGAACCCTGCACTTTGTATATAGCTCATCCCAGAACCCTGCACTCTGTACGTAATGCACTCCAAACACTGCATGCTTTTATCCTTTTTTTTAATGAATGTGCTGTGGTTTGTATGTATCCATGAGACTCTTGCTTGTGGAACAATAATAAAAGCATATTTTATAGGTACAAGGAAGCCGGAATTTTGTTTAATGACGCCCCTTAAGCTCCTTCCACAGTCAGAAGTTAGACCATGCATTTGCCACGGCGCGCTATACCTTTGCTTTAACATTATATTATAAAAAAAAGTGTTTTTTTCCACAAAAAATGCGTTTGAAAAAATCGCTGCGCAAATACTGTGTGGAAAAAAAAAATGCAACACCCACCATTTTAATCTGTAGGGCCTTTGCTTTAACATTATATATAGTGTTTGGGGGTTCAACGTAATTTTCTTGCAAAAAAAAATATGTTTTCATGTAAACAAAAAGTGTCAGAAAGGGCTTTGTCTTCAAGTGGTTAGAAGAGTGGGTGACGTGTGACATAGGCTTCTAAATGTTGTGCATAAAATGCAGGACAGTTCAAACCCCCCCCCAAATGACCCATTTGGAAAGTAGACACCCCAAGCTATTTGATGAGAGCAATGTTGAGCCCATTAAATATTTTTTTTTTGTCCCAAGAGATTGAATAATGAAAAAAAAAAATATATATATTTTTTTTACAAAAAGTTGTCACTAAATGATATATTGCTCAAACATGTCATGGGCATATGTGGAAATACACCCCAAAATACATTCTGTTGCTTCTCCTGAGTACGGGGGGATACCACATGTGTGGGACTTTTTGGGAGCCTAGCTGCGTACGGAACCCCAAAAAACCAATCACCGCCTTCAGGCTTTCTAAGGTGTAATTTTTTTATTTCACTTCTCACTGCCAATCACTGTTTCGGAGGCCATGGAATGCCCAGATGGCATAAAACCCCCCAAAATGACCCCATTTTGGAATTATATAGCCATAGCCAAAATTGCATGACCGCGCAATAACCAGTTAAAGTAGTGCAGTGCGAAATTGAAAAAAGACCTCTGGTCTTTGGCTGCCAAATGGTCCGGGGCTGAAGTGGTTGATCACAACTTTGCTGCTTTGGATAAGGCAGAAGCAGCATTTGTTCCTGTCTTTGCATAGCACCAACCTATAAAGGAGCGCAGGATGCACAGAAGCATTTGGTAATGCGCCTCCCTTCTTCTCACAAGTGGTGACATCCTTATTATTCTGACTGCCCAATCTGCACAGCAATCTCGTCTGTCTCGGCAGCGAGGATCTGAGCGCTCGGGTTAATCAGTCGCTTCGCTTTAAATGGCTTTAAACCGCGTTACATCTCGGTGGTGCTAAGTAAGTCGGATACCGCTCCGCTCATCAAGACGACAAAGTGACTGAAAAGTGCTGAAAGTTTTTCTGGCTCTGTCAGTCCTAATTAGTCCGGGAGAAGCCGCTAACTTCGTCTAAATGCTCCGGCGCCAGAAATATCTTTGGTGAAAGATGTTGAAAATCTCATGAAAGTGACATGCCGAAAAAGAATCCGAACCTCGCGGCGGAGGCAGCAGACGGGTCAGATTTGCTGGGAGATATAAAAAACGACTGTTATGTTTATTTATTTTAATTATTTCAGGTACTTACGTGTCGCCATAAATTTACGCAGCGCTTTACATATTTATTATACTAGGGCTCAAAATTTCAAGTCCTGAGCTACCAGCCAGGCCTTAAGGATTACTTGCAACCAGTTGCCCCACCCAACCCCTACTCTGCCCCGCCCCTAGTTCACCCCCTAAACACGCCCTCATAAATTATCTCATGAAAATGATCTTAAATGTTTTATGCAGAATTACAGCGGAGTTCCACCCAAAAATTGAACTTCTGCTTTAAGGGAGGTGACCCCCTGACATGCCACATTTGGCATGTCATGTTTTTGGGCGGGAGGAGCCGGTACCCTCTTTTTAGAGGGTCCCAGCTCCCATATCCTCCCGGCGCACCGTGGCACCGAAGGGAGATCGCCTCTCCCCCCTCCCTCCCGGCAATCATCTGGGACACGTCACAGGTTCCAGATGATTGCCCGGACAGTCATAGCGCGCGGCTCGCGCATGACTGTGAAGCCACAGCCGGGCGCCCACAGTTACGATGCCGGCGACGCAGAGAGGAGGGGGAGACAAGCGGGGCTTTGTTCCCCCACATTGCTGGACCCTGGGACAGGTAAGTGTCCGATTATTAAAAGTCAGCATCTGCAGTGTTTGTAGCTGCTGACTTTTAATAATAAGCAGAACTCCGCTTTAAGTTATAAAAATAAATATTAACAGCAACTTTATCAGTGCCCATCAGTGCAGCCTGATCAGTGCCCATCAATGCAGCCTCACCTAGGTTCATCAATGCAGCCTCACCTGTGCCCATCAATGCAGCCTCACCAGTGCCCATCAATGCAGCCTCACCTGTGCCCATCTATGTGTATTGTAACTGTACTGTCTGCCCTCATGTTGTAAAGCGCTGCGCAAACTGTTGGTGCTATATAAATCCTGTATAATATAATAATAATAATCAATGCAGCCTCACCTGTGCCCATCAAGACAGCCTCACATTTGCCCCATCAATGTAGCCTCACCTGTAGCCTCACCTGTGCCCATGTAAAGTGCTGCGTAAACTGTTGCCGCTATATAAATACTGTATAATATAATAATAATCAAGGCAGCCTCACCTGTGCCCATCAAGGCAGCCTCACCTGTGCCCATCAATGTGTATTGTAACTGTACTGTCTGCCCTCATGTTTTAAAAGCGCTGTGCAAATCATGTATAATATAATAATAATAATCAATGCAGCCTCACCAGTGCAGGGGTAGAGAGAGGAGAGGAAGAGGAGAGTCGGCCGGATCATCACCAGAGTGGGGAACGTTGCTGTAACAGCTATCATTTGAATTACCCAGTGTTCCCAGTGCTCACCATCACACATAGTCCCACCTCCTGGCCCAGGTCCTATGGTAGATGTGTTCTGTCTATCAAAGTACCTGGACCAGGAGGCAGGACTGTGTTTGTGACGGCGAGCGCTGGATACACTGGGCAATTCAAATGAAAGCGGTTACAGCTTTGTTTTCTGTTCTGTGATGATCCAGCCGACTCTCCTCCCCTGGGCCATCATACTGCCCTCCACTACCCCCTTCCATTATACTGAAGTCCACTTTGTATTTTGCTAAGATCACCAGTGCATTCTTCTTTCTGATTTGACCACTCCTAATGTTGCTGCTATCTCTCTGATTTGTTTTGTTTTTTTAAGCCTTACAATAGCCTGTTTCATTCTCACTTGCATGGACAGCTCCTTTGAATGCATGATGTAGGTTCACAGCAATAGATTTCAAATGCAAAGACCACACTTAAGCCCCATACACACGGTCGGACTTTTTCATCAATTTGGTCCGATCGGACAAGGTTGTTGAAAAATCAGACCGTGTGTATGCACCATCGGACAGTGTTCGTCGGTTTGTCCGACGGACAAAGTCTTATCTCCTGCTGGAAAGATTTGCCGTCAACCCGGTCCGATCACACCAAACCCGATCGTGTGTACGGTAGATTTGGATGCACATACCCTCAAATTAAACCTGAGAGTGTGCAATTCAGCCCACATCCATTATATAACTATAGCTTGAATATGTTTTGGTAAATACCTGGAAAAAAACTAAAATTGTGCCTGTGTCCAAATATATATGGACCTCACTGTATATGTGTATATTATATATATATATATATATATATATATATATATATATATATATATATATATATATATATATATATATATTATACACACCGTATTTATCGGCGTATAACACGCACCAACGTATAACACGCACCCCAAGTTTAGGAGGGAATTTTAAGGAAAAAAATTTTAGGAGAGAAGTTTAGGGAAAAAAAAAACTTACATTTAAGCGTCATTTGCAGCCTGCCCATCGTCATTTGCAGCTTGCCCAGCGTCATTTGGAGCTTGCCCAGCATCATTTGCAGCCTGCCCATCGTCATTTGCAGCCTGCCCAGCGTCATTTGCAGCCTGCCCAGCGTCATTTGCAGCTTGCCCAGTGTCATTTGTAGCTTGCCTCCCTGCTGTTTCGGGGAGCGAGCGCAGGGAGGCGGGACTACGAGCGGAGCTGAACAGTCGGCTCGGTCTTTTTCGGCTACGCTTCGGCCTTTTTCGGCCGCAGTTCGGTCTTTTTCGGCGCCGCAACCAATTTTTGGCATTTTTTTGGGGGGTATCGGCGTATAACACGCACCCACGACTTTCCCCCGATTTTAAGGGGGAAAAAGTGCGTGTTATACGCTGATAAATACGGTATATATATATATATATATATACATACACACACACACAGTGTACAATATATATGGCCATGCCCCAGTTGAGGTCCGTTGGGACGAAACACGTCAGACTCGCTACGCTTGCTCCCCACATTGCTTTTTATACTTTTATTACTCGTGATCACCAGTCTTTTTTGTACTCGAAGCACTCATTTCGGTTAAACAATCACTGTTGAGGAGTGGAACCATCCTGTTTGGAGTGACCCTCTTACTGCCAATCCTAACCTTGAGGCATTTGGCCTACATAAGCCTGATTGACCCACTACCGCTGGTAAGTGGGTCCAGCGTATCTGGTAAGAGTTCCCATCCATACTCCTTTGATAGAGGATTTCTTCATATCTACAGCTTTGCAGCTAGTTTCATATTGTTTGCACTATCCCTATTCCATCGAAGATTCACCATTTTGTATTAGATGGACACGTTTTTTAGAATTTTCACAAATTTTCCAGTTCACACCAAGTGAACATTGGATTCCTTGCATATTCACTATATTTGTCTATATGTTACACACCTATATTATTTCAGTTCATTACTACTACTACTTTTTAGTGCTACACTGTATTTTTACATTTGTCTGGACCTTGTTTGTTTCAGTGTTAGCAGCTTTTTCGATACATTTTGGTTTAGCGCATTAATTTCCCTAAATTCTTTATATATATATATATATATAATGTCATTTTTTTATTATTTTTCTCATTTACATACTGTCACCAATCAGTGTCCCTGATCACCGCCACCTGTCATAGGATGGGGCTGTATTGTCTAGTGACAGTATGTAAAAAAAATATATATAATATATATATTTTTAAAAAATTGAAAAAAAAATTTTGGAAGTAAGGATACATGCCGGTATTGAGGGGGTTAAAAGATGGACTTTGGTATAGGTGGACCAGATGCAGGATATCATTAATATACAGATCATACACAGAGGGAGGAGAAGGTGAAGGAGTTAATGTGTGGGTGATATACAGTAGGAGGATTGGATTGGAGGGGGGGGGGTATTGTGTAAGACAAATGAGGAGAAGGGGTTAATGTGCAGGTCATATACAGCGTGAGGATGGAGATGAGATGTATAGGAGAGGAGGAGGGGGTGAAAGGGTTCACCCACTTTAAATCTGCAGCTGCCTTCAATCCCTTTATTCATTCATTACTTTCCCCTTCTCTGATTCTCTACAGAAGAACACTTGACTTCTTTTTTTTTTTTTTTTTTTTACTTTATATAGTAAAAATTGAAAAAAATAATCCAGTGGCTATTAAATGGTACCAAAATAAAGTTCTGCTTAAAAAAAAAAAGTGATAGAAAATGTATTTGTGTTCAGTGTTGCATGACAGGTTGTTGTCAGTCAAACTATCACAGCACTGAAAAAATGGCCTGGTAATGAAAGGTTGTATACAGCAGAAGGACACCTCATGATCAACTGTGGTAGGCAGGCCACACGCTGGTAGGATGGAAGTGCAGGGTAGGTAGGTTTTGGTGCTAGTGGGCAGGAAGACGTAGCTGAGCCAAGGTCATACACAGTCAGATGACTGGAAGAGGCGACGTGGTCAGGAGCCAGGCCAGGGTCATACACAGGTAGGGAGTAGTAATGGAGGCAGGGTCCAGTGACAAGCAGGGGTCATGCAAAGACAAGGAGCTGATAACAGAAACTGGATCTGAAGGAAAGCCAGGTCATACACAGGGGATCAAACAGGATCAAGGTCAAGAGTCAAGCCAAGGTCAGGATCAGGAGAAAGTCAGGGAGATATCAAAGACAAGCCAAGTCAATCACATTTAGCGTATGGTTCACAGTAGTCACGTGTGAAAGCATATGCAGCACTTTAAGCAACCATTTCCCTCTAACAGTCTTTCCTTCCACCCGGGATCATTAGTACCCACAGGACTGGGCTCTCAGTAGACTAGACACCTCCTACATTGGTCTGAAAGTCTACAGCCAGCTCTCCTTTGTTGCAGGTATACTCTTTTACACCCCCCCCCCCGCCCTATACATGGCCTCCATGTACTGGTTACATCTGTGCTGGTGTCGGGTGCTTGGCTCCCATGACCCAAGTGCACTAAGGCTGCACCTTACCTGGCTTATATATGGGCTCTGACTCACCCATGGCATCACTGCAGGAGGGCTCTACCTAAAAGGGGCCTAGCACCTGATGACACTGTCTGCTGTAACCAGATGCTATTCTGCGACAGAGCCACCTAGTGGCACACTAGCTAACTGCGCCTGCCTACATGGTGGCAACTCAAAACTGTAAAATTGTATTGATGCTCATTGTCATTCCCGGTGACATTAGTGTTCGGGAGTCAGGACAATTGGAGAGTGTTAATCTCCCAACAGGGACACAGGCAGCAATAAAAACTTGACAGTGGTTCTAACCCCTCTCCAGTCTCTCTAAATCTAAAAAAAGTTTTGCTTTTAGTTATACTTTAAGATATTGTACCTATTGTAAGAGTATTCTGTACAATTTAGGGGTCACCTCACCCTGCTGTAGCTTTCTTAGACAATCTGAATCTATCCTTATCTCTCTCTCTTATTGATACAGGTGACACCCCTAGGGGGTCACGTGGGCTCACCCAGGGAGCAAGAGCCTAAGTGTCTTCATCAGAGCATCCTGCAAGGAGGCGGGTGGCAAGCAAGAGAGTAGTCAGTGCCCAGGCACAAGTCAAGTTAGGCAGCAGTCAAGAGAGTAGTCAGTGCCCAAGCTGAGGTTGAGGCAGGCTACAGGCAAACGAGCAGTCGGTGCCCAAGCAGAGATCAAGGAAGGCAGCAGACAAAAGGGTAGTCAGTGTACAGTTATAAGTCGAGTTAGGCAGCAGTCAAGAAAGCAGCCAGTGCCCAGGCAGAGGTCAAGGCAGGCAGCAGACAAAACAGCAGTCAGTGTTTAGGCAGAGATTGAGGCAGGCAGCAGGCAAGAGAGTAGCCAGTGTCCAGTCAGAATTCGAGTTAGGTGGCAGTCAAGAGAGTGGTCAGTGTCCAGGCTGAGATCGAGGCAGGCAGCAGGCAAGAAAGTAGTCAGTGTCCAGTTAAAAGCTGAGATAGGCAACAAGTAAAAGAGCAGTTGGTGTCCAGGCGGAGGTCAAGGAAGGCAGCAGACAAGAGAGTAGTCAGCGTACAGAAGTTGATTTAGGCAGCAGTCAAGAGAGTAGCTAGTGCCCAGGAAGAGGTCACAAAGCAGGCAGCGGGTAAGAGAGTAGCCAGTGTTCAGTCAGCAGTCAAGGGAGTAGTCAGTGCCCAGGCAGAGGTCACGGCAAACAGCAGGCAAAAGAGCAGTTGGTGTCCAGGCAGAGAAAGAGGCAGGCAGCAGGCAAAACCGTGTCGGTTTCCAGGCAAAGATCAAGCCAGACAGCAGGCAAGAGAGTAGTAGGTGTCCAGTCAGAAGTCGAGTTAGGGGGAAGTCAAGAGAGTAGTCATTGCCCAGGCAGAGGTCGAGGTCAGCTATGAGTAAGCAGTCTTGGTAGTGTGAAATGCATTAGCTATTTTCTTGCTTTGCTGTAACCTATTTTTGTGTGATTCCATATTTTACCAATATAGGCTTTTGAATTTTTCTTGGAGTGCGGCCGTTCAGAGTCCTTAATTTGCATCTTCTTCAGAGGTCGAGGTAGGCAGCAGGAAAAAGAGCATTCAGTGTTGAGTCAGAAAAAGAGCAGTAGGTGCCCAAGCAGAGATCAAGGAAGGCAGCAGACAAGAGAGTAGTTAGTGTACAGTCATAAGTCAAGTTAGACATCAGTCAGAGTAGTCGGTGCCCAGGCAGAGGTCAAGGCAGGCAGCAGAAAAAGAGCATTCAGTGTCGAGTCAGAGATCAAGGCAACGGCAGGAAGGAGAGTAGTCAGTGTCCAGTCAGAAGTTGAGTTAGGCGGCAGTCAAAGGAGTAGTCGATGCCCAAGCAGAGATCGAGGCAGACAGCAGGCAAAAGAGCAGTCGGTGCCCAGGCAGAGGTCAAGGCAGGCAGCAGGAAAAAGAGCATTCAGTGTCGAGTCAGAGATCAAGGTAATGGCAGGAAGGAGAGTAGTCAGTGTCTAGTCATAAATCAAGTTAGGCGGCAGTCAAGGAAGTTATCACTACACAGTCAGAGGTCGAGGCAGATGGCAGTCAAGAGAGTAATCTGTGCCCAGGCAGGGGTAAATGCAGGCAGCAGGTAAGCGAATAACAGGAACAGCAGAGTCGGTAATGAGGGCAGCAGACAAGAGCAAGGTCAGGCAATTTAGGTCAGCAACAGGGACAGTGACAATGACAAACTAACATGCAGCATAGCTGGCAACTAGACACAGCACTTCCACACAAGGTAAAATGTTAAAATACCCTCCAAAACCTGCGGCGCTGAAGCACAATAACACACGTACGCCAACACATCCCATGCTTATGTGTGTTACCCCGCCATAAACAAAAGACCAAGAGGCAAATGCATGCATGGCACACGGCAGACAGTCCTGGACGTACTGCAACATTTATGCGGCGTACACACGGTCGGAATTTCCGATGGAAACAGTCCGATGGGAGCTTTTCAACGGATTTTCCGACCGTGTGTATGCCCATCGGTCTTTTTCTGGCGGAATTTCCGACGGACTTTGGATTGAGCACCTGTTCTCAATTTTTCCGACGGAAAACCTTTCTATCGGATTTTCCAACGCATGCTCGGAAACAATTTGACGCATGCTCGGAAGCATTAAACTTCCCTTTTATAGTGCTGTCGAACGTGTTTTATGCCGCTGTGTTACTGACCGTCGGAATTTGGTGTGACCGTGTGTAGGCAAGACAGTTTGAGCCAAATTCCGTCGGAAGTCCGACGGGAAAACCATCAGAGCTTTTTTCGACGAGAATTCCGACCGTGTGTATGCCCATCGGTCTTTTTCTGTTGGAATTTCCGACGGACTTTGGATTGAGAACCTGTTCTCAATTTTTCCGGCGGAAAACCTTTCTATCGGATTTTCCGATCGTGTGTATGCAATTCCGACACGTAAAATTCAGACGCATGCTCGGAAACAATTTGACGCATGCTCGGAAGCATTAAACTTCCCTTTTATAGTGCTGTCGAACGTGTTTTATGCCGCTGTGTTACAGACCATCGGAATTTGGTGTGACCGTGTGTAGGCAAGACAGTTTGAGCGAGATTCCGTCGGAATTCCGACGGGAAAACCATCAGAGCTTTTTCCGACGAGAATTCCGACACGGCATTAGAGGTCTGCCACAGTCACTCCAGGAGCCTTTTTAGAAGTTGTTCTGTTGGTGGACGGTAGACCATGTCCATTATTGGCTAAAGATACAACTCATAAAACTGTACTGGATATTCTGCATTGTATACTGTATGTAGGATGATGATGAAATCATGTCTGTGACTTTCATAATGTACGTTTATCTTTCTATAAAAGTGTTCTGACTATTTGAACTGAATATACATCCTTGAAAAGGGGAACTTTGTTCTGAGAAACGCGGCGGATGAATATCAGCCAATACAATGTGTGATGTACACTATAGATGTTACAATGGGTTCCTTCATGGTTTGGACAAAGGGAATTTGTGTCATAAAACCTGCTTTTATATTTAAAAAAATAAAATGTTTTTATTCATGTGTTTTTATCCTGCTATGAACACCCCCTTCTTTTTCATTATAATAGTTTTTGTTATTTGTGATGTATACTATGATAAAGCCTTCAAGGCACACAATAACAAAAACTTCAAGCCATTACTTTGTTATTATAAACAGAATTGGTGACTGTCAGAGAATCTACTTTATACAGTGCCTTGAAAAAGTATTCACACCCTTCGAAATGTTTCACATTTTGTCATGTTACAACCAAAAACGTAAATGCATTTTATTGGGATTTTCTGTGATAGACCAACACAAAGTGGCACATAATTGTGAAGTGGAAGGAAAATGATAAATGGTTTTAAATTTTTTTTACAAATAAATATGTGAAAAGTGTGGGGGGCATTTTTTTTATTCTGCCCCCTTTACTCTGATACCCCTAACTAAGATCTAGTGGCACCAATTGCCTTCAGAAGTCACCTAATTAGTAAATAGAGTCCACCTGTGTGTAATTTAATCTCAGTATAAATACAGCTGTTCTGTGAAGCCCTCTGAGGTTTGTTAGAGAATCTTAGTGAACAAACCGCATCATGAAGGTCAAGGAACACACCAGACAGGTCAGGGATAAGTTGTAGAGAAGTATAAAGCAGGGTTAGGTTATAAAAAACATATCCCAAGCTTTGAACATCTCACGGAGCTCTGTTCAATCCATTATCGGAAAATGGAAAGAGTATGGTACAACTGCAAACCTACCAAGACATGGCCGTCCACCTAAACTGACCGGCCGGGCAAGGAGAACATTCATCAGAGAAGAGCCAAGAGGTCCATGGTAACTCTGGAGGAGCTGCAGAGATCCACAGCTCAGGTGGGAGAATCTGTTCACAGGACAACTATTAAGCCCCATACACACGCGCGGATTATCCGAGGACCAGGTCCGTCGGATCATGTCCGTCATACTTTGTCCGATGTTGGTTTTGCGTACACACGGTCGGACAAAGTTGTCGGAAAATCCGATCATTCTGAACGCGGTGACGATTGTTGCCTACGACGGGACTACGTAGAGGCTAGTAGCCAATAGCTTTGGTCTTGTAATGTGATCTGAGCATGCGTAGCACTTTGTCCGGTCGGACTACCATACACACGATCGGATTTGGTGTGATCGGACCGTGTTGTCGGAAAATCTATCCAGCAGGAGATAGGACTTTGTCCGTCGGACAATACGACGTACACTGTTTGATGGTGCCTACACACGGTCTGATTTTTCAACAACATTGTCCGATCGGACAGAATCCATGCGAAAATCCGACCGTGTGTATGGGGCTTAAGTCGTGTTCTCCACAAATCTGCCCTTTATGGAAGAGTGACAAGAAGAAAGACATTGGAGAAAGAAAGTCATAAGAAGTCCTGTTTGTAGTTTGTGAGAAGCCATGTGGGGGAGGGGAGCAAACATGTGGAAGAAGGTGATTTGCTCAGATGAGACCAATTTTAACTTTTTGGCCTAAAAGAAAACTCTATGTGTGTCGGAAAACTAACACTGCACATCACCCTGAACACACCATCCCCACCGTGAAACATGATGGTGGCAGCATCATGTTGTGGGGATGCTTTTCTTCAGCAGGGACAGGGAAGCTGGTCAGAGTTGATGGAAAAATGGATGGAGCCAAATACAGGGCAATCTTAGAATAAAACCTGTTAAGAGTCTGAAAAAGACTTGAGACCGGGGGGGAGGTTCACCTTCCAGCAGGACAACGATCCTAAACATACAGCCAGAGCTACAATGGAATGGTTTAGATCAAAGCATATTCATGTGTTAGAATGGCCCAGTCACAGTCCAGACCTAAATCCAATTGAGAATCTGTGGCAAGACTTGAAAATTGCTGTTCACAGACGCTCTCCATCCAATCTGACGGAGCTTGAGATATTTTACAAAGAAGAATGGGCAAAAATGTCTTCTCTAGATGTGCAAAGCTGGTAGAGACATCCCCAAAAAGACTTGCAGCTGTAATTGCAGAGAAAGGCGGTTATACAAAGTATTGACTCCGGGGGGCGCCATACAAATGCCCCCCCCCCCACACTTTTCACATATTTATTTGTAAAATAATGTTTATCATTTTCCTTCCACTTCACAATTATGTGCCACTTTGTGTTGGTCTATCACATAAAATCCCAATAAAATACATTTACGTTTTTGGTTGCAACATGAGAAAATGTGGAAAATTTCAAGGGTAATGAATCGTTTTTCAAGGCGCTGTATGAAAAGTAAAAATTGGAATTGTTTTTATTCATGTGTTAGAATTGAGCAAACCATGAATACTGCTGTCCTGGTTTATCATTTTGCCACACATGTAAATCGCACGTGTTCCCCAACCCGCCAGCAAAACGCACTGCTCTTTAACAGACACATGGGGGGTGCTTTATACTTGCTTCAAAATATGCCATTGGAAACACTTTTTTAAACCACTCTCAATACCAATCAAAGCCCCTGTCACTAAATAAAATGGTGACCTTACAGTCCTGTTCACACGTTGTGCTTGCTTCGCTTCAAAAATGATCCCCTGTGTCGTTTTCTTGGTACTTCAAAGTGTCCCCAAAGCCTCCATAGAAGCTCGCTAACAGCACCTGCAGTTTTTAATGGATAATTTATTTAGAGTTGGCTTTGCTTTGTATTGGAGGTATGAGATATCCCAGGATGCACTGGGAAACCATAAGTGAACCATAAAGATGTCGTCAGCAGTCACATCCAGTTCATGTGTATATATTCTGGGAGTGTCTGGTGCAGACGTCACATCTGGTGTACAGCGTGGAGCAGCAGGAAGGTGAGCGGGGTCCGGAACAAAGCGGAGAAACTAGCTGAGGGCACACATGGGGAGAGAACGAGAGAAAGAGAGAGAGAGAGAGAGGACTGAGCGGCAGAGGACCAGCAGAGCTGGGGGACAAGAGCAGGAGAAACTAGCAGATGTCCTACATGGTGAGCAGCGTGGGAGCAATTATAGCGGGAGGTGAACTGGGACTGAGAGAGAAAGGAGGATCAGCAGAGTTTGGGGTTACTACTGAGTGGGGGATCAGCAGAGTTGGGGATTACTACTGAGCGGGGGGTTTAACAAGGCCAGGGGTTACTACTGACAGGGGGATCAGCAGAGTTTGGGGTTACTACTGAGTGGGGGATCAGCAGAGTTGGGGGTTACTACTGAGTGGGGAATCAGCAGAGTTGGGGGTTACTACTGAGTGGGGGATCAGCAGAGTTGGGGATTACTACTGAGCGTGGGGTTTAATAAGGCCAGGGGTTACTACTGACAGGGGGATCAGCAGAGTTGGGGGTTACTACTGAGCAGGGTAACAGCAGAGTTGGGGGTTACTACTGAGTGGGGAATCAGCAGAGTTGGGGGTTACTACTGAGCGGGGGGGTTTAACAAGGCCAGGGGTTACTACTGACAGGGGGATCAGCAGAGTTTTGGGTTACTACTGAGTGGGGGATCAGCAGAGTTGGGGATTACTACTGAGCGGGGGGGTTTAACAAGGCCAGGGGTTACTACTGACAGGGGGATCAGCAGAGTTTGGGGTTACTACTGAGTGGGGAATCAGCAGAGTTGGGGGTTACTACTGAGTGGGGGATCAGCAGAGTTGGGGATTACTACTGAGCGTGGGGTTTAATAAGGCCAGGGGTTACTACTGACAGGGGGATCAGCAGAGTTGGGGGTTACTACTGAGCAGGGTAACAGCAGAGTTGGGGGTTACTACTGAGTGGGGAATCAGCAGAGTTGGGGGTTACTACTGAGCGGGGGGGTTTAACAAGGCCAGGGGTTACTACTGACAGGGGGATCAGCAGAGTTTTGGGTTACTACTGAGTGGGGGATCAGCAGAGTTGGGGATTACTACTGAGCGGGGGGGTTTAACAAGGCCAGGGGTTACTACTGACAGGGGGATCAGCAGAGTTTGGGGTTACTACTGAGTGGGGAATCAGCAGAGTTGGGGGTTACTACTGAGCGTGGGGTTTAACAAGGCCAGGGGTTACTACTGACAGGGGGATCAGCAGAGTTTTGGGTTACTACTGAGTGGGGGATCAGCAGAGTTGGGGATTACTACTGAGCGGGGGGGGGGGGGGTTAACAAGGCCAGGGGTTACTACTGACAGGGGGATCAGCAGAGTTGGGGGTTACTACTGAGTGGGGAATCAGCAGAGTTGGGGGTTACTACTGAGCGTGGGGTTTAACAAGGCCAGGGGTTACTACTGACAGGGGGATCAGCAGAGTTTCGGGTTACTACTGAGTGGGGGAGTAGACCTTTGGGGTAATATCGTGTAGCATAAAAAAATCTACCGCTATTTTATTCTTTAGTCACTTTAAGACCAGGCCTTTTTCTGACATTTGTTGTTTACAAGTAAAAATCTGAGTTGTTTGATAGAAAATTACTTAGAACCCCCAAACATTATATATATTTTTAAGCAGAGACCCTAGAGAATAAAATGGCGGTCATTGCAATATGTCACACTGTATTGGCGCTGCGGTCTTTCAAACACAATTTATTTTAGAAAAATACACAAAGAAACAAAAACAGTAAAGTTAGCCCAATGTTTTTGTATAATGTGAAAGATGATGTTATGTCACGTAAACAGATACCTAACATGTTGCGCTTTAAAATTGCGCACGCTCAAGGAATGGCGTCAAATTATGGTACTTAAAAATCTCCATAGGCGACCGTTTAAAAAAAAAAAAAAATTTCAGGTTACCTGTTTAGAGTTACAGAGGGGGTCTTGTGCTAAAATGATTGCTCTCACTCCAACGATCGAGGCGATACCTCACATGTGTGGTATGAACATCGTTTACATACACGGGCGCGACTTACTGTGCTAGGAGGGACGGGGCCTTTTCAATTTTATTTTTATTTCTTATTTATTTAGCTTTTTATTTTTACACTGGCCCTTTAATTATTTTTTTTGTATTACTTTTACTCCTATTACAAGGAATGTAAACATCCCTTGTAATAGAAACAAGCACGACAGGTCCCCAAATCTCTCATTTACCTTTAAAAGCAAAAAATAAAAAAGACATTTTTGCCTAAAAAAAATAAAAAAATCCTTTCTGTCCGAGAACAGAATGTGAGGTGAGGCGTCACTCCGGGCCTCCAAGGGCATAGAGTTAAGTGAGAGCCATCTCCCCGGGTATTTAACCACCTCTCGTCCGCGCTATAGCTGAAAGACGGCTAAAGCGCGGACCTAATTTGCCAGGAGGGCGCCCATAGACGTCCTCCCGTGCTCAAGAGGCCTGGGCTGATCACAGATCGGAGTAAGGGGTCGATCCCGACCCCCTTACCACGTGATCAGCTGTCAGCCAATGACAGCTGATCATGTGATTTAAACCGAGCCGGTAATCGGCTATTTTTTCTCCTCAGGCTGGTAAAGCCGAAAGGGACATCAGTCCTGATCTGGAGAGCCTCTGCAGAGGCTTCTGTGCCACCTACCAGTGCCCACCAGTGCCACCTACCAGTGCCCAAGTACCACCCATCAGTGCCCACAGTACCACCCATCAGTGCCCACCAGCGCTACCTACCAGTACCCACAGTATCACCTATCAGTGCCACCTATAAATGTCAGCAATCAGTGCTTCATCACCAGTGCTGCCTATCAATACCACCTACCAGTGCCCATTAGTGCTACCTACCAGTGCCCACAGTACCACTCATCAGTGCCCACCAGCGCCACCTTATCTGTGCCTATCAGTGTCACCTATCAGTGCCCAGTGTCACCTATCAGTGCCACCTATAAATAGCAATCAGTGCCTTATCACCAGTGCCTATCAATGCCACCTACCAGTGCCCATCAGTGCCACCTACCAGTGCCAATCAGTGACATCAGTGCCACCCATCAGGGCCCATCATTGCCACCCATCAGGGCCCATCAGTGCCATCTTAGTGCCCATCAGTGTCACCTTATCTGTGCCTATCAGTGTCACCTTATCTGTGCCTATCAGTGCAGCCCATCAGTGCCACCTACCAGTGCCCATCAGTGCCACCTACCAGTGCACATCAGTGACATCAGTGCCACCCATCAGTGCCACCCATCAGGGCCCATCAATGCCACCCATCGGGGCACATCAGTGCCATCTTAGTGCCCATCAGTGTCACCTTATCTGTGCCTATCAGTGTCACCTTATATGTGCCTATCAGTGCAGCCCATCAGTGCCCATTAGTGCAGCCTCATCAGTGAATATCAATGAAGGAGAAAAATTACTCGTTTGCAGAATTTTATAACAAACAATTTTTTTGTTTGTTTAGCAAAAAATAAAAACCCCAGCTGTGATTAAATACCATAAGAAGTGATTAAATAACAAAAGAAAGCTCTATTTGTGTGAAAAAAATGATAAAAAATTAATTTGAGTACAGTGTTGTATGACCGCGCAATTGTCATTCAAAGTGTAACAGCGCTGAAAGCTAAAAATTGGCCTGGGCAGGAGGGGGGTTTAAGTTCCAGGTAAGCAAGTGATTAACATCAAAATAATGACGTACATTTAGGCCCCTTTCACACCGAAGCATTTTTCAGGCGCTACAGTGCTAAAAATAGCGCCTGAAAAAAGCGGGTCCTTTCACTCCAGTGTGAAATCCGGAGGGCTTTCACACTGGAGCGGTGCGCTAGCAGGACGGTAAAAAAATCCTGCCAACAGCATCTTTGGAGCGGTTAAGGAGCCGTGTATTCACCGCTCCTATACCGCTCCTACCCATTGAAATCAATGGGACAGCGCGGCAATACCGCGGCAATACCGCTGGCCAAGCGTTGCTGCAGTGGCGCTTTGCGGGGGGGTTTTAACCCTTTTTCGCCTGCTGGCGGGGGTTAAAACCGCCCCGCTAGCGGCCGAATACCGCGGCTAAAACGACGGTAAAGCATCGCTAAATATGGCGCTGCTTTACCGCCGACGCCCGCACCACCCCAGTGTGAAAGGGGCTTTACAGTTAGGCAGTCGGCAAGTGGTTTAGGGGGGTCCGCTTTTAGAAAATATCTAATATTTTGGGGGTTTTATGCAATCTTTAGGCCTAAAATTATATATTTTTTAAACATATGTGCAAAAAAAAAAAAAAAACGTGCAAAAAACGCTCTGGCGGTGAAAGGGTTAAATAATACAGCGACGTCCAGAAACAGCAAGCCGACTTCCCAAATATAATGTGATACCTTTTTTTTTTTTTTCCAGATTTTTTGCAAATGCTACTTTTAATTGGAAAACCTGGCGAGCCACTTCTGCTTCCGTCGGCATCTGCCAGGCGTGGGCGTCCATTATCCACGGCGCACATTATCATCCTGGTAGCGCGGGTCACTTTACAATGCTTTCTTAACGGCGCCTCCCTCCCGGATATTAAGACAAAAAGCCAAACAGTGTAATTAGCCGGGGGGGGGGGGGGGCTCAGGACCCGGTCTTCATTTCCGCGCCTCATTGCGAGGCAATTACCAAAACCGCAGAGAGTCCGGGGGAAGGCGAGCGCGCCAATTACTGTCCCTCCTTTTTTTTTTTTTAAATAATTTTTTTTTTTTCGATCAGGGCTTTGTGAAGACGCGACGTGACAGGCCGCAGCCACAGAAGAAAGAGGGACGCTAAAGTTGTTTTTAATTACATTTGGTATGCTAATTTCTGATGGAAAATAAATATCTGCTGGGAGCAACCGCGCTTCATTTCACGCTGGCTGCTCCGGCGCGGTTATCAGGCGTTTCAAACAACCGTCTGTCACCGGTCGCTCTATCCCTTCTCCCAGACGTCAGGCGCATTAACCCCTTCAGTGATCCAGGCACACGCGCCGGTGAAAGGTGCTCGTAGCTAGTTATTGTATTTTTTTTTATTTTATTACGGTGTCACCGGCACCTGGGGCCATAGGGCGCAATTCCTGGCAGACGCCGTTTGTCTCACTGTCAGGACTCTGTTTTTATAACAGGCGGCTGTTCGCACCAAGTCAGGTCCAATGCAAAATGTTCATGTTTGGCTGCAGAAAAATATTGTTGGCTGAGTGACCTTTGCCTTGTTATCCTTTCCCTTTATTCAGAATGTCAGTTAAAAAACACTTATTAATTCTATTCTATTCCTGTAGTGGGTGGAGCCTGCTGGGCGCCTCCCACTGCTCTGCTCTCTCGACTTGTGCAGGGTGGCTGGTCTTGTCTCCGCCCCCTCCTGTAGTTTTCAGCAGGCAGCCTGTTGTGGGTGGAGCCTGCTGGGCGCCTCCCACAGCTCTGCTCTCTCGACTTGTGCAGGGTGGCTGGTCTTGTCTCCGCCCCCTCCTGTAGTGTTCTGCAGACAGCCTGTTGTGGATGGAGCCTGCTGGGCCCCTCCCACAGCTCTGCTCTCTCTCCTTGTTCAGGGTGACTGGTCTTGTCTCCGCCCCCTCCTGTAGTTTTCTGCAGGCAGCCTGTTGTGGATGGAGCCTGCTGGGCCCCTCCCACAGCTCTGCTCTCTCAACTTGTGCAGGGAGACTGTTCTTGTCTCCACCCCCTCCTGTAGTTTTTTTTATAGGCAGCCTGTAGTGGGTGGAGCCTGCTGGGCGCCTCCCACAGCTCTGCTCTCTCGACTTGTGCAGGGTGGCTGGTCTTGTCTCCGCCCCTCCTGTCATTTTCTACCGGCAACATGTAGTGGGTGGAGCCTGCTGGGTGCCTCCCACAGCTCTGCTCTCCCGCCTTGTGCAGGGTGGCTGGTCTTGTCTCCACCCCCTCCTATAGTTTTCTGCAGACAGCCTGTAATAGGTGGAGCCTGCTGGGCCCCTCCCTCAGCTCTGTTCTCCCACCTTGTGCAGGGTGGCTGGTCTTGTCTCCACCCCCTCCTGTCAATTTCTACAGGCAGCATGTAGTGGGTGGAGCCTGCTGGGCCCTCCCACAGCTCTGCTCTCTCTCTCTCCTTGTGCAGGGTGACTGGTCTTCTCTCCGCCCCCTCCTGTCGTTTTCTACAGGCAACATGTAGTGGGTGGAGCCTGCTGGGCCCTCCCACAGCTCTGCTCTCTCGACTTATGCATGGTGGCTGGTCTTGTCTCCGCCCCCTCCTATAGTTTTCTGCAGGCAGCCTGTAGTAGGTGGAGCCTGCTGGGCCCTCCCACAGCTCTGCTCTCCCGCCTTGTGCAGGGTGGCTGTCTAGTCTCCGCCCCCTCCTATAGTTTTCTGCAGGCAGCCTGTAGTGGGTGGAACCTGCTGGGCCCCTCCCAAAAAAAAGCATTGCAAAATTATTTTCAGATTCATTTAATTTTTTTTTTTATTTAAAAAAAATGAACAAACAAATAAAAATGAAAAAAGTTCAAATAATATTTAGAAAAATAAATTCAGCAGGAAAATAATAGTCAATGTCCTGTCTGAACAATATTTATAAACAATGCCACTTTGTATTTCTCTATCTCCTATATGATTCATGTTTATAAGCAATGTTACTTTGTATTTCTCTATCGCCCGCCTGATCAAGGTTTATAAATAATGTTACTTTGTATCTCTCTATCTCCGATCTGAACAATGTTAATAAACAATGTTACTTTGTAGCTCTCTATCACTCGCCTGATTAATGTTTATAAACAATGTTACTTTGTAGCTCTCTATCACTCGCCTGATTAATGTTTATAAACAATGTTACTTTGTATCTCTCTATTGCCTGTCTGATCAATGTTTATAAACAATGTTACTTTGTATTTCTCTATCTCCTGTCTGATTAATGTTTATAAACAATGTTACTTTGTATCTCTCTATTGCCTGTCTGATCAATGTTTATAAACAATGTTACTTTGTATTTCTCTATCTCCTGTCTGATTAATGTTTATAAACAATGTTACTTTGTATCTCTCTATTGCCTGTCTGATCAATGTTTATAAACAATGTTACTTTGTATTTCTCTATCTCCTGTCTGATTAATGTTTATAAACAATGTTACTTTGTATCTCTCTATTGCCTGTCTGATCAATGTTTATAAACAATGTTACTTTGTATCTCTCTATCTCCCAACTGAACAATATTTATAAACAAAGTTACTTTGTATTTTTTACAGCAGCAGTTATCACAGATATTGTATTTACAGAGCACCTTAGGCCCCATGCACACGGGACGCAGATGCAAACTCTGCTGAACGCATGTTTTAAAAAGCAGAAACCTGCGTTTAAAAATGCGCGTTTTGCTGTGTTTTCATGCCGCGTTTGCGTCTATAAGCGTTTGTAAAGATAACATCATATAGACCCTCCCCAAGCTCAGAAAGCATGTATTATTAACTATTTCTGCCATTTTGATCAGAGTGAGCAGCAGAGAGAGCCGTTGTACACTTGCATTTGCCTCTCTTTCTGTGTTTTTTTTTTGGAAATGGATCCCATATTGAATATATGTCAGGAAATGCTCCTGATGTTGCTCTTGATGAGGCAGCAACGTCGTCGCAAAATTTGCATGAGAGGTCCAGAGTCAGAGCGTGTCGATAAAGGACCCATGAGTTGATGGCACAACGAATGTCCGTTGGATATTTCACAAACATGTATGCATTAGTGAGTATATACGCTCTATGAACTATCTATAGTAATTACGACATTTTAAACCAATTTTTCTAGTATTTTTTATGGTTTACCATCATATTTCTGAGTTTTCTGGTCCAAAAAATTGGGTTCCTTTAAAAAGGCTTATAAACGCAAACGCGGCTAAACGCAGGAGCCTGCGTTTAGCTGCGTTTTGCGTCTGAAACGTGGAAAAGCAAAGTGTCTGAACGCATTTTTTTGCTTCTGGAAAAACGAGGTTAACCGCTTCTCGACCGCCACACGCAGATATACTGCGGCAGAATGGCACGGGCAGGCAAAATCACGTACCTGTACGTGGCCCTTTAATTGCCTGCCCGTGGGTCACGGCGCGCTCGCGAACCGGTCGGGAGCTCCGGGACCCCGGCCGCGGGACCAGCGGACCCGATCGCCGCTGGTGTCCCGCGATCGGGTCACAGAGCTGAAGAACGGGGAGAGGTCTGTGTAAACAAACCTCTCCCCGCGCTTCCTACTCTGCCTGTCATTGATCGGCTGTTCCCTGTCATCAGGAAAGCCGATCAATGACGTCAGACGTCAGCCCCGCCCCCTAATGTAAAAAAACACACACACGTCACAGCCCATAACCCCTCCCCCTAGTGGTTAACTCTTTCACTACCACTGTCATTTATACAGGAATCAATGCATTTAAATAGCATTGATTTCTGTATAAATGACAATGGTCCCAAAAATGTGTCAAAAATGTCCGATGTGTCCGCCATAATGTTGCAGTCACAATAAAAATTGCTGATCGCCGCCATTACTAGTAAAAAAAAAAATATTAATAAAAATGCTATAAAACTCCCCTATTTTGTAAACGCTATAACTTTTGCGCAAACCAATCAATAATCGCTAATTGCGATTTTTTTTTTTACCAAAAATATGTAGAAGAATACGTATCGGCCTAAACTGAGGAAAAAAAACGTTTTTTTATATATTTTTTGGGGATATTTATTATAGCAAAAAGCAAAAAATATTGCATTGCTTTCAAAATTGTCGCTCTATTTTTGTTTATAGCGCAAAAAATAAAAACCGCAGGGGCGACCAAATACCACCAAAAGAAAGCTCTATTTGTGTGAAAAAAAGGACGCCAATTTTGTTTGGGAGCCACGTCGCACGACCGCGCAATTGTCAGTTAAAGCGACGCAGTGCCGAATCGCAAAAAGGGGCCTGGTCCTTTGGCTGCCAATTGGTCCGGGGCTGAAGTGGTTAACGTGCTTCAGATGGATTGAACGAAAAAATTCGTTCCTTTTGTAACTTTTTTTTTTTTTTTTCGATTCGTAATTTTCCGTGTCTTTTATAATGGCGCTGCTTAACGTGCTTCGAATGGATTGAACGAAAAAATTCGTACATTCGTAGCTTTTTTTTTTCGATTGGTAATTTTCCGTGTCTCTTAAAATGTAATAATAGCATACACATTACATAAAATTATGAATTTACGAATCTACGAAAACAATGTTACGAAAGTACGAATAAATCAATCTAACGAAAGTACGAATGTAACTAAATCTACGAAAATACGAATGCGTCCGAATTTCGAATAAACGAAAATTAAACTAACGGAAAAACGAATCAACGAAAAAATAACTCTTACGAAAATACGAATCGTTACGAATACGAACACCGACGACTTATGAAATTACGAATCGTTACGAATCAACGGAAACGAAAGAACTGAAACGAAAATAAACAAATTTTTCTATTGTGCGCATGTCTACCAGTCAGTGCCCACACCTGGTTAAGCCATGTTTACCGCAAAACACAATAAAGACGATACGCTAAGAAACCTCCAACTATTTCATCCATTAGTGTTTCTTGTAGCCTCTGGGCTCTCAGTAGAGACGTGTTATGCGGAGGGGCTCTGATTTCCCGGCCTCCCTGGCTGTCATCAAGCTGTTTTTGTTTGATCACAGCCAGGAAAGTAGCATTTTCAAAAAGGACAATTCAGCA
Organism: Lithobates sylvaticus; assembly: GCA_028564925.1. Classification (NCBI taxonomy): domain Eukaryota; kingdom Metazoa; phylum Chordata; class Amphibia; order Anura; family Ranidae; genus Lithobates; species Lithobates sylvaticus. The sequence continues at coordinate 15,284,099 of CM053028.1, forward strand.
ATGGCAATGAAAGGATTTATTTTAGTAAATGCTTAAAATGGGGTACAGGTTCACTTTAAATTGTGTCTTTTATTCACAATAATATAAAAAAATATGTTCCCTGTAATATCGTCTAACATTGCGGCATATTTCACCGGCTAAGTGGCGTCCTTTACCTTATTCGGGGGTTTTATTAATTCTGATAGCATCATGGCTTCCACTGCCAATTTCCTCTCCCTACGAGGGCCGGGGACTTCCTCCGACGTTAATCACAACCAGCGCCCGTTCCATTTTATTTCCTCCTCCTGACCCCGGTGACCCCGAACCCTCTATAAGAAAATGAAATTTATGTGGTGATACGTCCGGTGAATATTAGCGCCGTGTATCAGGCGGAATCTTCTGTGCCACCAAACCGCCAAACTCCACAACCAGCAGCTTGTGTCCTTGAAGAGCGATACGATTCACGGGCATATTAAATCTTTTTTTTTTTAAAGAGACCCTGTCACCAGACCATTAGTTTCTACATTTATCTTCCCGTAGGGGTTATGTGTCCGATTACCACATTTTAAATCTGACCCCCCGTCTTCCCTTCCATCTTGCACAGTTGTGCCGGCTCCTGTCCTGCAATAAAAAAACGGCTTAAGCCCCATACACACGCTCGGACAATCCGCGGACCAGGTCAGTCGGACTTTGTCCGACGTACTTTGTCCGATGTTGGCGTTGCGTACACACGGTCGGACTACGTTGTCGGAATATCCGGTCCGGAAGAACGTCGTGACGTAAGTCGTCGTCCACGAGATTACAAAAGGGAAGTTCAGCACCACGTCAGGCACCCGTTGGGCTCCTTCTGCTGATCCCGTGTTTATCGAGAGTTAGTGGAAGTTTGGTGACTTAAGATTCACGCTTCTCAGTTTTCTGACTCAGATCGTTACTGCTCTTCAGTTTGTGCTTGTCGTGCGTATCTGTTTATTAGTGCGTGTAGTCAGTTCGCATTTGTTGGTCATTGCGGCCTATATCTTGATATAGGACGCTTTGATTTGCACTGCTTATTGTCTGCTCGTTGCTGGTATTCACATCGTTCTTTCAGGCCTTGCTGTTTATCGGTGCTTTCTGTTTGTCCGTTCTGACCAGCCGACCTTTTGTGACCTTCTGAGCGATGTTTCCCGTGCGTACTCGTCGCCGAGTTCGTGCTGTACGCGGAATTGGTGTCGGGCTTTTAGCTTTGACCCAAGACCCGTCCATGAACAGAGTGACGAGGAGTATGTGGACCAAGAATTGGTTGCTTCAGCGTGACCAGTTCTCGCACATGCCTTTGCTTCGTGAGATCCGGGAGAATAATCCTGATGATTTCAGGAACTTTCTCAGGATGACGGACCCCGATTTTCACCGTCTTTTGGCTTTGCTGACCCCCTTTATCAGCCGGCAGGATACCTGCATGAGACAAGCCATTACTCCGGAGCAGAGGCTTGTTGCCACGTTGAGGTACTTGGCGACAGGGAGAAGTCTTCAGGATTTGAAGTTCTCTTCAGGTATCTCTCCCCAGGCCCTGGGAATCATTATTCCAGAGACCTGTTCTGCCATCATCCAGGTCCTGCAGGAGGACTATATTAAGGTAACATTTCTACTTTACTATTCCCTTCTATGTATGCTCTGTTTGCTAATGACTTGTATTTTTGACCTCCTTCCCTAATTACCATGATTGCAATATGTTCTAATATGCTGTGCCCCTTTTCTCCTTCATGCATTTTTCCCTTCACTTACCTCACCAGCATGCTCTTCTGCCCCAATAGACACCTATGGCCTAGTCACTTAAGCAATGTCTTTTGTCTGCTGCATAGTATTGTTTGCCCCCAAACACCCCCTAAAATATGCACAAATGTTTGCTGTGTGGTTTACTTCATGTAGAGCCCCCTTTTTTTGTTCTTTTGGTGGGGGGGGGGGGCAAACTCATTAGGAACCCCCTCCCCCAACTGCTCTGTCAGATGGTACCAATCCTTTATCTGCTGGCTTTCCCAAGGTCCATACACACTATATACCTACCTCTTTATAGTGCGCATCTTTAGGGATGAATTCAGCAAAGCATGTAGTGCAAGGGACTGCCTCCATACATTCCATTTCCTATTTTTTTGTCTTCTTTCCCTCCTATTAGCTTGCTTGGTAATTTAATAATGTCACACTGTGCCTGCCTTTTTGGGGGGGGGGGGTTGAAATGTTATTTGATCTTTCCTGTGGCCTGCCAATAGTGTTAAGTACAGAGGGTCTGGCCAAACTAGCCCACATTATTGAGCCATTTGCCAATCAATGAAGTGCAGAGGGTTAGCTGTCCACCACCCCCCCCCCAAAACCCCTAGTTATTGCCAATGGCCCATCAGAAGTGGGGGATTGATGGGGGGGGTGAGTAATCTGTGAAGGGGAGCCTCTACTTTTCTGTGCAAATACTTTCCAGCCTCCAATTTTAGACAATGCTCTTGTTCCAAGATGTTGATTGTCTAATCTGCTTGCAATGTTTAGGTGCAAAGTGACTAATTTTTTTTTCTTGTTTCACTCCACAGTTCCCTTCCACGCCACAGGAATGGCAGACTGTGGCCTCCCACTTTGCCAGCCGTTGGGACTTTCCTAACTGCGGAGGGGCAATTGATGGGAAACACGTCCGCATCGTCCCACCGCCCAACTCGGGGTCCTACTATTATAATTATAAAGGGTTTAATAGTGTAGTGATGTTGGCGGTGGTGTCGGCAACATACGAGTTTATGTATGTGGACGTGGGGATGAACGGCCGGATATCGGATGGTGGGGCCATTACGCACACGGAGTTCTACTGGCGTCTCCAAAGTGGCAGTCTGTGCTTGCCACCTCCAGAGGAGAATGCCGAAGGACTCCCCTTCGTCTTTGTCGCAGATGAAGCGTTTGCGTTGACTCCCCATCTGATGAGGCCGTTCCCGATGAGGACCCTCACCCCGGACCAGAGGGTCTTCAACTACAGGCTGTCCAGAGCCAGAAGAGTTGTGGAGAACGCTTTTGGCATCCTGGCCAGCCGCTTCCGCCTGTTCCTGACGGCATTTAACTTGGCGGAATACAAACTGAACCACATAGTTCTTGCCTGTTGCATATTGCACAACTTCCTCAAAAGACATAACAGGAACTATGTGGTGCCCGTTGGCCCAGATGTGGAGGGCCCTCCAAATGCCGAACTCACAGCCCTTCGAGTGGCACGTCCAGGCTTGCCCCCTCTAAATGCCCGTGTGGTCCGGGACCAATATATGCAGTACTTTGTGGGTAGGGGGGCCATTGCTCTGCCTGACGATGTGTGAGAGGCATTTTTTAATAAATCTGATATTTTAACCAACCTATGATTTCATGTCATTTCAGTCTTCTTTTTAGCTTATTTTACTTTGACATTTTTTTCCCTTTGCCTTCGACAGTGGGAATGCACTTTCTGGGCAAAAGGAGGTAACAGTCTCTTCTTCCCAAAAAGATTATTCTCATGTTGTGTGTTTGCTACCTAATCTTTGGTCTAGAGAAGGTTTGTACTGCATAACTGACACCCAAAATACTCCTTTTCATCACCAGGTCTGACATGTGTGTATTCTCCAAAATGCTGTGCTCCGTGTTTTCGTACAAAGCACTGTGGGTGTCATTTACATAAGTCAAATCCGCTATGCTCTACAAGTGCATTGAAAAAGTTCCCCGGGAAAGAAAATTGGAGTGCAAAGTGGATTTGCCTTTAGTAAATAACACCCATTGCCCCCCATATCCTTTTCATTTTACATACATAATGCATTGTGTTTTTTAAATAAGGAAGCCACACATTTAGAAAAATAAAAGTTTACTAGGAAAACATTCCCAAGTGCGTTTACAATCTTCACGCCAAAACTGACAACATCTTGGTTATTTACAACATTGTTTACAAACATTCCGCAATTGGTAAAACCAGGCATGGAGCAAAACAGAACCTAGGAACTTGGAAAGTTCAACTTTGTAAAGTGAAGACAAGATCAGACATGACTATATGTTCAAAGTGTGTTTGATCTTGCCTTCATCACATGGGGGGGTCACCCCCGAAAAGTGGAAATTTGGAACATGCACACAATTTGGGACTGAAAATGGTCATTAGATGGTAAAACACATGCCTAGAAGCTTCAAAAGTGCCATTTTCCATCATGGGGATGAATGGACGTTTTTTGGGGTGCAACCCCTTCACCACAACCACTTTCGTAGTTCGTAAAGTGTTTGCACCCCCAAAAAAACGTTGCCATTCATCCACCATGGTGGGAGCTAGCACATGTGGACACAATGTGTGCATGTTCCAAATTTCAGACAGTTTTTAAGTTGCAAATGTGTTCTGAAGCTGGCACAAATGTGTGTTAATTACTTGGTGCGTTTTCATATTTTTCCTAAAATATCAATGATGTTCTTCAATTTTTGTTGAACATCATTGATGTTTTGCTTTATGTAATCTAGATCTCTATTGCAGACCATTATCTCTCCGATGAGTACGTGGGCACTCTCTGTGGTAAAGTGCGATTTTTCTTCCACAACATCCACGTCACCTAAAAACCACAAACAAACAAAAATGGGGTGTTGGAAATGAGGCAGCCATACATGGATTAGCTTACCAGTAGCTGTGTTCTCCCACACTCACCTGTTGTGGTGACAATTTCTCCAAGTTCGATGATCTCTCCTTCCTCCTCCTCCTCCTCTGCTTCTGCTCTTTCCCCTTTTTGGTAGGTGTTGGTTTGGGGGTTTCCTCAGACGGCCCAAGTTTTCGCTCCCCTATGAGAATGTCCAAAAGGAAGATTTAGCAACACAAGCTATTGAGGGCAGAAATAGGAAATGACAAACATTGCTTGAAAGTGACGGACACTATTTTAGTTTGGCCAGTTACAAATGTCAACTACATGAATGAAGTCACTTTGTAAAGGTGCTAAACTGACTAGCTTTTTGGTAGAAGTTTGTGTGATGGAGACCCCCCTCTAGTATCCACTGGAGCACATGTGTGGAAAAGCATAATAAAAAGGGGGTTTGGGTGTCCCAGCACTAGTGCTCTAGAGTCCAGATGGGTAAACAGCTACTGAGTGACCTCTCCTTTACATTGAATAAATTGGCTTTACATTCTTGATGACATTTCTAGTGAGAACAAACTTCCTTTCCCCCAAAAAAACACCAAACATCGTATTATAAGTGGCCGAACGATCGAGGTTGCGTACGATCGAATGCACACACACACGACCATGACAGTGGCAGAAAGATCGAGGCTGAGTACGATCGAATGCACAGACGAACCTGAAAGTGGCCATTTTGGAATGTACAACTTTGTAAAAATCAAACCACATGGAGCAGTATGCAAGCAAGAAATCAAACACAAAACACAACTACTTACTTTTTTGAAGAATTCTCTTGATCTTTCTGTACTGATCGGCCTCCCTCAGTTTCAGGTCTGACCAGCGTTTCCTGAGTTGCTCCTTGGATCGTTGTACCCCAAAATTATTGTACAGCCTTCTCACAACTTTAGACATGATCTTGGCCTTGCGGACATTGGGGTTGAGGTAAGGCCCATACTTCCCATCATAGTCGCTCCTCTTTAATATGTCCACCATCTCCAACATTTCTCCAAATGACATATTGGAGGCCTTGAATTTCAGGTTCCGGGATCGGGACGTTTCTGCCTCCGGACTTTCCTCGTCCTCCTCCTCGTTGGTGGGATATTTGTGGCGCACCTGCTGTGTCCCCGCCATGTGCTCTCCCCACTACGCCGTAAAGAGAAGGGGTGGGGAATAGACGAGAAAGATCGTCAGGGGCGGGCGGAGTTTGAAGCATGCGCAGTGTATATAAAACGTCACACGCCTGTGTCGTAGCCACGATCTGGGAGACGAGGGGAGAGAAAACTCACACGAGACGATCGCTACAAACGAAGGTACAATTTAACGTTGGTACATAACTAGCCTAGACTGATTTGAACTTGAGGCTTCTTGATGGAGAAGATTAGGAGAGTTTAGCCTGACATAATTTATAGGGTTTGGTGTGTTGTTGTGTCTTGCAGAGATTGATATGAAGGGATTCAACGACATGAGTTTTCTCCCCCTCTTCATTGCCAAATACAGGGATTTTCCCATATTGTGGCAGGGTATACACCCACATTACACCAACAAACCAAAGAGGCACGCAGCCCTGGAGGAACTTGTGGAATTTGTCAAGCCAAGGTTCCCCACGGCAACTGTTGATGATATTAGAAAGAAAATTGGCAGCCTGAGGAGTGCGTATATCAGGGAGAGGAAGAAGGTCGTGAAGTCTGAGGAAACTGCAACTTCAGCAGATGAGGTCTATGTCCCCAAGCTCTGGTACTATCAGAGTCTCCATTTTCTGAAGGACCAGGCTGATGTCACGGAGCCAACCTCAACTCCTCCTTCCACGCTTCCTTGCGCACAGCCCACCCCTGATGAGGCTTCCGAGGAGCAACCTGGGCCTTCCAGTCTGGAAGAGGTGGAGGAGCCCAGCTTGTTCCAGGTATAGTAGTTTTGTTACCATTTATGGGAATAATGAATGATGTTCACTTAATTCAGGATCGCCAATTGCTTAGTTCCTAACGTGTTTGACATATCAACAGACAGTGGTGTGGGAGACATTTGGGGCCAGAATCTAAACTGCTGGGCTGAGAATTGTATGGTTTTCTATTTGTAAACATTTTGCACCAGTCACTAGATGAGAATTGTGTGTGTTTGATGAACAAATAACTGAAACTATGTCCCTTTTTCCTACACAGGAAGACCTCAGCCAGGAGGTGGCTGTGGAAGGTGGCAGTCAGGAGGAGGCAGGGGTTAGTGGCAGCCACCAGCTGGGTAGTGGCAGCCAAGAGGGGGCTAGGCCTCGGAGCCTGACTGACACCCAAACCCCTCCCCTCCGCCCTCCGTACAAAAGGGCGAGAAGGGGGGGTTATGCGGCACAGTCAGCGCTCCGGATGATCAGAGAGGCTTCAGACTCCCTACATGCCACACCCGCCGACGAGGAGACCTTTGGCTCGGTGGTTGTCACCAAAATGATGGGTATGGAGGTGAGGCAACGCAACATGTGTGAGGGGCTCATCCTCCATGTCCTAAATAAGGGTAGGGCTGGGGAGATGACCCCAGTCACACATGTTTGCCATAGTTACCATGCTCCGCCTCCTCCTCCTCCTCCTCCTCCTTCTGCCACCCCACCAGCACGACAGCCACAGCGTGGAAGGAAGCGTGGAAGGAAGACCTGAGAGTGACGACCTGCAATCAGTCTGGTGTGAGAGAAGATGGAGCCTCTTGTAGTACCAGAGCCTGGGGACCTAGATGGCATCTGCTGCAGTTCCGGATACTTTGGACTTCACGACCAGATTGCACTCCCCTTAATATACGTACTCCTCAGGCCCCCAATTTTCTACGCTTGGACAATGATGGTTGCCGTGGGGGGCCAAGACTTTGCAAATTCCCAAGTTTCACCATGGCTGCGTTCCTCTTTGGTTTGTTGGTGTGACCTAAATAAAGGTTTTTTTGATTTGAAATAATCATTGACTATTGTGTTTTACTTTGCTACAATGACAGTTTTTCTTTGAGTAGGCAGGTACATTTCACTAATCCTAAAGTAGAATTAACAAGGGGCAACAACAACAAACAACCTCCTAGTAAATTTAAGCAAGAAATACAAATGTAAATAATGTGTTTTTGGTAATTTGAGACACACAACCCCCCTCCAAAAAAAAAAAAAAAAACATTCAAATATGTATTCCCCAAAAAAAAAAAAAAAAGACAAATCATGGTAAAAAAAATAACAAAGATTCTTTTCCGTTCAGAGTAAAAATAAACATGTAGTGTATAAATGCTGCAAAGTAATAAAGAAGTAAGTTTGTGAGAAGTGCGGGTGAATAGGAGCAGCTAAAACATGTCATTCTTGTTGCATTGTAAAGAAAAAGAGAATGCGCTGCATTAAAGACATTTTAACATTGCAGCGTGACGAATGTGCTGTGTCGATTAGGAAAGGTAGTTTTACCTGACCGAGCGCTTCCGTCACAGAATTTCTTCTGAGCATGCGTAGCACTTTGTCCGTCGGACAAGCGTACACACGCTCGGATTTGGTGTGATCGGACCGGGTTGACGGGAAATCTTTCCAGCAGGAGATAAGACTTTGTCCGACGGACAAACCGACGAACACTGTCCGATGGTGCATACACACGGTCTGATTTTTCAACAACCTTGTCCGATCGGACCAAATTGATGAAAAAGTCCGACCGTGTGTATGGGGCTTTACTCTGATTTCACTGCACACTGTGAGCTTCTCACCATGTGCATTAGAAGCTGCAGCAAGTCTCATTTCCTGGCTGGAGGACGTCCATCGTCATCTAGATCAGGGGTCTCCAAACTTTCTAAACAAAGGGTCAGTTTACTGTCCTTCAAGGCTTAAGGGGTGGGGGGTGGGCGGACTGTGGCCACTGGGTGGCCAAAGGTCCTGATGTCAGTGGGAATAAACAATGCCCCTTTGGTGTCAGTGGGAGGAATAGTGTCCCATCATTGGTGTCATTGAGAGAAATAGTGTCCCATCATTGGTGTCATTGAGAGGAATAGTGTCCCATCATTGGTGTCATTGGGAGGAACTTTGCCCCACCTTTGGTGTCACTGGTAGAAATTCTGTCAGTTCAGTTTACTGTCCTTCAGACTTTAGGGGGGCCAGACAGTGGCCATTGGGGTAGAAAAGGTCCCAACGTCAGTGAGGAAAAACAATGCCCCATCTTTGGTGTCAGTGGGAAGAATTATGCCCCATCATTGGTGTCATTCAGCCAAATTGTTGGTGTCATTGAGAGGAATTGTGCTCCATCATTGGTGTCACTGGTAGGAATTATGCCCCTTCATTGGGGGTCAGTGTGGGGGGTGGGATATGCCCCATTGTTGGTATCAGTGGATGAAAATAATGCCCCAAGGGCGAGATAAAAGCAAGAAAAGGGGCCTCAGTTTGGAGACCACTGGTGTAGAGATTTACAGGGACCTGGCGATAACAGTCTAAAAATTCAGTCTAAAATAAGAAAACAAAAATGATTTTATTTATAGAGTTCCACAGGCATGCCCGTCCATTAGGGGCGCCACGGTCGCCACCCCCATGCTCTATCCATGGCCGCTATTTTGACAAGACACTGCCAGTGTTGTAACTAAGTCCGCTAAAGTAAACGGTGTTACTTTAGAGGGTAACGAGTAATCTAACTGATTACTCGTCCCCTCGCGGTAACGCCGTTCCCATTACTGGGGCGGCGTTAACGCAATTACCCGCCACGATCTGCGGAGCCGTCCGGGGCCTCGGCCTTAGGAAAGGCCGCGGCTTCGGCCTAGCTCCGGGGCGGCGGCCATCTTGGTGCACCCGTCAGCCGTTTACAATGTGATTGCTCCGTCTAATGATGGAGCGATCACTTGTAAACAAACCGGCGTCAAGATGGCGCCGGTCTCCCCTCTGTGTACAGTGGAGGGGAGAGATCGGATGGCAGCAGCCATCCCTCCATACTCTGCAATACCCAGCCAATACCTTGCCAATACTCTGCAACACCCTGCCAATACTCTGCCAATACCCAGCCAGTACCCTGCCAATACTCTGCAATACTCTGCCAATACTCGGTAATACCCTGGCAATACCCTGGCAATACCCTGGCAATACTCTGCAATACTCTGCAATACCCGGCCATACCCTACCATACTCTGCCATACTCTGCCATACCCTGCCATACCCTGCCATACTCTGCAACACCCTGCCAATACTCTGCCAATACCCAGCCAGTACCCTGCCAATACTCTGCCAATACTCTGCCAATACTCGGTAATACCCTGGCAATACCCTGGCAATACCCTGGCAATACTCTGCAATACTCTGCCATACCCTGCCATACCCTGCCATACTCTGCCATACTCTGCCATGCCCTGCCATACTCTGCAACACCCTGCCAATACTCTGCCAATACCCAGCCAGTACCCTGCCAATACTCTGCAATACTCTGCCAATACTCGGTAATACCCTGGCAATACCCTGCCATACCCTACCATACTCTGCCATACTCTGCCATACCCTGCCATACTCTGCCATACCCTGCAATACCCTGCCAATACCCTGCCAATACCCTGCCATACTCTGCCATACTCTGCCATACACGGTAATACCCAGCCATACTCGGTGATACCCAGCCATGCTCAGCCGTACCCAGCTATACTCAGCCAATATTACAGTTGGGGAGATGACGTGGATATTACAGTGGGGGCTTTATGGTGGTGGAATTTTCAAAGGTTTTTGCAAATTCAATTATTATTTGCTGATCCGAAAAATGAACCGATCCGTGACTCTGATCCGAGCAACGATCCGATCCGTGAGTTTGGGGGGGACAGATTTACAGAGGGGGAACAGATATATGTGTGTGGGGGGGGGGGGGGCAGACGTGTAGTGGGGTACATAGAGGGAACAGATATATGTGTGTGTGGGGGGGGACAGATGTGTAGTGGGGTACAGAGGGGAAATAGACGTGCAGGGGGGAACGCGCCCTTGCTTACAGTAATACTAGACCCGCCCCTAAGAATATTTTAAAAAAAAGTCACACTTACTTTGCTGAGTAACTAATTACTTTTCCAATGTAGTAACTGAGTTACTAACGCAATTACTTTTTTGGGAGAAGTAATTTGTAACTTAACTAATTACTTTTTTAAAGTAAGATGACCAACACTGGACCCCGCCACCCTTTCAGGACCCTTTCTTTCCTTCTCCCCATCATTTTCTCTCTCTCTCTCTCTCTCTCTCTCTCTCTCTCTCTCTCTCTCTCTCTCTCTCTCTCTCTCTCAGTATCTTGTTCTCTGACTTCTGAGGATCAGGGTGGATGTTTTCAGCACAGCTATAAAAGTTCTCATGGATTTTTATTACCAAAAAAAAAAAGAATGTGTTCTCAAAGGAATTTCCATCCCCTCTATGTTTGTCCATAATGCTTAATCCCCACATGATGGGGGATGGTGGAATTACATTTGGAAACTAAAGTAGCTTATAACTCGTCACAAGAACAAAGTCTACTTTGTGATTTGTCCAGTCTGCAATTGTACTATAGAGTATAGATACAGGACGTCTTTGGCAGAATTTATGTTTCTTTCCTATATTGTGCGTTACAGCTGTTAACTGAAGATCAAACATATACAAGTGGGTTATGCTGCCACCTTCAGGAGAAGAATGCTAAAGCGGAACTAAACTGTCTCAATCAGCAGGAAGGTATATTATTTTTTTTGTTATAAACTCTTTTTTTTTTTTTTACATTTCTTCAGTTGCCTCCTGGTTTCCGGCCTCAGCCAAAATCATGTCATACATCCCAGGAGTCTTCATTTGAGGAGGGGTTTTCTCAGCTAAGCACTGCTGCCTGCATGCCTGAGCTATGGGCAGATGGATTCCAGGAAGTGAATGCTACATGAGTCATCTGCCCTTACTCAAGATGACTGAAGTTAGAAATGCCAGGGGGGGGGGGGTATTTTTCAAAATGATTTCTCAACAAAATAAAGAATGGAGATATGGGGGTTGATGGGGGAGTTTGCTTTGAATAAAAAAAATTAATTAAATAGCGTTTTCAGTTTCTGGTGCTCAGATACAGTTTAGTTCCACTCTAAGAACAAGTTCTATTCTGTGATTTGCTCTTTTTTTACTAAAATCATGTTTTTATATAATTTTTTTTTTATGTTTTTATATAATTATTATTAATGATTTTTCAATAAAGAGCTACAAAAAGAAAGACATATGAATGCAGTGTGAGAGAGCTGCATTCTCACATGCCTACCAGCACCGCATTCCGATCACAATGCCTTTACGATCTGCTGCAGGGGTGGGTGAAAATTGAATGACACCCCAAAACGCAGGTCGCAAATGCACTGCATTTGCCCGCACTTCTCCACACCGGATTACATGGTACAAAAGTATTCCATTCGTTTACCAACGTAGTGCATGCACTTTTGGTGCAGTGCTATTTCAGGCCATTGAGCCTAGGTTCACACTATTGCGGTGCGGGGAGCCGCATGTTATTCAACAGTACAGTAGGGACTGACATACTTTTCAAGTGTATAAAAAGCCTGTATCCTTGTCCAATAAAACATTCCATGTTGCATGTTTTGTAACTGGTTCTTGGTTACAACATGTGACTGTAATATCTGGTATCTGAAGGTCCAGACTGGAGGAAGCAGTGTACTGACGAAGCACTCAAGTGGAGTGCGATGGGGATCCGTTACAGTCGCATGAAAGAAGTGCAATTGTGATGTGGTGTAGGAAACGCACAGGAATCACTTCAAATCCTGCACTGCATCAATGTGAACCTAGGCTCAAAATAAATAGACTGAAATTGCACTGCACAGAACTGCATGTAAATCGCGGTTCCTGTGCGATTCACATGCAGTTCCTAGTGTTTACCCTGAAGGTAAAATATGATCAATAAGAAACACAATCACCAAAAATGTAAATGGTTAATGGAAGAAAGTGATAGAGATGAAGAGGTTAATAAATACTAATTATGGTTAACTAAGTAACACAAACTAATGAAGTATTAGTAAACTATTTTCCCCCTGCAAATAACACTTATTTATGAATGAAGGCTGCAAATAAAGTCTCCATTTTTTCTTCACTTTCACTACCTGTAGATGCCGTCCTATTGTTTATTTATGTTGTACACTTTTATGATTTCAAATATTACAAAAAACAACAGCATGCGGTCCCCCCCAAATCCATACCAGACCACATGCCCTCAACATGGGGCACAAAACGGCGGTGACAGACAGTGATGGAGGAGTACCGGAATTAATTAATAAGCTAAGATTAGCTTAGGTTAGCAAAATAATATACACCACAAATGTGAACAACCTTATTTTTATTTTAATAAACCAAAATGACAAACAATTACATTATTTGGAACAGCCCACTTTCCACTTTGTAAAGGCCATGATAATATTAGGCAAACAAATATGGACTTATTCAGATTATATTGAATCCATCTGCCAAGGTACCTCCCCACCTGGCGACATAAAGAATGTTTGGAATTGCCCCCAAATATGTGTACCACTAGTGGTGCCCCTAGTAATATTCCACTGTGCCGCCTCCATGTTATGGCTCAGGGAATCCTCAAAAACATAGCCGTCACGTTCACACACATAGTTGTGCAGTGCTTTAACAGCACTGACAGCATGGTCAATACTCAGATTCATGGAAGTATGCATGAATCGCCACTTATTGCAGGGAATTTCAAATGCACATTCCACTACTTGGCGTGCCCTAGTGAGCCTATAATTAAAGACTCTTTTTTTCTATGGTCAGCGATCGACTTGAAAAAGGTCTGAGCATGTGCTCTCCACGGGCAAAAGCTTCATCACCTACAAATGCATGTGGGAGGGAAGGCTCAGTTGTTCTGGGCAGGGAAGAATGATTGGGCAAATTAAATGTATTCTCCCGCAGCATTCTCCCAAATGAGGAATGAGAAAAAGCACTTGAATCAGAGCTCCTGCCATAATAAATTTATAATTGGCATCTGCCATTAAGACCAAAGAGAAAATTTCTTATAGTTAAAAATATTAGCTCCCACTAGCTGAAGGCTTGAGGAAGCGGATGTGCTTCCCATCAATGGCTCCCAGACAGTTGGGGAAGTTGCAATGCTCCCAGAATAGCTCGGCTACCTTCAACCAATCTTGTTTGTTTGGCTTCTTCATCGCCAAATTCTTCAGTTATTCACATGTGACAATGCACGCTTCATGAGTAATGCCTAATAGTTGATTTGCCAACCTTGTTTTCAAAGTGCAGACTTCCAAAATGAATTTCCTGTAGCTAGGTACCTAAAAGCAAACATAAAGAACATTCATTTTCCTTTGTCTGTTTTTCAGTGCACTACTTACAGACAGGTAGCATGCGGTATGCTTACAGAAAATATATACACCATCTCAAAGAAGTGAGCAGTGTCTCGGGGCAGCAGCTAGGGTACCCTATATGTTTTCCGGGGACTTAGAATTTCTACAACCCATTGTGGAGATGAGGGAGTAAGTTTTCATCTATATCATCAATGTATCTGCAAAACTCTTAACTTTGATTAGGCCTTGTTAACTTACACTTTTTTTTTTGGAAACAGGACACAAGCTAGTTGGGAGGAACAAGGTGTTCTGGGTGACCCCAGACCAGATTGGTTTACAGGAAGGCACAGAGGATTTGGCACAAATCCAAATCTCCACTAATCTGTGGGAAACAAACCCAGAAGAGGAATCTGCAGTGGCAGAGGCTATCCCTGGGCCCTCCTCCGCTCCTGCAGACATTGATAGGCCAGCCAAAGTGCCACAGAGGTGAGCACCTGTATCGCAACCTGACATATGTGAGCACCTACTTGAAATGTTGAAAACCTGTCTGAAAGGTGAAAAGGTGGATGCTTTTTTATGTCCAGATACTATACTGACGCTCGGTTTTGCCCCTCTTATCAAAAATGTAAAACCTGAGCGGTACTTTGAAATGCAAAGCACAGTCGAACAAGTGCTACACTCCTTTTCACAGCCACGTGAGGAAGCTTAATTTCAAGGGCCATATGTGCCACCACCAAGACCTCCCCTTCACTACCCCAGGTACGTCCACTACCCTGAACCACAACACAAAACTTACCCCTATATTCCCCCATCCTATCCTTCTAGCTTTCAAAAGGCAACCACCAGGAATGAAGCCCCACACAGTCACATTCCCTATCCCATACCAACCCCAATTCCTTCAATCAGGCCCCCTCCCCAAAATCTTGGTATGTATGGGACAAGTCAACATCGCAAGGCTAGACCTGCTCCCAGCACTGCCAGCGATGAACCAGCTTCTGCCAGTCACTAATCCAATGAGGCCCCTTTCCAAAGAACATATCACAATCTGTTATTTTTGAGGTCGGTCCAACGTTGAGGACCATGAGCACACCTTTTTCGTTAAGTCTGTTCAAGAGGCCAACTTGAGAGCCATGTGTATTTTTTAGTTTTGTTTAATATTAATTTATAATGGCTACATGAGCAAATGTTTTAGTTTTTTTACGTTTTTATGACATTGAATAAATCATTATGACGCCAAGTTTTTTTCTGGTTATATATTTAGAATTACACATGTTTGAACAGTTCCTCAACGTTTATATTACATGCTCACAATTTCCGCTGACAAAGGACATCAGTGGTGAAAAGTACCTTAATGTGATTAGTAATCTTTCAGCAGGCTGGATACTTGGTCTGTAGCATGTGTTCTGATGCTCCAAGCGAGGGGAGATTAGTCCAAGCAATTCATCAAAACTAATTTAAAAAAACAGTCTTTTATTAGATACATGTCTGAAACACATTTTGTCATACAGTCTAAAAAATAGTAAGGTCAGTGGTTATGAACATTATTATTTTTAAGAAGGCGTTTGCCTGCATCCTTAAGCAAAATAAAAATGTTTGGTAAAGAAGTGGCCTCAAAAAGAAGATGCAACGTCATTTCCAGTTGTGTCATCATTTGGAAATACAGTGGTGTGAAAAAGTGTTTGCCCCCTTCCTCATTTCCTGTTCCTTTGCATGTTTGTCACACTTAAGTGTTTCGGAACATCAAAACCATTTAAACAATAGTCAAGGACAACACAAGTAAACACAAAATGCAATTTGTAAATGAAGGTGTTTATTATTAAAGGTGAAAAAAAATCCAAACCATCATGGCCCTGTGTGAAAAAGTGATTGCCCCCTAAACCTAATAACTGGTTGGGCCACCCTTAGCAGCAACAACTGCAACCAAGCGTTTGCGATAACGTGCAATGAGGCTTTTACAGTGTCCTGGAGGAATTTTGGCCCACTCATCTTTGCAGAATTGTCCTAATTCAGTACATTAGAGGGTTTTCGAGCATGAACGGCCTTTTTAAGGTCATACCACAACATCTCAATAGGATTCAGGTCAGGCCTTTGGCTAGGCCACTCCAGTCTTCATTTTGTTTTTCTTCAGCCATTCGGTGGTGGACTTGCTGGTGTGTTTAGATCATTGTCCTGCTGCAGAACCCAAGTTTGTTTCAGCTTGAGTACACGAACAGATGGTCGGACATTCTCCTTCAGGATCTCTTGGTAGACAGCAGAATTCATAGTTCCTTTTATCACGGCAAGTCTTCCAGGTCCTGAAGCAGCAAAACAGCCTCAGACCATCACACTACCACCACCATATTTTACTGTTGGTATAATGTTCTTTTTCTGAAATGCAGTGTTCCTTCTACGCCAGATATACTTGGACACACACCTTCCAAAGAGTTCCACTTTTGTCTCATCGGTCCACAGAATGTTGTCCCAAAAGTCTTGGGGATCATCAAGATGTGTTGTGGAGAAATTGAGACGAGCTTTGATGTTCTTTTTGCTCAGCAGTGGTTTTCTTCTTGGAACTCTGCCATGCAGGCCATTTTTGCCCAGTCTTTTCCTGATGGAGGCATGAACGCTGACCTTAACTGAGGCAAGTGAGGCTGCAGTTCCTTGGACGTTGTTGGGGTCTTTTGTGAGCTCTTGGATGAGTCGTCGCTGCGCTCTTGGGGTAATTTTGGGCGGCCGGCCACTCCTGGGACGGTTCACCACTGTTCCATGTCTTCGCCATTTGTGGATAATGGCTCTCACTGTGGTTCGCTGATGATGTGTAGCTTTTAAGGATCTTCTGGTGGACCTTACTGTGTCAAGCAGCTCCTAGTGATGCCTTGATTGTGAACAGGTGTGGCAAAATCAGGCCTGGGTGTGGCTAGAGAAATTGAACTCAGGTGTGGACAACCACAGTTATAGTATGTTTTAACAAGGGGGGCAATCACTTTTTCACACAGGGCCATGATGGTTTGGATTTTTTTTTTCACCTTTAATAATAAACAGCTTCATTTACAAATTGCATTTTGTGTTTACTTGTGTTGACCTTGACTATTGTTTAAATTGGTTTGATGTTCCGAAACACTTAAGTGTGACAAACATGCAAAGGAACAGGAAATAGGAAGGGGGCAAACACTTTTTCACACCACTGTAGATTTAGCCACTGGCAGCTGAATTTAACACTAACAATTGTGTTAACAATTGTGTTAATTGTGTTAACAACTAACAATTGTGTTAACAACTAACAATTGTCTGGTCCTAAACAGGTCCACAAAACGGCGTGGGATCCCCCCCCACAAAGCACCTTTTCCCATCAACTTAGGGACAAGGTGTTTTGGGGGGGACCCAAAGCACCCTCCCCATGTTAAGGGCATATGGCCAGTTATGGTCCAGGAGGGGAGGTGCTCTCTCCCCCCCTTTTCATGGCCTTGGCTAGGCTGCATGCTCGGATAAGGTTCAGGTATGGATTTTGGGGGGGACACCATGCTGTTTTTTTTTACAATGTTATACTGACATATAATCACACACATAGGTTGGACTTGATGGACTTTTTTTGGCCGATAAATTATTCACCTATTTATTGACATGCACGTGCAGTTAAAAAATGTAACTTCATGCCCACGGAAGTCTTCATACAGTATCATGAACTGGCCTCTCTCCTCCCTATTTGCAATTATGGGATGAACCCAGTAGCTTCTTCTTCTCCTCCTCCTCCTCCTCCTCTTCTCTACTTCCAGCAAGATTGCTGCTGTTGCAGCAACAACTGTTGGCATGATCATGGGCAGAGCAGCACACATTTTGGAAAAAACTAAAATCCACACAATACAGACTGCTGGACAACCAGGAAGTGTCCAGAAAGGTCACTCTCTTATTACCAGCAGTGGCGGAACTACTAGGGTCGCATCAGTCGCACTTGCGACTGGGGCCTGAAGTTCCGTTGCACGCTCTCCCCCGTCAGGGGCCCCCCCGCACGCTCTCCCCTGTCAGGGACCCGCCCGCACGTTCTCCGCTGTCAGGGGCCGCCTGTTCTCCACTGTCAGGGGCCCCCCGTTCTCCACTATCAGGGGCCGTCCCTTCATTCTGCAGCGCGGGGGGGTTTATGTTCGCCCGCTGGTCGCTGAGGGAAGGCTGATATCTATGGAAAGGGAAGCCATGTAAGGAGGCAGACGCTGGAAGGGAAAGTCAGATGAGGGGCTGACACCAATGCAGTGAAGGGGGAGGAGCTCTCCCCTCTGCAGGAGATCCCATGACACAGGAGCATCCCTGGAGGTACGGGAGTAATGATGAAGGGGAATGAATCGACTGAAAAGTAAGTGACAAAATAGTCAGTGCAACTGATTCCAACCTCTGCCTCTTACTGACCCCCATCACTACCACAGATCTTATCCCTATCACCCCATGGGATAGGGATGAGATCTGTGGTGGTGGTGGGGGGATGGGATCAGTAAGAGGCAGAGGTGGTGGTGGGGGAGGATAGCACCACCACTGCCACTGCTCTCACCATCACCGCCACTGATCCCACCAACCCCCACCACTGATCCCACCACCATCACCGCCACCGCTGATCCCACCAACCCCCACCACTGATCCCACCACCATCACCGCCGCTGCCACTGATCCCACCAACCCCCACCACTGATCCCACCCCCCTCACCACCACTGCCGCTGCCACTGATCGCACCCCCCACCACCACCACCGATCCCACTACCGCGCCACTGATCCCATCCCCCATACCACCACTGATCCCACCACCCTCACCCTCACCACTGCCAGTGATCTAGCCCCCCTCACAGCCAAAACTGATCCCATCCCCCCACCACTGCTGCCACTCATCCCATCCAACTCCCCACCACTGCCACCACTTATCCCATCCCATTCCCCCATCACTGCCACCACCGCTCGCTGCCACTCATCCCAGCCCCATGCTTCAGGGGGCCCATGTATCACCTCTGTACACCTGGATAGGAGGGGCAGCGGACGGCATATAGAGGAAACAATACCCTCCATTTTCCTCCTGAAGTCGTGGCTGCAGGAAGAAAATGGAGGGGAACGGGTCCTCTATATGCTGTCACCGCTGCTCTTCCTATCCAGGTGTACAGGGGTCGCACATGGGCCCCTTGAAGTATGGGGCTGGGTCAGGGGGGCCCTTCATGGTTTCTTGCACCAGGGTCCTGAAGGTTCTAGCTACGCCTCTGATTACCAGCCTCACAAACACAGCTAACAGCGATTGGCCTGCTCAAAATTCGCAGCTCTAATTATACCCTGACGTGTTATTTTGGAATTCGCAGCTGATCCGCAGCTAAAATGCAGAGGAACCGCTGAACAACTGATTTTTCTCTTTGCAGTGAAGCTTCATTGCGCACCGCACATGTGTGAACCGGGCCCTTAATGGAATGAGATTGCTGCTTAGAAAATAAAGCCATTTCAGGCTGATCCCCATATAGATGGGAGAGGAGTACGGCCCCGAGCCATGGGATGCCATGTGTGTAATCTCAGGCACAGCGCGGTGCAATGTACTGCTGGATGTGACAGAGCCGTGCGCACATTCCTAGTTGGACCCGACAGCGCGATCCACAGGGACCGGCGCCTGGATAACCTGCAATCACTTTGTGTTCTGTGAGCTTTACCTGGTGAATTTCTAGTTTTATATACGAAGCGTCCCCGAGGGCAGATAAAACCGCGGTCACAAAATGTCCGTTTTATAGCCGGGCTCAGAGATTGGTGGAATCACATCAAACCTTGGCACCTGGAAATAACGGCATTACCGATAAAAAAGCCGAAAAAATAAAATGACCGGGTTCAGATCTCCCACCTCTTCACAGGGAGCAGAGAAACATTGACATTTCAGCTACTGGCCTGTTTATCTGGTGATAACTTTGTCATATAACAAAGTAATACATTGTATAAATATGTTGCTATTTTCAAGATAAACAAGGTTTCATTTTGGTGATAATGACTTGCAAAAAATATTTATTTTCTAAACAATCTATAAAGTAAACTAAACATAAAAAAAAAAAAAAAAAATTTCTACTTTGACTACTGATCAGTGTTAGCCCTGGTCACTTCAACGCGATTTCAAAGCCGCACATCAGTGTGATTTGTACCGCCGATTTCATTGCGACCTAATTTAACAGAAGTCTATGCGAGTCAGTGCAGGAACCTTTTTTCATATTTACTGCAACATGAGTAATTTCCATTGCCGGCAATAGGGTGTGACTTATCATGTGACTTATCATGCGATTCGGAGCTGTTAAATCACATGGCAAGTCACACCGGTGTAATCAGGGGCTTACTGTATGGGTAGATCTAGACATGCAACTCTAAGCTCCCTTTCCTCTGATGCCCAATCCACGTTCAGATTTCACTTTACAGGCGGCGATGAAGGGATGCGACACCTCCTCACCACCAGATTTAACTCCATTTTTGCTGACAAATACCATTTGCTTGAATATGTCATACTTCGCGGCCTTACCGCCCACTGATGGCTACATGACAACTGAACTTTGCCACGGGGGCAAAACTAAGCATTGCAGCTGTGGCATATAAACATCCTGCCTATTATGTCACGTACACGCGATCGGAAATTCGGCCAGCAAAAGACAGATGAGAGCTTTTGGTCGGAAAGTGCGACCGTGTGTATACTCCATCAGACTTTTGCTGGCCAAATTCTAGCCAGCAAAAGATGGACAGAATGTTCTAAATTTTTTGGTCGGAAAAAGTTCCGATCGGAACTTCTGATCGGAAATTTCGATCATCTGTAGCAATTCCGATGCGCAAAATTCCTACGCATGCTCGGAAACAATTTGACGCATGCTCCGAAGCATTGAACTTAATTTTCTCGGCTCGTCGTAGTGTTGTATGTCACCGCGTTCTTGACGGTCGAAAGTTCAGTGAACTTTTGTGTGACCGTGTGTATGCAAGCCAAGCTTGAGCGGAATTCCGTCGGAAAAAAACATCCAAGATTTTTCTGACGGAAAATCCGCTTGTGTGTACGCGGCATTACAGCTTAAGCCCTGGTTCACATTGATGTGATTTGGCATGCGATTTGACATGCCAAATCGGCGGTGATTGCCGGCCCAATTTGGACATTTTCACGTAGGGGTGTACTCCCTTTTGTGGCTAGCGGTTTAGACATTAATGGCTGTGTGTTGAGTTATTTTGAGGGGACAGCAAATTTACACTGTTATACAAGCTGTACACTCACTACTTTACATTGTAGACAAGTGTCATTTCTTCAGTGTTGTCACATGAAAAGATAGAATAACATTTTTACAAAAATGTGAGGGGGGTACTCACTTTTGTGAGATACTGTACATAGTTGGTCCAAGTTGGACCAATGTAATTATGTATAAAATCTTAATACCTGGCATTCATCTTTAAAAACCTGAGTTTCTAATTCATCACTCCATCCAAAACTCAAAAAAAAAAAAAAAAGTTTTTGGGCTTTACCATTATTATAGTAATTTAAATCTATAAAAAAAAAAAAATCTGAATAATATAATTTTACACACCACATTTAAAAATCCAGTTTTGGTGATCCGTAGCGTTCTAATTTCCTCCTCCCTCTTTGGGGACTCGATAATTCCCAATTTAATAGGAATTCTCCTCGTTTTCGGTAAACACTCCAGGTGGAATGGCATAAACAGGATTTCACAGATAATTCGGTCTGAGGTCAGGGGGAGGCGAGGAAAATTCCCAGCTGACCACCGAGCCAATGTTCTTCCCCATTATAGGAATGGATTTTCCTTTTAGAATAATTACCCGCCACATCAGGGCAGGACGGATGGGGCAGGCAATTGCTCATTAATTTTATAATGTATTTTCATGCGGATGCGGGAATCCCCCAGTGAGCGGTGTTAAGTGCCCCATACTATGGAATGGTAACACCTGTGGGCATTTTATACACAACCACAATTATAAGCTGGAATTATCGGGTTTGTATAATTGCTGTTCGATACGCATAGCTGACACCTTGTTTAATAAACATGCCTTGCGGGGAAAGGCAGACCGTACATGGAGGTAATTATGAGAGTTTTCTTGGAATTATTATGATCAGTTATCACACCTGGTGACAATTGCTGTTGACCCATTATTACTGGGATCATGCCTGGTAGAAGGAACGTGCGTTCCTCCATGCTTCAGCCAATCCTGGAGTTGGCTATGCAGTGCAGTGGCTGATCTGCGTTACTTTTCATATCTGGATGTCATGTTTGGCAGAAAGGCTAACAATCCATGTCGAACCTTGACCTTTTTTAACACTAACGGTCTGCTCATATAATTCCCTGCAGACGGTGTGATCATAGATTAAATTAGACCCCAAAAACGCAATGACAGTAACCAATTCAGCAGCTGGAAACTGGAGGAACGAGAAATACACATTTATTACAAGATCTTCTAGCTCATATTTACAATCAAAGTGGTTAAAATATTGAATTAACCAAATTTGCCATTTCCCCGCCCAATTGTGTTTAGTGTACTCAACAGCCATTACCTAGAGTCATTCCCATCTCCCTTTCCTATTGTATTCAGTTTATCAAATTGCCATCACCGCCAACCACTGCCATCTCCCTTCTCTATTCTACACCCAACTGCCATCACCTCCATCCACTGTCATCTCCCTTCTCTATTCTACACCCAACTGCCATCACGGCCAACCACTGCCATCTCCCTTCTCTATTCTACACCCAACTGCCATCACCTCCATCCACTGTCATCTCCCTTCTCTATTCTACACCCAACTGCCATCACCTCCATCCACTGCCATCTCCCTTCTCTATTCTACACCCAACTGCCATCACCTCCATCCACTGTCATCTCCCTTCTCTATTCTACACCCAACTGCCATCACCGCCATTCACTGCCATCTCCCTTCTCTATTCTACACCCAACTGCCATCACCTCCATCCACTGTCATCTCCCTTCTCTATTCTACACCCAACTGCCATCACCACCATCCACTGCCATCTCCCTTCTCTATTCTACACCCAACTGCCATCACCACCATCCACTGCCATCTCCCTTCTCTATTCTACACCCAACTGCCATCACCTCCATCCACTGTCATCTCCCTTCTCTATTCTACACCCAACTGCCATCACCTCCATCCACTGCCATCTCCCTTCTCTATTTTACACCCAACTGCCATCACCGCCATTCACTCCCATCTCCCTTCTCTATTCTACACCCAACTGCCATCACCTCCATCCACTGTCATCTCCCTTCTCTATTCTACACCCAACTGCCATCACCTCCATCCACTGCCATCTCCCTTCTCTATTTTACACCCAACTGCCATCACCGCCATTCACTCCCATCTCCCTTCTCTATTCTACACCCAACTGCCATCACCTCTATCCACTGCCATCCCCCTTCTCTATTCTACACTCAACTTCCATCACCGCCATCCACTGCCATCTCCCTTCTCTATTTTACACCCAACTTCCATCACCGCCATCCACTGCCATCTCCCTTCTCTATTTTACACCCAACTTCCATCACCTCCATCCACTGCCATCTCCCTTCTCTATTCTACACCCAACTTTCATCACCTCAATCCACTGCCATCTCCCTTCTCTATTCTACACCCAACTGCCATCACCTCCATCCACTGTCATCTCCCTTCTCTATTCTACACCCAACTGCCATCACCGCCATCCACTGTCATCTCCCTTCTCTATTCTACACCCAACTTTCATCACCTCAATCCACTGCCATCTCCCTTCTCTATTCTACACCCAACTTTCATCACCTCCATCCACTGCCATCTCACTTCTCTATTCTACACCCAACTGCCATCACCTCCATCCACTGCTATCTCCCTTCTCTATTCTACACCCAACTGCCATCACCGCCATCCACTGCCATCTCCCTTCTCTATTCTACACCCAACTTCCATCACCTCCATCCACTGCCATCTCCCTTCTCTATTCTACACCCAACTGCCATCACCTCCATCCACTGCTATCTCCCTTCTCTATTCTACACCCAACTGCCATCACCGCCATTCACTGCCATCTCCCTTCTCTATTCTACACCCAACTTCCATCACCTCCATCCACTGCCATCTCCCTTCTCTATTCTACACCCAACTGCCATCACCTCCATCCACTGCCATCTCCCTTCTCTATTCTACACCCAACTGCAATCACCGCCATCCACTGCTATCTCCCTTCTCTATTCTACACCCAACTGCCATCACCTCCATCCACTGCTACAGTATCTCCCTTCTCGATTCTACAACCAACTGCCATCACCGCCATTTACTGCTATCTCCCTTCTCTATTCTACAACCAACTGCCATTACTGCCATCTCCCTTTAATAATGTATCTACAGGTAGTATACCCAACTGCCATCACCTCCATGATCCATTCACTGCCATCTTCCTCCTCTATTCTACAACCAACTGCCATCACCTCCATCCACTGCCATCTCCCTTCCATAATAAGATAAGATACTTTATTGTTATTGCAACAATTCACAATGAAATTGCTTCATAAAAAAAATCATAATCAACTGTAAAGGACTAGCGTCAAATGTAGAGCTTTAAGGACACCGCCACTTGCTGTTTCTTCTTTTTAAGGGCTTTGTTTGCCCATTTTTATTAAAAGCAAGTTCAGCAAACAAACATAAGTTTTCCTTGCAGGGGTTTCAGCATTCCTTTTCCCATCAACAAAACGATATTCCGCCTAGATGGCTCTTACTTGCAGCACTGCTGCTCTGTCCTTACACGCCAGGCCCTTGTTTGTCCCGTACAGGCTGTTTCACCGACCAACTTGGTGCACACAGCTATCAGCCTCTTGCTGCACTGGCTCCCACGTGGTGACTCGTGGTACTCAGACTTCCTATCTGCTGGGTGGAGCCCAGAACCATGGTCAGGTTGTTACTAAAAGCCCAGCACACACCTGACCAATTAGTATGCTGGCTGTTCTCAAAATCAGGACCCAGGACTAGGGATTTCATCCCACCCGGATCTCTGCCACATAACAATAACACTATATACAAAGTTAGTCCCATCCCCCGTCCACCTAGTAAGAACAGTAGGAACAGTGTCACAGTAGGTACCTAGTCACCATTTCTGACTATCTCCCTTTCCCCAAAGCTTCATTTACGGACTTAATTGCTCTTAGGAAAAGCTTTCCTATAATGTATCTACAGGTATTATACCCAACTGCCATCTCCTCCATCCACTGCCATCTTCCTTTCCTATTGTATCAAGTACACCCAACTGTCATCACTTCCTGGCACTGCTATCTCGCTTCTCTATTGTATCCAGTTTACCTAACTGTTGTCTCCTCCATCCATTGCCATAACCCTTTCCCATTATATCTCCTATACCCAGCTGCTCTTATCTCCACTCCATTCACTGCCACCTGTCTCACCTATTGTATCTAGTGCCCCAACTACCATCACCTCCTTCCACAGCTATCTCTCGTACCTACAGTATGACATACATGACATGGGTTCAGATACTGCCATCTTCTCTACAATGTCTAGTGTTCCTCTAGTTGTCATATTATAAGCCTGATTGAGCAGAGCTCTCTTTTATGTCATATAGTGTGTCTTTTATTGTTTACAATATTATATTTGAAAAACTGCAAAGTACCTTGGTAATAAAATGCTGACATGTTTTTACCATATTTTCCATCCCTGGTGTTTCCTGCTAGTTAACCACTATAACTGGGATAACATACACTCACTGGACACTTTATTAGGCACACCTTGCTAGTACCAGGATGGACCCCCTTTTGCCTTCATTCTTGGTGGAATAGATACAACAAGGTGTTGGAAACGTTCCTCAGAGATTTTGGTCCATATTGACATGATAACATCACACAGTTGCTGCAGATTTGTAGTTTCACCCATTCCACCACATCCCAAAGGTGCTCTATTGGATTGAGATTTGGTGAGTGTCTCTATTGGATGAGATCTGGTGAGTGTGGAGACCATTGGAGGACAGTGACCTCATTGTCCAGTGGTGAGATGATTGGAGCTTTGTGACATGGTGCATTATCCTGCTGGAAGGAGCCATCAGAAGATGGGGACACTGTAGTCCTAAAGGGATGGACATGGTCACCAACAATACTCAGGTAGGCCGTGGTGTATAAACCATGATCAATTGGTACTAAGGGGCCCAAAGTGTGCCAAGAAAATATCCCCCCCCCCCCCACACCATTACACCCCCCAGCACCAGCCTGAACCGGTGATTCAAGGCAGGATGGATCCATGCTTTCATGTTGTTTACGCCAAATTCTGACCCCACCATCTGAATGTCGGAGCTGAAATACAGACTCATCAGACCAGGCAACCTTTTTCCAATCTTCTATTGTCCTAATTTGACCCCTTTCACACTTGGGCATTTTTCGGGCGTTTTTCAAGCACTTTAACGTTAAAAAAGCGCATGTAAAGCGCCTGAAAGAAGCCTCAACTGCAATCCCAATGTGAAAGCCCAAGTGCTTTCACACTGAGGCGCTGCGCTGGCGGGGTGTCAAAGAAAGTCCTGCAAGCAGCTTCTTTGCATCGCTTTTGGAGCGGTGAATACACCGCTCCTAAAGCGCCCCTTCCCAATGAAATCAATGTGAAGCGCCTGAAAAACGCCTTCAAAGCACCTGAAAAATGCCTGCAAAGCGCTTTTGGCAGCAGCGCTTTTGGCAGCAGCGCTTTGTGGGCGCCTTTAACCCTTTATTTGGCCACTAGCAGGGGTTAAAAGCGCCCCACTAGCGCTCCAAAAACGCTGGTAAAGCATCGCTAGTTTAGGCGGCACTTTAGGCTTCTTTCACACTGGGGCGGTTTGCAGGCGCTATTGCGCTAAAAATAGCGCCTGCAAACCGACCCGAAACAGCTGCTGCTGTGTCTCCAGTGTGAAAGCCCGAGGGCTTTCACACTGGAGCGGTGCGCTTGCAGGACGCTGAAAAATGTCCTGCAAGCCGCATCTTTGGTGCGTTGTAGGAGCGGTGTATTTATCGCTCCTATAGCGCCCCTTCCCATTGAAAACAATGGGGCAGCGCTCCAACCCGCCCGCAAAACGCTGCTGCAGCGGCGGTTTGCGGGCGGTATTAACCCTTTTTTGGCCGCTCGTGGGGGGTAAAACCGCCCCGCTAGCGACCGAATAGCGCCGCTAAAAAAGCAGCCAGCGCCCCCAGTGTGAAAATAGCCTTACGAGCGTTTTTCGGGGGCGCTGGCAGTGTGAGAGGGCTCTTAAAGCACTTGGGCTTTCACATTGGGATTGCAGATGAGGCTTCTTTCAAGCCCTTTACAGGCGCTTTTTTTTAACGCTAAAGCGCCTGAAAAACGCCCCAGTGTGAAAGGGGTCTTTTGGTGAGCCTGTGTGAATTGTAGCCTCAGTTTTCTGTTCTTAGCTGACAGGAGTGGCACCCGGGGTGGTCTTCTGCTGCTGGAGCCCATCTGCTTCAAGGTTGGATGTGTTGTGCGTTCAGAGATGGTATTCTGCATACCTTGGATGTGACGAGTGTTTATTTGAGTTACTGTTGCCTTCCTATCACCTCCAAGCAGTCTGCCCATTCTCCTCTGACATCAGAAAGGCATTTTCCTCCACACAACTGGATATTTTCTCTTTTCCCCACCATTCTCTGTAAACCTGAGAGATGGTTGTGCGTGAAAATCCCAGTAGATCAGCAGTTTTTTTAAATACTCAGACCAGCCCGTCTGGCATCAACACCCATGGCACGTTCAAAGTCACTTAACCACCCTCGTTTTGGATTTTAGGTGTTTACATGTTTAAAGCAGGTTTTTTTTGCTAGAAAAAAAACTTAGAACCCCCAGACATTATATATTGTTTTTTTCTAACACCCTAGAGAATAAAATGGCGGTCGTTGCAATACTTTTTTTCACACCGTAATTGCGCAGCGGTCTTACAAGCGCACTTTTTTTTGGAAAAAAAATCACTTTTTTGAATAAAAAAATAAGATAACAGTAAAGTTAGTCCAATTTTTTTATATATTGTGAAAGATAATGTTACGCAGAGTAAATTGATACCTAACATGTCACGCTTCAAAATTGCGCCCGCTCGTGGAATGGCATCAAACTTTTACCCTCAAAAATCTGCATAGGCGACGTTTAAAAAATTCTACAGGTTGCATGTTTTACGTTACAGAGGAGGTCTATGGCTATAATTATTGCTCTCGCTCTACCGATCGCAGCGATACCTCACATGTGTGGTTTGACCACTGTTTTCATATGCGGGCGCTACTCACGTATGCGTTCGCTTCTGCGCTCGAGCTCGTCAGGACGGGGCGCTTTAAAAAAAAATAATTATTTTTTCTTATTTATTTTTCTTGATTTTATTTATTTTTACACTGTTTTTAAAAAAATAAATAAAAATTGGCTCACTTTTATTCCTATTACAAGGAATGTAAACATCCCTTGTAATAGAAAAAAAGCATGACAGGTCCTCTTAAATATGAGATCCGGGGGGTCAAAAAGTCCTGAGATCTCATATTTGGACTTAAATTAAAAAAAAAAATTTAACAAATGACATTTGGAAAATGTTCCTTTAAGAGGTATGGGCGGAAGTGACGTTTTGACGTCGCTCCCGCCCTGCTATGGTATAGAGACGGGTGGGGGCCATCTTAGCCTCACTCGTCTCTATGCCCAGCCACGGACAGGTCCCGATCGCTTCCGCCGCTGCCGGCGGCTCCGGTAAGTGGTGGAAGGCGCGGGAGAGCGGCGGGAGGGGGCACCTCTCCCGCTGCCGATCTCGCATCGAATCTGCCGCAAAGACCACCATTATCGGAATTCTGACCAGCGCCTGAAGAGATGGATATCTCGGTTGTGGCAGCAGCTGCTGCCGTTGCCGAGATATCCCTCTTCAAAGTCAGGGCGTATATAGTCGTGCGCCGGTCGGAAAGTGGTTAAATCCCCTTTCTTCCCAAATTCTGATGCTCGATTTGAACTTCAGAAAGTAGCCTTCACCACGTCTAGACAGGGCCGGGACAAGGAGTGGGCGGGAGGGGCGGCTGCCCCTGGCGCAATGGTTTATTGCAGGGTTGGGGGGTAGGGTGCCCACGTGTCCCGGATTGCCCGGGACAGTCCCGCAATTAGCAGGTCTGTCCCGGGTCCCGGGCACCTTCATTCCGGGACAATACAATGTCCCGGAATGAAACTGACAGAGGAGAAAATCCCGCTATCGCCATGGCGCTGGCTCTGCCTCCCCACCTCCACCTGAGAGACTCTTCTCTACTTCTACTGGCTAGGCCACTGGTTGCTAGAGCCGACTGGCGTCTATCAACCAGTGACGTCAGTTAACTTTCTCCTCCTCCGCGCCCAGTGCTCTCAATGGGCCGACTCCACCTCCACCACGGACGGCGGCAAGTGACACGCTGCATCTGGTGGCAGGCGACGGTGGCAAGCTGTGTCTGGTGGCAAGTGACAAGCTCAGGGTTCCCACTGATTCTGCATTAAGGTGAGTTGAACAATTTCATTATATATTACAATGTAGTCATAGAAATAATGTGATTTCATCATCCTGACACCATATCAAGCATGGTGTCAGGATGATTTAATTGCTAACACCAGCCATTCGCACAACAAATCACCCACAACCTGAATTCCCTGTCAACCCCGAGACTGCATTAGACCCAGAAAAGGAGTGACCGATTCCATTGTCGGCGAGGGTTTTGAAATCCAGCTTATTATTGGGAAAAGGGTGGGGGTGTCCCTGAATGGCAGTTTGGAAATGTGGTCACCCTATTGGGGGGGCACCCTGACCCTAACCCTTAGGGAAAGGGGGGCGCAGTTTGGCATCTTTGCCCTGGGCGCTGGGTGACCTTGTCCCGTCACTGCGTCTAGATGCCTAAATGCAGTGAGTTGCTGCCATGTGATTGGCTGATTAGCAATTTGTGTTGCCAGGCAATTGAACAGGTGTGCCGAATAAAGTGGGCGGTGAGTGTAGGTTGACCATGGTGCTGGTTTATCCCCGTCTCAGTGCCATGCTAGAAGCCGAGTCCAATGAGAATTGAAAATGACGGTCACATGGCTAAAATAACTGTCTAATCCTTATGCTTTGTGATTGAAGCCCAAAGCATTGACATCTATCTCGGCTCCTACTTCTTCTCAGCATTGTGACTAGACATGTGCAATTCGTTTCGGTTTTTTTTGTTTTTCGTTTTTTTTTTGTTTTTTTCGTTCGTTCGTTTTCGTACGAATAAACGAATCGAACGAATCCGATTAACGAATCGAACGAATCCGAAAAACGAAAAAAGGAACAACGAAAATGAACGAAAAAATTCGTACATTCGTAACTTTTTTTTTTGTTGAATTGGTAATTTTCCGTGTCTCTTACAATGATGCTGCTTAACGTGCTTCGAATGGATTGAACAAAAAAATTCGTACATTCGTAACTTTTTTTTTTTCCATTCGTAACTTTTTTTTTTCGATTCGTAACTTTTTTTTTTTTCGATTCGTAACTTTTTATTTTTTTCGATTCGTAATGAATGGATTGAACAACAAAAAATTCGTACATTCGTAACTTTTTTTTTTCGATTCGTAACTTTTTTTTCTATTCGTAACTTTTTTTTTTCGATTCGAAACTTTTGTTTTTGATTCGCAAATTATTAAAATGTAATAATGGCATACACATTACATAAAATTATGAATTATGCTCCGATTTACGAATCTACGAATGTTACGAATGTACGAATAACCACGAATGCGTCCGAATTTCGAATAAACGAATGAACGAAAATTAAACTAACGAAAAAACGAATCAACGAAAAATAACTCTTACAAATGTACGAATCATTACGAATACGAACACCGACGACTTACGAATGTACAAATCGTTACGAATCAACGGAAACGAAAAAAACTAAACAAAAAAAAACGATTTTTTTTCGGAAACAAAAAAAACGAAACGAAAATAAACAATTTTTTTTGTTGTGCACATGTCTAATTGTGACCAGGATGAGGGTGGGGGGAGGGGTAAAAGGGATCCTAGGAGCCTATGTGCTCCTAGAACATAGATCCGGCAGTGACATTTATTGATGATTGGAGTCTTGGCTGAGATTCACATATAATCAATAACTTTTAATGACCATTATGGATGAACAATTCCTATGCAATCACCGCGCTCGCTGGATTATCCGCGACGTTTTTTTCGGCTGGCGAGGAGAGACCGGCGCGCTCGCGGCGGATACATATCGCAGGCAGGAAAAATGTGCCCAATAATTTATGTGCCTGTAACTGAATCTTTATACACTTCTGATGAAATGAATATTTAAATTGAGTAATTATTCATTTTAATTGACTTTCCTGCTGACTAAAGTAGTTTCGCTTTCATTATTAATACCGTACAGCAGAAAAATAACGCGGACAGATTTAGTCATGCATTGGTTAGAGCTGAGATTTCTCCGCAGTGGATATTAATTAGGGAGCCCCGGGGTGTAATGGTTACAAATAATCGCGGATCTCTGGCTGCCGTTTGGGTTACTTGGGGGAAATGTATTGAGTTGGGAAGGGGGGGGGGGAGCCCCAAATATGGCGATGAGATGCTGAAAAGCCGCGGGAGGTTTGGGGGGGGGGGGGAGGGGGCTTTGTTGGCACCATTCTAATATAACGTGGCAATTTGTATTTTTTTGGGCTGGCCTTCAAAATTGGTGTGAAAATCATATGCAGCAATAAAGTGATAAATTGGTTTTCCTAGGTTTTGGTGCAACTTTGTCTGCCCTTACATAGGCCTAGAACTGGGGTCTCCAAACTCCAGCCCAGGGGCCGAATGTGGCCCTTTACTTGACTTTATCTGGCCATTGGAGCACTATTCCTCCCACTGACACCAACAATGAGGCATCATTTCTGCTACTGACACCAACAATGGGGCACTATTCCTCTAACTGATACCAATGATGGGGCATTATTCCTCCCACTGACACCAATGAGGGGGCACTATTCCGCCCACTTACACCAACAATGGGGCATTATTCCTCCCACTGACACAAATGATGAGACACTATTCCTCCCACTGACACCAATGAGGGGGCACTATTCCGCCCACTTACACCAACAATGGGGCACTATTCCTCCCACTGATACCAATGATGGGGCACTATTCCTCCCACTGAAACCAACAATGGGGCACTATTCCTCTAACTGATACCAATGATGGGGCATTATTCCTCCCACTGACACCAATGAGGGGGCACTATTCCTCCCACTGACACCAATGAGGGGGCACTATTCCTCCCACTGACACCAATGATGGGGCACTATTCCTCCCACTGAAACCAACAATGGGGCACTATTCCTCCCACTGACACCAACAATGGGGCACTATTCCTCCCACTGACACCAATGATGGGGCACTATTCCTCCCACTGAAACCAACAATGGGGCACTATTCCTCCCACTGACACCAACAATGGGGCACTATTCCTCCCACTGACATCAATGACGGGGCACTATTCCTCCCACTGACATCAATGATGGGGCACTATTCCTCCCACTGACACCAATGATGGGGCACTATTCCGCCCACTTACATCAACAATGGGGTACTATTCCTCCCACTGACACCAATGATGGGACACTATTACTCCAACTAAATCCAACAACAGGGCGCTATTCCTTTCCCTAATACCAAAGATGCAATGTTTACACCCACTGACGCCAGGACAATTTTTACTCCCAGTGGCCACAGCCCAGCCCCCCTAAAGTCTGAAGGACAGTAAACTGGTCCTTTATTTACAAAGTTTGGAGACCCCTGGACTAGAATCTTACTCAATGATTTGGCCTTCCCCACCAACACACCAGGAGTCCCCCTTTCACATCATACCTCCCATCAGATTCCCCCTTATATCAGAGACCCCTTTAGAGTCCCCTCGTACCACAGTTGTCTCCATCAGAGTATTCTCTTACATCAGAGTCCTGCCTTACTTTAAAAGTCCCCCCCCCTTTTGCATAAGGAGCCCCCCCCTTCACATCAGTAGTCCACTTTAGCTCCCATCTGATTCCCCCCTTACATCAGAGACCACTTTAGAGTCCTTGTTTACATCAAAAGTCCCCCCTAACCTCAGAGTCCCCATCTAATTCCCCCCTTACATCAGAGACCACTTTAGAGTCTTCTCTTACATCAGCTGTCTTCATCAGAGTCCCCACTTACATTAAAAGCCCCCCCCCCCCATTCACACCAGGAGCCCCCCCCCTACACATTTGGAGCCCCTCTTAACATCAGGTTTCATATCAGATTCCCCTCTTACACCAGGGGCCCCTTTAGAGTCTCCTCTTACATCAGCTGTCTCCATCAGAGTCATCCCTTACATAAGAGCCCCCCCCCCCCCCCACATGAGGAGTCCCCTTCCCCTTTCACATCAGGAGTCCCCCCCCCCTTTACATAAGAGTCCCCAACAAATTTCCCCCTTACATCAGACACCCCTTAAGAGTCCCCTCTTACATCATCTGTCTTCATCAGAGTCATCCCTTACATCAAAATCCCCTTCACACTAGAGCTCCCATCAGACGGGAGATCCCTCCAGCGGACGTCATTTTCCTATGGGCGGGGAAGCAAGTGGTTAACATAAGAGTCTCCATCAGAGACCCCTTTGCATCAGGGACCCCTTTGAAGTCTCCTCTTACATCAGCTCTCTCCATCAGAGTCCATTGTGAGGCAACATTGCCACTTATAACCTCCAGCAGGGTGACAACGCAGCAGCACAATTGGGAGACAAGGGTTGAGGGTTGCCACCCTGTAACAGGAAGTGCCTTAAAAAAAAAAGCAATCATGGCAGGATCACCGGGGGTTATTTTTAAATAAAGCTGCAGACTTAGAAAAATGGAAATGGAATATGCTTATATGAGAATTTAGTAATTGGGTTTGGATCTACTACAGCGCTGTCCATTAAATCATAGGGGGGGGGGGATCTTAATTACAAACTCCCCCATACCGGAGGTGAGGAGGGCTCAGCCCAGATGAGATCATCCTTTCACACTCTGCTTTCCTGCCAGTAACCGGCGGCACTAATGAGCATCCCTGTAGGAGCAATCTGCGGTGCCGGGGTCACTGATCGGGATGGACAGATCTTCTCCTCCCTCCACAAAGTGAGATTTATGAAGCCGGATGCGCCAATATATCCTAATAACCCAGAATGAGCCTCAGCGCCCCCCCCCCCCCCAGGTACTTGGTAGTTAAGCGCACACCGCGCACGGGAGCCGCGGCACAAAGCTCTGAACGCAATATAAAGGGAAAGTCATTGATTTTATTCTGCTGTTTTTTTTTTTCCTCGCAGTGTTTTGCTCTGAAAATAGGGAATTGCACAGAGGATAAAACAATTGATTAAATAAATCACTGCGCTTCTCTTTACGTAGGCCGTTGTATTTCTGGATCGGGAAATTTTATGTTTTTTTTTTTTTTATCAATTTTATTATGATTAGCCGATAACAATCACAGGAACAAGGGCGGAATGTGGAGCTGTTGTGTATGGTCCTTGTTTATGTGATTGAAGGGAAACGTTGTGTAAAAACATCATGAATCCTTTGTGCTCGGCGGTGGTAGCGACTATCTGCCAGTAAAATGTTATTCCTCTATGTCAGGGGTGTCCAAACTTATTTCAAAGAGGACCAGATTTTATGAAGTGAACACGCGCCAGGGCCAACCATTTTGCCTGACATTCTTTGAACCATTAAAATTTGGTCTAAAGCCCCATACACACGGTCGGATTTTCCGATGGATTCTGTCCTATCGGACAATGTTGTCGGAAATTCCGACTGTGTGTAGGCTCCATTGGACATTTTCCATCGGATTGTCAGACGGACAAAGTTGTATCTCCTGCTCTAAAAATTTTCCGACAACAAAGTCCGATCACACCAATTCCGATCGTGTGTAGCGAATTCCGACGGACAAAGTGCCACGCATGCTCAGATCACATTACAAGACCAAAGCTATTGGCTACTAGCCTCTACGTAGTCCCATCGTAGGCAACAAACGTCACCACGTTCAGAATGATCGGATTTTCCGTCAACTTTGTCCAACCGTGTGTATGCAACACCAGTGTCGGACTAAATCCGTCGGACCAAATCCGATGGATTTGGTGGTCGGATTTTCTGACCGTGTGTATGGGGCTTAAGTGTGTTTTTTCGAGCACTAATACACTGCCCAACAAGAATTCTTTTGCCTTTGTGGGCTGTGTGTGAGTAAGGAGATGAGCTCAGGCGTATTATTTGGATATACCGTATTTATTGGCGTATAACACGCACCTTCACTTTAAGAGGGAAGTTTCAGGAAAAAATTATTTTAAATAAAGAACTGTGAAGCAAAATAAGGGTCAGTGCCCATCTGCAGACCTCCAATTGCCATGAATGCAGCACCACCAATCGCCAGGAATGCAGAACCCACCATTGCTAGGAATGCAGCACCCACCATTGCCAGGAATGCACCCACCATTGCCAGGAATGCAGCACCCACCATTGCCAGGAATGCACCCAATATTGTCAGGAATGCAGCACCCATCATTGCCAGGAATGCTCTCACCATTGCCAGAAATGCACTCACCATTGCCAGGAATGCAGCCCCACCATTGCCAGGAATGCAGCCCCACCATTGCCAGGAATGCACTCACCATTGCCAGGAATGCAGCAGCCATCATTTCTAGGAATGCAGCACCCACCATTGCCAGGAATGCAGCAGCCACCATTGTCAGGAATGCAGCACCCATCATTGCCAGGAATGCAATCACCATTGCCAGAAATGCAGCACCAACCATTGCCAGGAATGCACTCACCATTGCCAGGAGTGCAGCACCGACCATTGCCAGGAATGCACTCACCATTGCAAGAAATGCAGCCCCACCATTGCCAGGAATGCACTCACCATTTGCCATCAGTGCAGCCTTGGAGGGGACATGGAGGGGGCAGGAAGCGCGCCAAAGATATCCTACAGGAGAATCTCCTGTTTACACGGCGGCCTCTTTAAGTGGAAGTCACGCCTCCTTTGATGGACAGAACAGTCGTCCAATGGCAGCGCCGGAGACGGGACTTCCTCTTACAGAGGCCATGTAAACAGGAAATACTCCTCCTGTGTGCACGGCGCTTGCCCCGCCTCCTCCCTTCAAGGCAGCCAGACTATATATCTTTTGTGGCCCCGTCACTGGGAGCTCGTCGGGGGTCACAAAAGATATATATGTTTAGATAACCAGGTGGGCCGTTCAAAACTAGGCCAGCGGGGCGGCAATTGGCCTGTGGGCCAGACTTTGGACATGCCTGCTCTATGTGGTGTCATTTATTTATCCTCCCCCCTCCCCCATTCACGCTTATCATGACCATAGCCAATCGAATAACGCATGTCAGAAGCAGAATCATGTGTTTTTGGTACTATAGACTTTTTCATACATGTGTCTTTAAAAAAAATGTGCGAAAACGCACGTTTTACGGGCTCTCCCATTATGTCAGATTCAATGGGGGGGGGGGATTTTACAGACCTTCCCAGCTTCTACAGCCGCCAGATCACGTCCACGGACCGCCTGAATGAGAGTGCCTTCCCCTGCCATGTTTCCCGGGATCCACTATCCCAACTTCAGGCTAGACATGTGAGGTTCGTCCCGAAATAAAATTCAGACGAATTTTCGTTTTTCCAGAAATTCTGCTAAAGAGGCCTTTCTGCTAGCGTTTGAATGAACCGCTGAGAGGGAAGGTTGGCCTTAACCCCAGTGGGCAGGACTGGTCGCCCCCTTGCTTTCGCAGAAGGCCTACTATGATCTGCAGTCGGCAGAAGCGGGAGACTATGAAAAGGTCAAGCGAGAAATCCTGGCACGACTCGGTGTCGCCTTGGCAGTTTGAGCACAGCGGGTCCACAGCTGGTTCTTCCAAGATGAGAGGCCCCCCAAGATCGCAGATGTTTGACCTAATTCACCTGGTGCGGAAAAGTCTACAGCCGGAGTCCCTGTCTGGGCCACAAATAGCGGAGCGTGTGGTCATGGACCAATTCCTGAGGTCACTACCAACTACCAATTCCCTTGTAGAAGTAGGTGAGTCAAGGAGAACCCAAGTTGGCGGACAACCAGGTGGAACTCGTTGAAAGGTACTTTGCTGAAGAGAGCCTGGTCACCACCCCTACGGACTTTCCATCCAAAGGCATGATCTCCCCAGGCAACAGGTAAGACTGTTCCAGGGGAAGTGGGCGGTAAGCATGGCAAGGAGATGGGGGGGGGGGATTTTTGGTGCCAGGACTGAAGTTTGGCATCCCAAACAATGGAAGCCACTGCCTGTTAGCAAACCAAACTGGGGCAACATCAGGTGTTTTCATCGCCAGGAACTGGGACACGTGGCAGCAAACTGTCCATTGACAGATGAACCCATGCAGTGTGACGTACCTATTAGAAGGCAGTCTATGTTTGCTGCTGTTTCATGCGCTAAAGCGACAAATGTAGGAAAACACATGTGCCAAATGACTGTTAATAATAAGCCTATTATGGCCTTGCTGGACTCTGGAAGTCTATTGACTTTGGTTAAAGCTGAGATGGTTGAAACTGCGAATATTCATGCTAAAAAAGTTGCTGTGATCTGTGTACATGGGGATACCCGGGAGTATCCTATAGCCACTGTTAACTTTAAAAGTGACTTGGGTACGGTGACCCATGCGGTCGGACTTGTGCCCCACTTGGTACACGAGGCCATCATTGGTAGGGACGTCCCTACCTTTTGGAAACTGTGGGATCATCCCGACCCGGTCGCAGTAACTGACTCAGTGGCAGAGGCAGAACTCCTGGCCAGGACCGACAATGTGTGTTCAGGGGACTCTTCTCAGGGTTCTCCGGGTTTTACTTTCTTGGTTATGGCAGGGGAACTGGAGAAGCCTGAGGAAGTCCCCTACAACCAGTGATGGTGGACAACTAGACATGTGCAATTCGTTTCGTTTTTTTTTAGTTTTTCGTTTTTTTTCGTTATTTTCGTTCGTTCGTTTTCGTACGAATGAACGAATCGTTCGAATCGTACGAATCCGATTAACGAATCATTCGAATCGAACGAATCCGAAAAACAAAGAAAATCCGAAAAAAACAAATTAGAAACAACGAATGTATTAATGAAGAGAATCCGAAAAACGTAAACGAACGAAAAAATTCGTACATTCGTAACTTTTTTTTGTTGTTGAATTGCTAATTTTCCGTGTCCCTCACAATGGTGCTGCTAAACGTGCTTCGAATTAACAAAAAAATTCGTACATTCGTAACTTTTTTTTTTCGATTCGTAACTTTTTTTTCGATTCGTAACTTTTTTTTCAATTCGTAACTTTTTTTTTTTTTTTTTCGATTTGTAATTTTCCGTGTCTCTATTGAACAAAAAAATTTGTACATTCGTAACTTTTTTTTCGATTCGTAACTTTTTTTTTTCGATTCGTAACTTTTTTTTTCGATTCGTAAATTATTAAAATGTAATAATAGCATACACATTACATAAAATTATGAATTATGCTCCGATTACGAATCTACGAATGTTACGAATGTACGAATAAATACGAATGCGTCCGAAAATTAAACTAACGAAAAAACGAATCAACGAAAAAAATAACTCTTACGAATGTACGAATCGTTACGAATCCGAACACCGACGACTTACGAATGTACGAATCGTTACGAATCCGAACACAGACGATTTACGAATGTACGAATCGTTACGAATCAACGGAAACGAAAAAAACGAAACGAAAAAAAAAGATTTTTTTCGGAAACGAAAAAAACGAAACGAAAAAAAAAGAATTTTTTTGTTGTGCACATGTCTATGGACAACCGTCTGCTGACTCTGAGGCGACATTAGAGTTTGCTGACCTTAATGTGCACAGAACCTGGGGAAATGTAATGGTGATTAATGATGTACCTGTCGAACCAGGGGACAGGCCTTGTTTTCCTTATTTTAGCAGCAATGAGGATTTACTGTATCGTGTCTATAAAAAGAATGATGAAATTGTTGAACAGGTGACGAAGTCGGAAGTGACGAAACGCGCCAGGGTCATAAGCCAACCGGAAGTGACGTGTGCGGTCCAAGCTTGCTCTCCACAGGCCGAAATAGGAAGGACGCCGCTGCTGCACACAGCGGAACTGATCCCATTACATTTCCGGCGAGGAGGAGAAAGCTCAGACACAGTGCACTTTTTACATTTGCCCTAATTATTATACATTTTGGTACGCTTAACTTACTGAGGGAGTTTATTTGTTTGGGGAAGATTTTCAATAAATTGCATTTATACAGTATCACACTATGTGGCCCAATTATTGTTTTCACATGTTATGACCGGTACCTGCGTATTGGGAGAACTAATATGGTGATATTGGAGGAGAAGTGGAGAAACTGATGACTACAGGCTTATATTTATTGTGTATCTGGTGAGTGCACCCCCATAAGGGGAAGAGCATCACACGTGGTGAAGTGTTCTGGTGGATGGCTCATATTGACTACACAGCAACTGCAGTATTTATCGGTGTATAACACGCACCTTTTCCCCCTTAAAATCGGGGGAAAGTCATGGGTGCGTGTTATACGCCGATACCCCCACAAAAAAGTGACAAAAATGGCAAGCGCCGCCGAAAAATAGCGAGCGCTGCCGAAAAAGACCGAATCGCGGCCGAAAAAAACGAAGCGGCTCCAGAAAAGACCGAGCCGACTGTTCGGCTCCGTTAGTAGTCCCGCCTCCCTGCGCTTGCTCCGGAAACAGCAGGGAGGCGGGACAGCGAGCGGAGCCGAACAGTCGGTTCGGCTTTTTCCGGGGCCGCTTCGGTCTTTTCGGTGGCGCTTCGGTCGTTTTCGGCAACGCGCACGAGACAGAGCGTCTCGGCGACGGGAAATTTAAACCCGGACAAGACTGCAAATGACACTGGGCAAGCTACAATGACACTGGGCAAGCTGCAATGACACTGGGCAAGGCTGCAAATGATGCTGGGCAAGGCTGCAATGACACTGGGCAAGCTGCAATGACACTGGGCAAGGCTGCAAATGACGCTGGGCAAGCTGCAAATGACGCTTAAATGTACATTTTTTTTTTCCCTAAACTTCCCTCCTGAAACTTTTTTTCCTTAAAATGCCCTCCTAAACTTGGGGTGCGTGTTATACTGTTTCACACATTTTTTTACTTTTTTACTGTTGGAGAATTATTTATTTATTTATTTACATCGGACATTCACGTCCAGCTGATAGCGCTGCTACAATATCTGAAAAATACTTTCTATGCACTTTTTTTTCTGTTTATTGTAATTTTTGGCAAATTGTTGAACAGTTGGTGGTCCCTAAGCCATACAGACGGGGTGGTGTTGGAACTTGCCAATGGGCACCTGCTAGGAGGTCATTTAGGGGTTGAGAAAACCACTGAAAGGGTGTTACGCAGGTTTTACTGGCCCGGGATATAGAAAGATATTGAGAATTATTGTCAATCCTGTCCTGTGTGTCAGATGTCAGCCCCACTACCTCGCTTCTGAAGTCCTGTACTGCCCTTACCCATTATTGAAGTGCCCTTTGAGAGGATTGCCATGGACCTTGTGGGTCCACTCCCCAAGTCTGCCCGGGGTCATTAGCATATCCTCGTAATCATGGATTATGCTACCTGTTACCCCAAGACAGTTCCCTTACACACTGCATCTGCTAAGAACATTGCCAAAGAGCTGTCCATGGTATTCAGTCTTGTTGGGATCCCTAAAGAGGTCCTTATAGACCAGGGCACCCCATTTATGTCACTAATAACTAGGGAGCTGTCTGTGCAAGTTATTTAAGGTGATACAGTTGCGAACCTCTGTGTACCACCCTCAAACTGATGGCTTGGTGGAGCGCTTCAATAAAACATTAACCACTTCCCGCCCAAGGACGTCATATGACGTCTTTGACTTTCAATGGGAATATCTGAATGATGCCTGCAGCTACAGACATTATTCAGATATTCTTGTTTTCAGCCGGCGATTCTGTGCACCATAAGAACGATCATAGCAGCAATTCCACCACTTGATCGTTCTTATAGGCAACGGGAGGGGACGTCCCCCCACTCCTGCCGCCATCCGGTGCTTCTCCGTGCTCTCCTGTGCCATCGGGGGCCCGGAGAAAGAATCACCGGATGACGAGCATAGAGATTTCCGGTGACCAGATGGTCACCAGTCATCTCTATGACCGTCAGAGGCCCGGAGGTATCTGGAAGTAAACAAAGCCGCGATCCCGGCTGTCAGCATGAGATCAGTGAATTTTTTACCGATCTCATGCTTTCCAGCCTGGAGGAGAGATGTGGGGTCTTATTGACCGCGCATCTCTCCATATAGAGGACCTGTCACATAGATTCCTATTACAAGGGATGTTTTCCTTCCTTGTAATAGGAATAAAAGTGATCAAAAAAAGTAAAAAAAGTGTAAGAATAAAAATTTTTAAAAAATAAAAAAAAAGCCCCTGTCCCTGGTAGCTCGCGCTCAGAAGCGAACGCACACGATAGTCCCGCCCACATATGTAAATGCTGCTCACACCACACATGTGAGGTATCGCCACGTGCGTTAGAGTGTGTGCAACAATTCTAGCACTGGATTTTTGACACCCTAGGCGAAACCTCAATTTGGGCCCCCCCCCCCCCGGCTGACTCTGCCTTCTTTTCCCTGTGCATGTAAATCCCACCTTTTTAATAAAGCGCCCATCAAATGTAGCCTCACCAGTGCCCATCAAATGTAGCCTCACCAGCGCCCATCAAATGCAGCCTCACCAGCACCCATCAAATTCAGCCTCACCAGCACCCATCAAATTCAGCCTCACCAGCGCCCATCAAATGTAGCATCACCAGCGCCCATCAAATGTAGCCTCACCAGCGCCCATCAATGCGGCCTCATCAGCACCTATCAAATGCAGCCTCACCAGCACCCATCAAATTCAGCCTCACCAGCGCCCATCAAATGTAGCCTCACCAGCGCCTATCAAATGCAGCCTCACCAGCACCCATCAAATTCAGCCTCACCAGCGCCCATCAAATGTAGCATCACCAGCGCCCATCAAATGTAGCCTCACCAGCGCCCATCAAATGCAGCCTCACCAGCGCCCTTCAATGCAGCCTCACCAGCACCCATCAAATGCAGCCTCACCTGCACCCATCAAATGCAGATTCACCAGCGCCTATCAAATGCAGCCTCACCAGCGCCCATGAAATGCAGGCTACCAGCGCCCTTCAATACAGCCTCACCAGCGCCCATCAATGAATGTTTGCTTGCTGCGGGAGTCAGGACACAGACACAGTCCTCCACCACTGCTGCGCCTCTGACACTATGTGTGAACGGAGCGGCAGCTGCCTGCTGATGCTGAGACTTAGTTGCTTGCTGCAGAGAGAAGAGAGTAGGAAAATCAGTGGCCGGGCGCCCTAGGCGGCCGCCTAGTTTGCCTAGTGGTAGCACCGGCCCTGGATTGCAGCAATCATGCCTATGGTAAAAGAACACCTACTGCAAGCCCAAGCAGCTCAACAGAGAATATACAACAGGGGGAGCTGTCTCCATGTTTTCTCACCTGGGGACAGGGTCCTGGTGTTAGTTCCCACTGTGGAAAGCAAGATCCTGGCTAAGTGGCAGGGTCCCTTCAAAGTAATTGAAAGAGTCGGGGGGGGGTCAATTACAAAGTGTATCAACCAGGTAAAAGGAAGCCCAAGCCACTATACCATATAAACCTGTGAAAGCCCTAGAAAGATAGATTGCGAGGTCCCTACCTGTAACTCCTGAGTCCCCTCTGGTCCCTGAGGTCACCATTCTAGACACCCTGTCTTATTCCCAAAAAACAGGAAGCTAGAGAGTTCCAGATAAGGAATAGAGTGACATCATCAGAGTTACATGGTACGACTTCAACGGTTCAACATGATATTGTTACTGAACTTGGAGTCCGTGTCAAGCTCAAACCATACCGAATTCCCGAAGTTAGAAGAAAGGACATCAGTGACGAAGTTTAAAAGGATGTTGTAGCTAGATGTTATTGAGGAATCCAATAGTGACTGGTCTAGCCCCATCTTGTTGGTCCCAAAACCGGATGGCACTCGGAGGTTCTGCAATGACTTCAGAAAGCCTAATAAATGAGGAGAGCGAAGGGGTGGGACTTTATGTGAAGTACGTGATTGCAATAACGTAGATTTGGGGAGCAAATGGGAAAATGTATTGGTTCATAAATGGCATAGACATGCATATACCGTATTTATCGACGTATAACACGCACTTTTTCCCCCTTAAAATCGGGGGGAAAGTCGTGGGTGCGTGTTATACGCCGATCGCCAAAAAAAATGTGCCAAAAAAAAAATCAAACGGCGCCGAAAAATAGCGACCACCGTCCAAAAAAAACGAGCGCCGCCGAAAAAGACCGATCTGACTGCTCGGCTCCGCTCCCGCCTCCCTGCACTCGCTTTCGAAACAGCAGGGAGGCGGGGCTGCGAGCGGAGCCGAACAGTCGGCTCGGTCTTTTCCAGCGGCACTCGCTCTGTATTTTCCGGCGGCGCTCGCTCTGTTTTTTTCCGGCGGCGCTAGCTCGGTCTTTTCCGGCAGGGCTCTAGCTCGGTCTTTTCCGGCGGCGCTCACACGGTCTTTCTAGGCGGCAAATTTAAACGTGGGCAAGCTGCAAATGACACTGGCAAGCTGCAAATCACACTGGGCAAGGCTGCAAATGACACTGGGCAAGCTGCAAATGACACTGGGCAAGCTGCAAATGATGCTGGGCAAGGCTGCAAATGGCGCTGGGCAAGCTGCAAATGGCGCTGGGCAAGCTGCAAATGGCGCTGGGCAAGCTGCAAATTACGCTGGGCAAGCTGCAAATGGCGCTGGGCAAGGCGGCAAATGACGCTGGGCAAGCTGCAAATGGCGCTGGGCAAGGCTGAAAATGATGCTGGGCAAGCTGCAAATGGCGCTGGGCAAGGCTGCAAATGACGCTTAAATGTAAGGTTTTTTTTTCCCTAAACTTCCCTCCTAAAACTTTTTTTCCTTAAAATGCCCTCCTAAACTTGGGGTGCGTGTTATACGCCGGTGCGTGTTATACGCCGATAAATACGGTAATCATAATATCAATTACACGCGATAAGAAAGTAGTAGCAATAAACAAGATAATAAACATACCGGTAGGTATTTGATGACATGAACACAATAGTATTCTGCTGTTCACCAAAATTGAGTTTGTATAAAACCATAAAAGATGAGGTAGTGCCTGCTTGACCGATGGCCACACTATCCTGTAGGGTACAGATTACATAACAGCTATAGGGGTTTGAGTGGATATTGAAGAAAACACGACATTTGGTAGCTCTACGCGTTTCGTGGCTGTCCCAAGGGATGGAAATACTTGGCCCTACCAGGCCATAATTTCACGCACACTTTCCCTAAACTTTCTCCAATTTACCTTCAGAAAGCTTAATGCAGTGACAAAGTTTGACACGTACCCAATGCCCAGGGTAGACGAACTTATAGATCGACTTGACTTGGTGTTCCAACCCTGGGGTTGAAAAGGGGGGAGGATATGTAGCAGAGTGTCCCAGAGAGATCCAGGAAAAGTCTTGTTCTGGGTTTATACATCTCCCAGGTTCATCTCATACATGTTCAGGGAGCTCTGATCCATGATCCAGTTCGGATCTTGGTCCTCTCCCCCAGGCTAACTTAAACTCACCTGTGACAGGCAGCCAGGGCTTTCTGCTTGGGAAACACAGACAACACTGGTCTGTGAGAGCGAAAGTTTGGTAAAAAGCTGTTAACCACTTGCTTACCGGGCACCTAAACCCCCCTCCTGCCCA
Source organism: Lithobates sylvaticus (assembly GCA_028564925.1). Lineage (NCBI taxonomy): Eukaryota > Metazoa > Chordata > Amphibia > Anura > Ranidae > Lithobates > Lithobates sylvaticus. The sequence goes on from CM053028.1 coordinate 15,328,624, forward strand.
GACCAAATTTTCAGCTTTTAGCGCTGTCGCTCTTTGAAAGACAATTGTGCAGTCATACAACACTGAACCCAAATTAAGTTTTGATGATTTTTTTTACCACAAATAGAGATTTATTTTGCTGGTATTTTATCACCTCTGGGTTTTTTAATTTTTTGTTAAAATTTTTTAAAAAGACAGAAATTCAAAAACAAAAATACAAAACCTTTTTATATCTTGTTAATAAATTTTGCAAACAGGTAATTTTTCTCCTTCATTGATGTACGCTGATGAGGCTACACTGATGGGCACCGATAGGCTGCATTGATGGGCACTAATAAGGTGGCACTGGGGCACTAATAGGCGGCACTGGTGGGCACTGATAGATGGCAATGATGGGCGGCACTGATGGGTGGCAATGATGGGCGGCATTGATAGGTGGCACCGAAGGGCACTAAAAGGTGGCACTGATAGCTAACACTGATGGACACTGATGGGTGGCAGTGATGGGCACTGATGGGTGGCAGTAATGGGCATTGATCGGCACTGGTAGGTGACACTGATAGGCAGCACTGCTAGGTGGTACTGATGAGGCACTGATTGGCACCACTGGTGGGCATTGATAGGTGGCACTCATGGGCATTGATAGGTGGCACTCATTGCTGGCACTTATGTACTGGTGGGCACTGATTCGTGGCACTGACAGACGGTACTGGTGGGCACATATGAGGCGGATTTGCAATATGAGGCGGATTTGCATCTTCCTCTTCAGGACCGATGTCCCTTCAACAGAAGCCGATGATCGTTTTTTTTCTCCTCATGCTGTCAGCATGAGAAGAAAAAAAAACGATTACCGATCTTCTGTTAACGTTACGTGATCAGCTGTCATTGGCTGACAGCTGAACACCGCACTGTTTGTCACTACCGCACTGGAGTTGGTATCTGTGCCCGAAAGACGGCTCATCCTGAGGGAGCTTTGTACCCCCTACGTGCCCCCCCTGGTTACACCCTCCTTATAATGTTCAGAAATGGACACATATCCCTTTGTGGATCAATCCCATAATATGCAATGTATCAATTTATATTCTTTGACTTTTTGTGGGAAAATCAAAAGAATTTATTTTTTCTTCGCATTATTTTTTTTTTTATAAAAGTGATTCGATTGAAAAAAACAGCAGAATGGGTGCGTGTCGGTAACCTGAGCAACGAAAAGATTATTGTGATTGAAGATTAGATTGACCGAAAGAAAAACAAAAAAAAACAACCATAATGAGCTGTGACGGCTCAAAACACAACAAACCCCCTCATTGGTCAATGTTCAGCCTGCCGTGACCGTGCCAGAGAATTCAAAACAACTGACATTAACCACTTCTGGACCGGCTCACGCCGATATACGTCGGCACTTTGTTATGGTAGCAGCTAGCTACCATAACCTCGGTATCCTCTTCTTCAGTGAGCGGTCTGGTTTCAGATAAAAGTGGTCTCTGCGGCGGATTTACCGCAAGATCACTTTTATCGGCTGCGGGAGAGGGGCGCCCCCTCCCGCCGCTCTCCAGTGCCCTCGCCGCTTACCGGAGCTGTCGCTATTGGCGGAGGCGAATCGGGTCCACTTCCTGGCTTGGTATGGAGACAAGTGAGGGGAAGATGGTCTCGATACCATTGCAGGGCAGAAACGACATCAAAACGTCACTTCTGCCCATCGATCTTAAAGCGGTTCTGCACACACTTCATTTAGTAAATCTCTTTGCCTTCCAAATCAGGCAAAGAGTACTAAATGATTAATTTTTCGGATCAGCAAATAATAATTGAATTTGCAAAAACCTGTGAAAATTCCGCCACCATATAGTCCCCACTAATATCCACGTCATCTCCCCCACTGTAATATCCACGTCATCTCCCCCACTGTAATATTGTCTGGGTATCGCAGAGTATTGGCAGGGTAATGCAGAGTATTGGCAGGGTAATGCAGAGTATTGGCTGGGTAATGCAGAGTATTGGCTCGGTAATGCAGAGTATCGCAGAGTATTGGCTGGGTATTGCAGAGTATATGCTGGGTAATGCAGAGTATTGGCTGGGTAATGCAGAGTATTGGCTGGGTAATGCAGAGTATTGGCTGGGTAATGCAGAGTATTGGCAGGGTAATGCAGAGTATTGGCTGGGTAATGCAGAGTATCGCAGAGTATTGGCTGGGTAATGCAGAGTATCGCAGAGTATTGGCTGGGTATTGCAGAGTATATGCTGGGTAATGCAGGGTATTGGCTGGTTAATGCAGGGTATTGGCTGGGTAATGCAGGGTATTGGCTGGGTAATGCAGAGTTTGTTTACAAGTGATCGCTCCGTCATTTGACGGAGCGATCACATTGTAAACAGTGGCCGGGTGTACCAAGATGGCCGCCGCTTCGGAGCTAGGCCGAAGCTGCAGCCTTTCCTAAGGCCCCTGGGTGTACCAAGATGGCCGCCGCCGCTCCGGAGCTAGGCCGAAGCCGCGGCCTTTCCTAAGGCCGAGGCTGCGGAGTGCTCCGCGGAGCGCGGGGTGTGCCGATCCGAACGGGGTGACCCGTTCGGATCACGGATCGGCGATGATCCGTTGCACCCCTACTTGTAATTGCTGCTCTGTCTCTTCGGGGTGGGCGGGGTCTGTGCGTCGATCCTCGTCATGCCGCACTGTCTCCTGGGATCTGGTGTCATTGATCCTAAGGAGTCAGTGCGGACATCCGCCGAAATCTCGCGAGATTTACGGGGGGGTCCTGCCGAAATCTCGCGAGATTTCGGCGAACGTGAGCTACACTTTGCCGTTACTGCGCACGCGCGAGATCGGCGCAGTAACAGCGGTGCATGCCGGGCCATAGAAGGTGCCTGTGTGATTTCACATGCCCACAGGCAAGATGGCACCCAGCAGCAACACTTTTTATAAGTGTTTATTTGTGACGAAAACCGGCAGCAGTTCCCTCTGAAAACGGAACACGTGAGTGTGTAATAACCATCTCCTAATCCTTCTCATTGCAACTAGACATGTGCAATTCGTTTATTTTTTTTTTCGTTTTCCGTTAAAATTCGTTATAATCGTTCATTCGTTATCGTGCGAATGAACGAATGATTCGCTAAAAATTTTAACGAATTATCTAATCGAACGAATATGAAAAACAACGAAAATCCGAAATAACCAAATTAGAAACAACGAAACTCCGAAAGAAGAAAATCCGAAAAAACTAAAACAGGAACAACGAAAATCAAAATGAACGAAAAAATTTGTACATTCGTAACTTTTTTTTTTTTTTGAATTGGTAGTTTTCCGTGTCCCTTACAATGGCGCTGCTTAACGTGCTTCGAATGGATTGAACGAAAAAATTCGTACATTCGTAACTTTTTTTTTGCGATTCGTAATTTTCCGTGTCTCTTACAATGGCGCTGCTTAACGTGCTTCGAATGGATTGAACGAAAAAATTTGTACATTCGTAACTTTTTTTTTTTTTTTTAATTGGTAATTTTCCGTGTCCCTTACAATGGCGCTGCTTAACGTGCTTTGAATGGATTGAACGAAAAAATTCGTACATTCGTAAATTTTTTTTTTTGTTCGATTCGTAATTTTCCGTGTCTCTTACAATGGCGCTGCTTAACGTGCTTCGAATGGATTGAACGAAAAAATTTGTACATTCGTAACTTTTTTTTTTTTTTTTAATTGGTAATTTTCCGTGTCCCTTACAATGGCGCTGCTTAACGTGCTTCGAATGGATTGAACGAAAAAATTCGTACATTCGTACCTTTTTTTTGCGATTCGTAATTTTCCGTGTCTCTTACAATGGCGCTGCTTAAGTGCTTCGAATGGATTAAACGAAAAAAATTTGTACATTCGTAACTTTTTTTTTCGATTCGTAATTTTCCGTGTCTCTTACAATGTAATAATAGCATACACATTACATAACATTATGAATTATGCTCCGATTACGAATCTACGAAAACAATGTTCCGAAAGTACGAATAAATCAATCTAACGAAAGTACGAATGTAACTAAATCTACGAAAATACGAATGCGTCCGAATTTCGAATAAACGAAAATTGAACTAACGGAAAAACGAATCAACGAAAAAATAACTCTAACGAAAATACGAATCGTTACGAATACGAACACTGACGACTTACGAAATTACGAATCGTTACGAATCAACGGAAACGAAAGAAACGAAACGAAAATAAAACAAATTTTTCTATTGTGCACATGTCTATTTGCAGCAAAAAAAATAAATACATTACAGACAGTGTCATTCCGCTTTAAAGCAATATTTTTATTTTATTTTTTTTAAATGCCTTTTTATTTTTTTTATTGCATTTTAGTGTACATAAGAGGTCTGAGGTCTTTTTGACCCCATCCCATATTTAAGAGGACCTGTCATGCTTTTTTTTTATATTAAAAAGGGATGTTTAAATTCCTTGTTATAGGAATAAAAGTGACACCATTTTTTTTCTCTAAATAACAGTGTTAAAATAAAAAAATAAAAAAGGTAAAATAAATCCGGAAAAAAAATAAATTGTAAACGTGCCCCGTCCCACCGAGCTCGCGTGCAGAAGCGAACGCATACGTGAGCAGCACCCACAAATGAAAACGGTGTTCAAACCACACATGTGAGGTATTGCCACGATCGTTGGAGCGAGAGCAATAATTCTAGCACTAGACCTCCTCTGTAACTCAAAACATGCAACCTGTAGAATTCTTTAAATGTCGCCTATGGAGATTTTTAAGGGTAAAAGTTTGTCGCCATACCACGAGCGGGCGCAATGTTGAAGCGTGACATGTTGGGTATCAATTTACTCGGCGTAACATCTTCTTTCACATCATTAAAAAAATTGGGCAAACTTTAATGTTTTAGTCTTATTATTTTTTTAATTCAAAATTTTTTATTTTTTCCAAAAAAAAAGGGTGCTTGTAAGACCGCTGCGCAAATACGGAGGGACAGAAAGTACCGCCATTTTATTATCTAGGGTGTTAGAAAAAAATGTATAATGTTTGGTTGTTCTAAGTAATTTTATAGCAAAAAAAAATGTTTTTTAACTTGTAAACAACAAATCTCAGAAAGAAGCTCGGCCCTTAAGTGGATAACCACTTAAGGCCCGGAAGGATTTGCCCCCTTAACCACTTAGCAACCATTCCATAGCCGAATGACAGCTACAGGGTGGTTGCTTAACTCTGGGAGGGCGTACTATGACGTCCTCCCAGAATTCCGCTCTCGCACGCGCCCCCGAGAACATCCGTCATCAGACACCCGAGAACATCACGGATCACGGTAAACGGCCACTTATTGCGGCTGTTTACCACGTGATCGCTCCGTCAAATGATGGAGCATTTCACTTGTAAACAAACCAGCGTCATGTCATGACGCCGGTTCCTCTCTCCTCTCTGTGTACCGATCGGTACATTGTGAGAGGAGAGGCGGACGGTTCGGATGGCTGCAGCACTGTGGGCTGGATCTGTAGTGCCCACAGCGCTGCTCTGTGACAATTGCAGTCACATCTATGGATCCATCCATGCTCAGTCATCCCTCCATGCTCAGCAATACCCTACCATATCCTGCGATACTCTGCAATATTCTGCGATACCCTGCAATATTTGGCGATACCCTGCGATACTCTGCCATACCCTGCAATACCCTGCGATACTCTGCAATACCCTGTGATACTCTGCAATACCCTGCGATACCCTGCAATACCCTGCAATACTCGGTGATACCCAGCCATACTCTGCAATACTCAGTCATACTCTGCAATACTCTGTGAAACCCGGCGATACCCAGCCGTACCCAGCCATACCCAGCCATACTCGGCTGTACTCGGCTGTACTCGGCCTCTGTATGTGGCCAGTCTGTGAGAAGGGAAAGGGGCGCATTTGATTATCATACCAGTTTTTGAATACCCTGCAATACCCTGCCATACTCAGCCATACTCTGCAATACCCTGAAATACCCTGCAATACTCGGTGATACCCAGCCATACTCTGCAATACTCAGCCATACTCTGCAATACTCTGTGAAACCCAGCCATATTCGACGATACCCAGCCGTACCCAGTCATACCCAGCCATACTCGGCGATACCCAGTCATACCCAGCCATACTCGGCTGTACTTGGCCTCTGTATGTGGCCAGGCTGTGGAAGTCTCACACATGTGGTATCGCCGTACTCAGGAGGAGTAGGGGAATCTATTTTGGGGTGTCATTTTTGGTACGTACATGCTATGTGTTAGAAATATTGAAAAAATTGACAACTTTGTAAAAAAAAGAATGCGTTTTAACCACTTTGCGCCTGCCGGTCATCATATGACGTCCTTGACTTTATGCGGGGATATCTGAATGATGGGTGCAGATACAGGCATCATTCAGATATCAGCTTTTTCAGCCGGCGATTCCCTACACCATAAGAATGATCATAATGGCTGTTCCACTGCTTGATCGTTCTTACGGGAGGTGAGAGGGGACGTCCCCCCCTCCCGCCGCCCTCCGGTTCTTCTACCGACTCACCGCTACGATTGACGCCAGGATCGCTTTTTATTTTTTTTTATTTCAGGCTTTCCAGCCTAGAGGTGAGATGTGAGGTCTTATTGACCCCATATCTCACTGTAAAGAGAACCTGTCATGCCATATTCCTGGATGTTTACATTCCTTGTAATAGGAATAAAAGTGATCAAAAAAAAAATTTGGGGGAAAAAAGTGTCAAACTAAAATAAATAAATTAAAATGAACAATAAAAAAAACAAAAAAAAATTTAATTCGCCCCTGTCCCCATGTGCTTGCATGCAGAAGCGATCGCAAATGTAAGCCCCGCCCACATATGAAAACTGTGTTCAATCCACACATGTGAGGTATCGCTGCGAACGTTGGAGCGAGAGCAATAATTTTGGCCATAGACCTCCTCTGTAACTCAAAACATGTAACCAGTAAAAAAATTTAGAGCGTCGCCTATGGGGATTTTTAAGTAGCGAAGTTTGGTGCCTTTCCACGAGCGCGTGCAATTTTGAAGGGTGACATGTTAGGTATCTATTTACTCGGCGTAACTTCATCTTTCACATTATGCAAAAACATTGGGCTAAATTTACTGTTTTGTTTCTTGTAAAGCACAAAACATTTTTTTTTTTTAAAAACGCGTTCGAAAAATTGCTGCGTAAGTACTGTGCGAAATAAAAAATTGCAATGACCTCCATTGTATTCTCTAGGGTCTTTGCTAAAAAAAGCATATATAATGTTTTGGGGTTCTATGTAATTTACTAGCAAATAAATGATGATTTTTACATGTAGGAGAGAAATGTCAGAATTGTCCTGGGTGCTCCAGAACGCCTGAAGGTGCTCCCTGCATGTTGGGCCTCTGTATGTGGCCACACTGTGTAAAAGTCTCACACATGTGGTATCGCCATACTCGGGAGTAATAGCAGAATGTGTTTTGGGGTGTAATTTGTGGTATGCATATGCTGTGTGTGAGAAAATAAATATTTTGATCTGGCAAAGAATTGTGGGAAAAAATGACAACTTCAAAAAACTCACCATGCCTCTTCCTAAATACCTTGGAATGTCTTCTTTCCAAAAAATGGTCGTTTGGGGGGTATTTGTACTTTTCTGGCATGTTAGGGTCTCAAGAAATTAGATAGGCCGTCAGTACTTCAGGTGTGATCAATTTTCAGATATTGGCACCATAGTTTGTGGACTCTATAACTTTCACAAAGACCAAATAAAATACAACAATTTGTACTTATTTTTACCAAAGATATGTAGCAGTATAAATTTTGGCCAAAATTTATCAAGAAAAATTACAAATTTGCTAAATTTTATAACAGAAAAGAAAAATTAATTGTTTTACAGAATTTTCAGTATTTTTTCTTTTATAGCGCAAAAAATTGAAAACCCAGTGGTGATTAAATACCACCAAAAGAAAGCTCTATTTGTGTAAAAAAAAAAGGACAAAAATGTCATCTGGGTACAGTGTTGTATGACTGAGTAATTGTCATTCAAAATGTGAGAGCACCGAAAGCTGCTTTATTATTAAGGGGGTTTAAGTGCCCAGTGGTCAAGTGGGTAATGACCAGGCCATTTTTTTGTGATACGGCACTGGGTCACTTTAACTGACAATTGCGCGGTCGTGCGACACTGTACCCAAATTAAATTTATGTCATTTTTTTCCCACAAATAGCGCTTTCTTTTGGTGGTGTTTTATCGCCTCTGCGGTTTTTATTTTTTGCGCTATAATCAAAAAAAAGGACAATTTTGAAATAAAAACAATATTTTTAACTTTCTGCTATAATAAATATCCATAAAAAATAAATAAAAAAAACAAATTTCTTCATCAGTTTAGGCCAATATATATTCTTCTACATATTTTTGGTAAAAAAAAAAAAAAATTGCATAAGCGTATATAAAAGTTATAGCGTCTACAAAATAGGGGATAGGTTTATGGCATTTTTATTATTAATTTCTTTTTTTCACTAGTAATGGCAGTGAGCAGCCATTTTTAGCTGGACTGCGACATTGCGGCGGACAGTTCGGACCCCTTTGACACATTTTTGGAATTGCCATCACTTTAGAAAGGGGGAATCAGCCCGTTTCCAAGAACCCAAAATATGAAAAAAAATTGTTATGGATACAAAATATACTTTAGTCATCAGCTGAGTTAACACCTTGTCACCATTTAGCTGGGCACTTGGTACCCCCCGCCGTTCACGAACAATTCCCGCGCACCCCCTCTTAGACGCTCCAGATGAATGGCCCGCGCCGCGCTTTTCCCAGTCTGTTTATATAACCGATTTAATGCTCAATAGATCAGAGAATTGCAAATTACATTTTCTTCATTTGCGTAACTCGGTGCGCCATTAAAAGGCCATTTCCCCGCACATTATTGTTCTTTTCTTTCTAATTAAAAGCTATTTGCTGAGGAAAATAATGCCTTCCTCTTTATTACATTAAGGTCACCGCGATTACCGCCACAAATCTTCGTTTTACCGCTCCGGGCTTCAGAGAGACGGGCAAAGTGCCATTGGGAGAGACAACAGAGATTTACCGCATGCGGCAGATGAGGGGTGCAGGTGGTAGAGTTCTGGTGTCAGGGAGAGGTGTGATATGGTACAAATCCTTCCTTCATATATGGTGGGAAATCTCAATTTTTTCTTGGAAGGAAGCCACGTTTACCACGTATTCGCCACCTTATATCCATCAGAAGATTACATGTATAGTCGCACTGAAATAAAAAACACTCGTCAACCAAATTACATTTTAAAGAAATCAATGCCTAGTTGATCCAGAGGAAGGCATGAACACGTTATTGTACTGATTCATTATACTCCGAGGAAAATGTATTTTCTGATTCTGAAATGCAATCAGATATTCCTGGGATCAACATTTCTTCATATTAGTAGCTGTTTATATTTTTTCTAAATTTTTGTTTGTTGTATATATGTTTTTAAATCTATTTGTTTCATTTTTTTTTTGTAATATTTTCAATTTTTTTTATATATATTTCCAATTTTTCTTTTTTATATTTTTTCCAGTTTTTCTTTTTTTTTCCTCAAGTTATTTCTTTTAAATAAACAAACAGTGGAAGAAAAAAAACTCTGCACACCGCTCCCTACTTCCTCCCACCTCAGCGCTATAGGTTTATAGTTTCGAACAGTAAGATTAAAAACGATAATAGACATATATCGGGTATATATACAAATATGAAGGTCAGCAGCCACTTAAAATAGTACAATAAACATAATGACAAAAGATCAAGTAACTTTTTTTTTTATTTATTTTTTTATGATTTTTAAGCTAATTTTATTTTTTTGGCAACACCACTTTAAATTGCTTTAAATTTTAGAGCCGAAGTAACTCAAACGGCTCTAAAATTTTGCCACCAAAAAAATAAAATTAGCTTAAAAATCATAAAAAAATAAAAAAAAAATAATTGGAAAAAATATATATTTTTTTACTCACCTCTAAATGCCTGTTGCTAGGGGGTCCCTCGTAGTCTGCCACCTTCAGTTTCAGGCTAAACGTCACTTCCCCTCGGCGCCGCACAGTCATCTGGGACCTGTCACGTGTCCCAGATGACTGAGCGTCAAATCACGGCGCACGCCGCCGCTCGCGCATGCACAGTGGGTGCCCGGCTGTGAAGCCACAGCCGGGTTCCCACATTAAGAAGGCCGGCGCCGCGAGCGGCTCGGGGAACGAGGGGGGGCCTCGTTCCCCCGCATCGCTGGACCCTGGGACAGGTTAGTGTAAGATTTTTAAAAGTCAGCAGCTGCAGTATTTGTAGCTGCTGACTTTTAAAAAAAAAAAAAACCTTAGTTAGACTTACCGGTGACGGTATTTCTACGAGCCTTTCAGGACAGCACCTTGGAGAGAGCGCAGCTCCGCCTTTACCCAGGAAACACTGCGTGACAACGCCCCTTTTTAAGATCAGCTGCTTCCACCATGCCTTCAGTTGTTATCGAGAAATCCTCCGACATGCTGGAAAATATAAGCAGACAGTTACCATGCCCTATAATTATACATTATACATCATAACCTAGGGAGGGAAGTAGGCTGCTGTCCTGAAAGGCTCGTAGAAATACCGTCACCGGTAAGTCTAACTAAGGTTTTCTCTCTTCGCCTTTCAGGACAGCACCTTGGAGAGGATAATCAAGAAACTTACTTCAGGGTGGGACCACTGCCTGCAAAACCTTTCTCCCGAAGGATTGGTCTGAGGCTGAGAGCAGATCCATGCGGCAATGCTTTATAAAAGTTTGAGAAACTGGACCATATGGCAGCCTTACCAATTTGCTCAGGCGATGCTCCGGCCTTTTCTGTCCATGATGCCGCTACTGCTCTGGTCGAATGGGGCAAGATTCCTTCTGGAGGCTCCAAACCTAGAGAGGCGTATGCTCCTTTAATAACTTGCTTTAGCCATCTTCCAATGATGTTTTTGGAAGCTTTACATCCCTTGTGAGCGCCCTCCATTAGAACAAAGGGTGAGGATGATTTTCTAAAGTCCCTTGTTATCTCCAGATACTTAGGAAGATATCTCCTGACATCCAGGGTATGGAAGGCTTCTTCTCCTGGCCCCGATGGTGAGGGGCAAAATGTAGGGAGAATAAACTCCTGTGCCCGGTGAAAATGCAGGGCTCACCTTCGGTAGAAAGGCTGGATCTGTTTTTAGGACTACCCTATCTGGTAAGCATCTCATGAAGGGCTCCTTAATTGATAGAGCTTGTAACTCGCTGCCTCTACAGGCTGATGTTACTGCCACCAACAACACAGTTTTAAACGTTAAAAACTTAAGTGATGATCCTTCTATGGGTTCAAACGGAAGCTTTGTTAGCCCTTGAAGAACCAAAGATAAATCCCATTTGGAAAAAATAACCACAGATCTAGGCTTTACTTTAGCCATAGCTCTGAAAAAACGGATTATCAGGGGCTCCCCTACCAGGGTTCTTTCAAAAAACCTAATAAAGCCGCTACCTGCGTCTTGAGCGTACTAGCTACTAGGCCTTTCTCCAATCCTTCTTGAAGGAATTCTATAACTGAAATTGTACTAGACAAACTAAAGTCTTTTCTGGAACACCATGTATTATATACTTTCCAGACCTTAAAATAAATATCTGTCACCTTCTTCCTACTTGCAAGAAGGATAGAGATGAGTTTTTCTTATAGGCCCTTTTGTCCTAGGATTTGTTCTTCAGAAACCAAGCTGCCGGGTTGAGAAACGTTGGATCTGGATGAACAAACTTGCCCTGACTCAGTAGATCTGACCTGTTAGGTAACTTCCACGGAGGTTTTACTGAGAGGTTCATTAGGGTTGCAAACCACGGTCTCTTTGGCCAATAAGGAGCTATCAGAATTAGTTCCGTGGATTCCAGTCTGAATTTGGCTAATACCCTTGGAATCAGTGAAAATGGGGGAAAAGCGTAAGACAGATAGAAATCCCATCTGTGGGCCAGAGCATCTATCCCCAGAGCTTGATCTGTTCTCTGGGGGGAGAAGAACACTGGTATTTTTGCATTTTCTTGTTTTGCCACCAGGTCCACCTGAGGCCAACCCCACCTCTTGGCTATTGTCTCAAATAGATCCTGATTCAGAGACCACTCTGCTGCTCTTAATTTTTCTCCTGCTGAGGAGACCTGCCAAGGCGTTTTCCGTCCCTTTTAAGTGGAACTGCCGATAGGGAGGCCAAATTGTTCTCTGCCCATCTCAGTATTTGGCAGGTTAACTCCAACAAAGTTCTGCTTTTTGTGCCACCCTGTTTTGTTAGGTATAACACTGCAGTCATATTGTCCGACCAAATCTGGACATGCTGACTTCTTAGAAGTTCCTGGAAGGACAGAAGACTCAGATGAAATAGCCTTAAACTCTCTCCAGTTTAATGACCTACTCGCTTCTGGCTTGGACCAACCCCCCTGGAATAGTTTGTTCTTCCAGGTGGGCTCCCCCCCCCCTGCGCTGGCATCTGTAGTCAGCCTTTGGGTTACTGGGAAGGTCCAGTGGAGACCTTTTGAGATGTTTCTCTGGTTCCTTCATCACCAGAGTCATCTTTTTGCTCTTACCCCTATGACGAACTTTCCCTCCAGAGATCCCTGGAAAGACCAATTTGTCAACATGTCCGCCTGCAGCGGACGAGCATGCAGTCTGGCCCGCTGTACTGCGGGGATTGCTGCTGTCAGTAGACCCAGAGTCGACATGGCTTGCCATACTGAGAACCTTGAATTGGACTGAAGTGCCTTCAGAGCTGTTTCTATTCTTTCTTGGGGTAGACCCATCTTCTGATCCAGTGAGTCTATTTCGTACCCCAGAAACCTTACTCTTTGGGCAGGCTTTACGTTGGACTTCTGAATATTGAGAAGCCAACCCAAGCCTCTTATATGTGCTTGAGTCACTTGAAGATTGACTTCCACCTGACTTTTTGAGTCGGCGAAAAATAGCAGATCGCCCAAGTAGAGCACTATAGGGATCCCTTTCAGTTTCAGGGGTTCCAATGCTTCTGCCATCACTTTCGTGGATACTCTGGGTGAGAAGGAGAGACGGAATGGCAGGGCTCTGAACTGTAGATGCCAGATCTCCCCCTTTCCCAGATTGACTGCGATGCGCAGAAATTTCTGGGACTGGGGTGCTATTGGGATATGGAGCTATGCATCTCTCCAATCGATGGAGGCCATGTGACACCTGGGGGTCAGCACGTTCTTCACCGAAAAAATCGTGTCCATCCTGAATTTTTTGTACTTTATGGACCGATTCAACAGCTTTAAGTTGAGGATCAGGCAGAATTTTCCTGATGGTTTCTTGACCCAGAATATATGGGACTAAAACCCTTTTCCTTCTTGCCCCTCTGGGACCTGAGAGATGACATTCTGTTGCATCAGCTCTTGAAGAAGGGACTTCATAGCCAGAGCCTTCTCCTGATCCCTCGGCAAGTTTGTTATGTAGAACCGATTTGGGGGGTCTTCTAAAACCTCTAGATGGTAACCCTGCTGGATTATCCCTAGAACAAATGGACTTCTTGTTGTTTCTTCCCAACTAAACCAGAAGTCCTGAAGCCTCCCGCCTACTGGGAGCTGGTCATTTCCTCTCTGAGGATTCCAATTTTCTTTGTTTGGTCCTTTTTCTGAGGAAAAGCTTCCTTTTTGTCTGCTGTCCTATCAAGTACAGCCTTCTAATTCTGGACCAAACAACAAATCCCCTGAAAAGGGAATTTCACACAGTTTCGCTTTAGAGGCTGAATCCCCTGACCAGGTTTAAAGCCAGAGGGCTCTCCTTGCGGAATTGACCAGTGCTGATGACCTGGCAGACATTTTGATGGACTCTGCCTAGGCATCAGTCATAAATTTGACGGCTTTTAATAGAGTAGGGAAGGACTCTAATAATTCTTTCCTGGAGGTACCTGCCACCACCTGATTTTTGAGTTGGTTTGACCAGCATTCCAAATTTCTGGCCACCACTGTGGCTGCCATTGCAGGTTTCAGATTGGCTAAAGAAGAGTCCATGCTTTCTTCAGTAGCCCATCTGCTTTTTTGTCCATAGCGACTTTGAGAATTCCCCTATCCTCAAAGGCTAAGCCCGTCTTTCTGTACACTTGAGAGAAGGCAGTATCTATCCAAACACACTCCCCATTCTCCTCAAAAGGGAACCTCCTTTTAAGGGCTTTAGAGAAGAACTGTCCATTCTCTGTCCTTCCACTCCTTTAATGGAGTCTGTTAACACTTTGTGTACAGGAAAGACTATGCTTGACCTCCTCCAGCCCCTGGTACATTTTGTCATGTACTGACAGCTGAATTTTTTCTTCCTGGATCTCCAGTGTAGTATAAATTGCCTTGAGTAAATCATCAACTTCCTCAAGTGACAGTTTATATCTAGAAGCTTTGACTTCTTCATCCTCTTCCTCAACATCAGAATCAAACGTTGAGGGAGGAATACTTTCCCTTTCTTCCTCAGACTCACTTTCAACTTGCACAGAAGTGGACAGAGGGAGACTGGATTGAGAACTCTGTTCTTGGCTGGAACTCTGACCACGTTTTTTCACAAGGGAGCGTACTGTCCCTAGGGCCTCTGCTATTTCTTTTCTCACTGAAGACAGGAGTTCCTTGCACCCCTGTGAGGAGTCCTCCTTCACTAAAACCGCAATGCAAGATCTGCACAGGGGTTTAGGCCAAGAGTCCCTTAAAGGATTTTTACATGAGGGGCATTTTCTTGAAGTTCTCTCTGACTTAGCAGTAGCTTTCTGACACGACAGAAATAAAAGAACCCGCAGGTCCTCTTTAACTGCAGCCACTAAAGAGTACAACAAATAAACCCCAACGCCAAACACCCTAAGTGCCCAGAGTCTCAATCCCTGCTGAACTGCTAATGGACCTTTACACCAAAGCAGACAGCTGCAGGTTAAACTTAATACATGAACAAAAAACACCCAGTGATGTAAAGGAAAGAGGTCCCTCTGTACCTCTCCTACCTGGGACTGGCCGGGAGCCTGGGCGCCTGCATCCGCCATAGCTGCTGAAGATTCGTCCTCCATTTCGATCGTAGCAGCCGCCGTCCGCGCGCTTTGAATGGCTTTCCGACCGTGCCAAACAAACGGAAGTCCCGGCCAGAGGACCTGCCCCTTCCTCCTGCGTTCCAGCAGCTGGAACCAATTGCTGCTACGCCCTGCCGGAGGCCTCCACCCACCGGAACTGGCGTCCCCCGCCGTCCGGGATTCGGCGCCGCCATGCTGAGGCCTGGCATGGAACGCTCGTTTCTGAGCACAACCGCGGCCCCCCGAACGCACGGGCGATCAACCTCCGGCAGTCCATTACTCCTGTGAGCCGACGAAGGAAGGGAACACCGGAACACCTAACCCATCGTTCGGGAAGGTGCTGGGCTGGTCTTTGCGAACGTAAGCATGAAGCACTGCCAAAACCCTCGTTTTTTCCTTAAAGAGAGCGCAGCACCCCTGGTTCCCCAGCAGTGTTCCACCATGGCGGAGGAAACACTAAAACTGAAGGCATGGTGGAAGCAGCTGATCTTAAAAAGGGGCGTTGTCACGCAGTGTTTCCTGGGTAAAGGCGGAGCTGCGCTCTCTCCAAGGTGCTGTCCTGAAAGGCGAAGAGAGAAAATATTTTTTGGGCACTCCACTTTAAAAATATTCAATCAAAGCAGCGCTCCGGTCAACATATATTATATCGACTCACTAGTGCATAATAAAATACACATTAATAATACGCAATAATAATAGTAATAATGGCAGAAGACTATTTAGTAGGAGATCGGAGGAAAATAACAGTGCTACAGGGATACACGCAGTCCGCTCACCGCTCAGCACTACCTCCTTCCTGTCACTCGACTAGGTCTTCGGAACGCAGCGTACACCACGTCTCTTCCGGTCGCCGTAAGAACACGCCCTGACCGGTTTCATCACTCAGACTTTGTCAAAGGACGCCCTTTACCTCACCTGCTTGATCTCCGTCTCAGGTGTCCCGTTAGGAAAGTGGCCCAAAGAATGTGAATTTCCAATACTGAGTCCTTTTTTGGTTATTTATTTAAAATAAAGGCAAAGTATTTCAGAAAAGGGTCAGCGGGTTGGGAGTGAGTTCAGGCCCTTTATATTGGTAGTTTAAATGTATTCTTCAGATCCAGAGGACAACAGCTCCACTGACTGGATCCAGCAACCACCGGATAGGCCCCTCTCACATGACCTAGCAGCCGGTGGGCAGGGCCGGTGCTACCACTAGGCAAACTAGGCAGCTGCCTAGGGCGCCATGCTGCCTAGGGGGGCGCCCGACCACTGGTTTTCCTACTCTCTTCTCTCTGCAGCAAGCAACTAAGTCTCAGCATCAGCAGGCAGCCACCCCTCTGTTCACACATAGTGTCAGAGGCGCAGCGGCGGTGAAGGACTGTGTCTGTGTCCCGACTCCTGAATGAATGGAAGCAAGCAAACATTCATTGATGGGCACTGGTGAGGCTGCATTTGATGGGTCCTGGTGAGGCTAAATGTGATGGGCGCCGGTGAGGCCGCATTGATGTGCGCTGGTGAGGCTGCATTTGATGGGCGCTGGTAGGCTGCATTTCATGGGCGCTGGTAGGCTGCATTGATGGGCGCTGGTAGGCTGCATTTGATGGGCGCTGGTAGGCTGCATTTGATGGGCGCTGGTAGGCTGCATTGATGGGCGCTGGTAGGCTGCATTTCATGGGCGCTGGTGGGCTGCATTTGATGGGCGCTGGTAGGCTGCATTGATGGGCGCTGGTGAGGCTGCATTGATGGGCGCTGGTGGGCTTCATTTGATGGGCGCTGGTAGGCTGCATTGATGGGCGCTGATAGGCTGCATTGATGGGCGCTGATAGGCTGCATTTGATGGGCGCTGGTAGGCTGCATTTGATGGGCGCTGGTAGGCTGCATTTGATGGGCGCTGGTAGGCTGCATTGATGGGCGCTGGTAGGCTGCATTTCATGGGCGCTGGTGGGCTGCATTTCATGGGCGCTGGTAGGCTGCATTGATGGGCGCTGGTAGGCTGCATTGATGGGCACTGGTGAGGCTGCATTGATGGGCGCTGGTGGGCTTCATTTGATGGGCGCTGGTAGGCTGCATTGATGGGCGCTGATAGGCTGCATTTGATGGGCGCTGGTAGGCTGCATTTTATGGGTGCTGGTAGGTTGCATTGATGGGCGCTGGTGGG
Organism: Lithobates sylvaticus; assembly: GCA_028564925.1. Lineage (NCBI taxonomy): Eukaryota > Metazoa > Chordata > Amphibia > Anura > Ranidae > Lithobates > Lithobates sylvaticus. The sequence continues at coordinate 15,345,731 of CM053028.1, forward strand.
CTGCATTTTATGGGTGCTTCGTTAAAAAAGTGGGGGTTTACATGGGCAGGGAAAATGCAGGGCAGGGGTGGAGTCAAGGGGAGTGGCAAAATTAGGTTTCGCCTAGGGTGTCAAAAATCCTTGCACCAGCCCTGCCGGTGGGGTACTTGATAAAGTCTCTGCCACAGACTTACTAATTAAATTAGAACATCATTGAGAGTTCCTGAGAGATTCAAAGAACTGCCATTCAATACCAGACTCTTGCAGCCGAACCGGTGATACTGTATGGGCGTTGATCCGGGTTGCGTCCTTTAACTGAGTTTCCAGGCTCCTCCAGAGATACCAGCCTTGCGCACGGTCCTCTCCCAGAAAAAGTCCCCCCCTGGATCCTCCAGTCTCTTGGCCTCTCTCCTCAGGCGAGACGGCACAGGACCACCCCTGGATCAGTAGACCCCAAAGCTGTTTTGGGCCTACTCTCTCAGTTGCATAGCCTCGGGCCAGCCTGCCCCGAGGCACAGGATACACGCGGTCCACACCCCCAGGTCAGGAGGGCTATGGGGTCCGGGTAAAGGAGAACCCAGAGGAACCCACGAAGGACAAAAAACACCAACCCCATAAAAATGGCCTTTGTACCTTAAATACCATCTCCCAGAATGTACAGCAGGAAGAACACTCCCACTGAGCTATTTCCGAGTAATAGGTGGCATTCAACACATCCAGCTGAACCGCGTCTCCACACTCACCGGCGGCGACAGCGACACCCACAGTCAAGGAGAACCCAGTGCAATCCAGCTGAACTGGCACAGAGACCAGAACTTTTAGAATAATTAGCCTGAAGCCTAACTGCGACCTCAGACAACTTAAATTTGAAAAAAACAATAGCGTCTGCTCATTAGGAGCCGGCGCTACATATATAATGTGGAGATCGTCAGCCTTTCTCTGGACCCCCCCCTCCCCCCCCATGGCATAGATTTTCAAAAGGTGTTCTAGCCTCATCCCTTTATTTGGGAGATAGCCTTTTGGAAAAAATGGCGTATCTGTAGGTATTTGTAGAGATCCGAGTTGGGTATGGTGTAAGTTTTGGGTCAAGTGTTCAAAAGAACAGAACGCCGTGCCCTGTAGCAGCAACTGCAGCGTCACCAGACCTTGTGAGGACCAGTATGCGAAATCTGTTTCAGCATGAAATGCCAGAGGGAAGTTAGGGTCTCCCAAAAAGGATGCCAATAGGGAGGGCTTAGTGAATAGTTCAAATTTTCCTTTGTATAAGGTCCAGAGATACAGGGACTGCCCGACTATTTTGTTGAGCTGGGAAATGCTTCTATAGTTCACTCAGGGGCAGACTGACAACTCATGGGGCCCCCAGACAATCAGAGATACATTTTCTATAGGATTAAGGTCTGGAGACTGACTAGGCCACTCCATGACCCTAATGTGCTTCTTGAGCCTAATGCCCCGTACACACGGTCGGAAAATCCGACGGATTTTGTCCGAAACTGGTGTTGCATACACACCGTCGGACAAAGTTGTCGGAAAATCCGATCATTCTGAACGTGGTGACGTTTGTTGCCTACGACGGGACTACGTAGAGGCTAGTAGCCAATAGCATTGGTCTTGTAATGTGATCTGAGCATGCGTGGCACTTTGTCCGTCGGAATTCGCTACACACGATCGGAAAAAGTCCGATAGGACTTTGTTGTCGGAAAATTTGAGAGCAGGAGATAAAACTTTGTCCATCGGAAAATCCGACGGAAAAAGTCCGATGGAGCCTACACACGGTCGGAATTTCCAACAACATTGTCCGATAGGACATTTTCCGTCGGAAAATCCGACCGTGTGTATGGGGCATAAGAACCCCATCCCTGGTCAAGCACGGAGGTGGAAACATGATGCTTTGGGGCTGTTTCTCTGCTAAAGGTACAGGCCGACTTTGCCGCATTGAGGGGCCAATGTACGGGGCCATGCAGGGGCGTACCTAGAGCATTTGGCACCCGGAGCAGATCCTATATCTGGCACCCCCCACCTTAAAACGTAAAAACACCCCACTGTGCCCCCTGCATACCTCTGCATCCTTAAATATCTCTTTGTCACTACTGTGTACATTACACATCACCTTTGGACCCCTTTACATTACACAGCACCCTGCACCTCTGGACCCCTTTACATTACTCAGCACCCTGAACCCCTTTACATTAAACAGCACCCAGGACCCCTTTACATTACACAGCCCCCTGGACCTCTGGATCCCTTTACATTACACAGCACCCTGCACCTCTGGACCCCTTTACATTACACAGCACCCTGCACCTCTGGACCCCTTTACATTACACAGCCCTTGCACCTCTGGACCCCTTTACATTACACAGCACCCTGCACCTCTAGACCCCTTTACATTACACAGCCCCCCACATCTCTGGACACCTGTATGTTACACAGACACCCCCCTAACAGCTCTGGACCCCCTGCATGTTACACAGACCCGCCTACAGTACAGACCCCCCTACAGTGCAGACCCCCCTACAATACAGACCCCCCTACAATACAGACCCCCCTACAGTGCAGACTCCCCTACAATGCAGACCCCCCTTCAGTACAGTACAGACCCCCCTACAGTGGAGACCCCCCTACAGTGCAGACCCCCCCTACAATGCAGACCCCCCTACAATACAGAGCCCCCCCTCCCTCAGACCTATAATGTACCTCGGGCCTCGGCTCAGATGATCAGCGCGGGACATGATGCACAGCAGCACACGTGTAGACTACGAGGCGGAGGGGGTGGTGGCGCCGGCGGCTTCACTCTGCTCGGCTGTGTGAGACAGCTGAGACAGATCAGAGCCGCGGCGTGCCCACGGAGAGAAGGGGATCGTTTCGGCGAACACACTATCCTATAGAAAATGTATGGAGGGAGCTGAAACTTCGAGTGGCCAAGAGACAACCATGAAACCTTAAAGCGGAGTTCCACCCTAAAGTGGAACTTCTGCTCATCGGAACCCCCCCCCCCCCTCCGGTGCCACAGTTGGCACCTTTCAGGGGGGAGGAGGGAGGGTGCAGATACCTAAGACAGGTATTTGCACCCACTTCCGGGCATAGACTCCCACGGGAGTCTATGCCTCTTCCTGTCCCGCCGCTCTGTCTGCCGGGACACACACGGGTCCCAGAGACAGCGCGGACCATTCCCATTGCACTGTGCGACTCGCGCATGCGCAGTAGGGAACTGGGAAGTGAAGCCGCAATGCTTCACTTCCTGATTCCCTCAACGAGAATGGCGGCTGCAGAAGCCGAGAGCCGAGCGATTTCTCGGCTTCGGCTGCCGAAATCGCTGGACCCTGGAGGAGGTAAGTGTCCATTTATTAAAAGTCAGCAGCTGCAGTATTTGTAGCTGCTGGTTTCTAATTTTTTTTTTTTTTCTTCATTTCTTTGTAAGTGGACCTGTAAGACCAGCAATGTGATACAAAGTGCCACAGAGCAAACTAAACGTCATCAATAAACTGCAATTGAATTGTTTTTGATACATTGTATCTTCATTGCCCCGTAATGTCTTCTTTATTATCATTATTTAATATATTAATATTATTATTAATGAGGATGATCACCATCATTATTTACTGATATATTATTATTTATTAATTGATGACAATGATGATTAATATCATTATTTATTAAATTATTATTATTTATATATTTTATATATATAATTATTATTATTATTAATAATAAAATATATTATTTATATATTTTATATATTTCTATATTATTTTGTATTCATTTATAAGGATGATGATTATTCTTATCATCATTTTTATTTATATATTATTATTATGTATTAATATACTATGATTATTATTTATTATGATTATTATTATTTTTATGTATTACTTGCTGACGATGATTATTATCATAATTTATTGATATGTTATAATTTATAGATTTTTATTATTATTGTTATGTATTAATTTACTATGATGATGATTTTATTTATTTATTATTAATATCTTTTTATATTTTTATTTATTTTTTTATTTATATATATTTATTTATTATTTATTTATATATATATATATATATATATATATATATATATATATATATATACTATATTTATTTATTATTAATATATTATTAATATCCTATTATTTATTTGTTATTATTATTTATGTAAATAAACTGATAGATGATCCTGAATCGGAAGGAGGTGGACAGATCTACAGAGGACACAGATTCTCAGTGTAGTGCTCACTAATCCTTTATCTGCTGGAGCGGCGGCTCGGATCGCTCTGCGCACTTTACCGATAATAAGGAACGAGGGCGATGACACCCAGAGCAGGATGGAGCTCATTTTATGGTCATAATTACACATGGAGCCGAGGTTTATGGCTGCCGAGGAGGAGAACAATTTCCGCAGCATATTGCGGCGCTCTATTTGTATTTATTACTCGTGCGTTCTGCATCGTTCCCTCACCGCTGCCGAGGAGGGAGCAGCTGTTCTGTCCATAAACAGATGTACATCGCACCGCCGAGAATTCCACCTCACAGACAGTGCAGATAACTCGCTAAATAGGCCGGGGGGGGGGGGGGGTAGAGCTCCCTGTCCCTGGAGGACTCTGCTCCTTCCTCTATAACTCTCCTCTCCTGAGATACTCTGCTCTGCTGGAGGACTCTGCTCCTTCCTCTATAACTCTCCTCTCCTGAAATACTCTGCACTGCTGGAGGACTCTGCTCCTTCCTCTATAACTCTCCTCTCCTGAAATACTCTGCACTGCTGGAGGACTCTGCTCCTTCCTCTATAGCTCTCCTCTCCTGAAATACTCTGCTCTGCCGGAGGACTCTGCTCCTTCCTCTATAACTCTCCTCTCCTGAAATACTCTGCTCTGCCGGAGGACTCTGCTCCTTCCTCTATAGCTCTCCTCTCCTGAAATACTCTGCTCTGCCGGAGGACTCTGCTCCTTCCTCTATAACTCTCCTCTCCTGAAATACTCTGCACTGCTGGAGGACTCTGCTCCTTCCTCTCCAACTCTCCTCTCCTGAAATACTCTGCACTGCTGGAGGACTCTGCTCCTTCCTCTATAACTCTCCTCTCCTGAAATACTCTGCACTGCTGGAGGACTCTGCTCCTTCCTCTATAGCTCTCCTCTCCTGAAATACTCTGCTCTGCCGGAGGACTCTGCTCCTTCCTCTATAACTCTCCTCTCCTGAAATACTCTGCTCTGCTGGAGGACTCTGCTCCTTCCTCTATAACTCTCCTCTCCTGAAATACTCTGCTCTGCTGGAGGACTCTGCTCCTTCCTCTATAACTCTCCTCTCCTGAGATACTCTGCTGGAGGACTCTGCTCCTTCCTCTATAACTCTCCTCTCCTGAGATACTCTGCTCTGCTGGAGGACTCTGCTCCTTCCTCTATAACTCTCCTCTCCTGAAATACTCTGCACTGCTGGAGGACTCTGCTCCTTCCTCTATAACTCTCCTCTCCTGAAATACTCTGCTCTGCTGGAGGACTCTGCTCCTTCCTCTATAGCTCTCCTCTCCTGAAATACTCTGCTCTGCCGGAGGACTCTGCTCCTTCCTCTATAACTCTCCTCTCCTGAAATACTCTGCTCTGCCGGAGGACTCTGCTCCTTCCTCTATAGCTCTCCTCTCCTGAAATACTCTGCTCTGCCGGAGGACTCTGCTCCTTCCTCTATAACTCTCCTCTCCTGAAATACTCTGCACTGCTGGAGGACTCTGCTCCTTCCTCTCCAACTCTCCTCTCCTGAAATACTCTGCACTGCTGGAGGACTCTGCTCCTTCCTCTATAACTCTCCTCTCCTGAAATACTCTGCACTGCTGGAGGACTCTGCTCCTTCCTCTATAACTCTCCTCTCCTGAAATACTCTGCACTGCTGGAGGACTCTGCTCCTTCCTCTCCAACTCTCCTCTCCTGAAATACTCTGCACTGCTGGAGGACTCTGCTCCTTCCTCTATAACTCTCCTCTCCTGAAATACTCTGCTCTGCTGGAGGACTCTGCTCCTTCCTCTATAACTCTCCTCTCCTGAAATACTCTGCTCTGCTGGAGGACTCTGCTCCTTCCTCTATAACTCTCCTCTCCGGAAATACTCTGCACTGCTGGAGGACTCTGCTCCTTCCTCTATAACTCTCCTCTCCTGAAATACTCTGCTCTGCCGGAGGACTCTGCTCCTTCCTCTATAACTCTCCTCTCCTGAAATACTCTGCTCTGCCGGAGGACTCTGCTCCTTCCTCTATAGCTCTCCTCTCCTGAAATACTCTGCTCTGCCGGAGGACTCTGCTCCTTCCTCTATAACTCTCCTCTCCTGAAATACTCTGCACTGCTGGAGGACTCTGCTCCTTCCTCTATAACTCTCCTCTCCTGAAATACTCTGCACTGCTGGAGGACTCTGCTCCTTCCTCTATAACTCTCCTCTCCTGAAATACTCTGCTCTGCTGGAGGACTCTGCTCCTTCCTCTATAACTCTCCTCTCCTGAAATACTCTGCACTGCTGGAGGACTCTGCTCCCTCCTCTATAACTCTCCTCTCCTGAAATACTCTGCACTGCTGGAGGACTCTGCTCCTTCCTCTATAACTCTCCTCTCCTGAAATACTCTGCTCTGCTGGAGGACTCTGCTCCTTCCTCTATAGCTCTCCTCTCCTGAGATACTCTGCTCTGCTGGAGGACTCTGCTCCTTCCTCTATGACTCTCCTCTCCTGAAATACTCTGCACTGCTGGAGGACTCTGCTCCTTCCTCTATAACTCTCCTCTCCTGAAATAATCTGCACTGCTGGAGGACTCTGCTCCTTCCTCTATAACTATCCTCTCCTGAAATACTCTGCACTGCTGGAGGACTCTGCTCCTTCCTCTATAACTCTCCTCTCCTGAAATACTCTGCACTGCTGGAGGACTCTGCTCCTTCCTCTATAACTCTCCTCTCCTAAAATACTCTGCCCTGCTGGAGGACTCTGCTCCTTCCTCTATAACTCTCCTCTCCTGAAATACTCTGCCCTGCTGGAGGACTCTGCTCCTTCCTCTATAACTCTCCTCTCCTGAAATACTCTGCACTGCTGGAGGACTCTGCTCCTTCCTCTATAACTCTCCTCTCCTGAAATACTCTGCTCTGCTGGAGGACTCTGCTCCTTCCTCTATAACTCTCCTCTCCTGAAATACTCTGCACTGCTGGAGGACTCTGCTCCTTCCTCTATAACTCTCCTCTCCTGAAATACTCTGCACTGCTGGAGGACTCTGCTCCTTCCTCTATAACTCTCCTCTCCTGAAATACTCTGCACTGCTGGAGGACTCTGCTCCTTCCTCTATAACTCTCCTCTCCTGAAATACTCTGCTCTGCTGGAGGACTCTGCTCCTTCCTCTATAACTCTCCTCTCCTGAAATACTCTGCACTGCTGGAGGACTCTGCTCCTTCCTCTATAACTCTCCTCTCCTGAAATACTCTGCACTGCTGGAGGACTCTGCTCCTTCCTCTATAACTCTCCTCTCCTGAAATACTCTGCACTGCTGGAGGACTCTGCTCCTTCCTCTCCAACTCTCCTCTCCTGAAATACTCTGCACTGCTGGAGGACTCTGCTCCTTCCTCTATAACTCTCCTCTCCTGAAATACTCTGCTCTGCTGCGCTGGCAGGATTGTCCACCACACCTGTACTGGAAAAATTGTTCTCAGTCACACACACAGACATCCCATCAGGTACAGACACAGTTTCTGCTGCAATACCAGCTGTCTCCTGAAGCTGTGCTGTAGAGTAAGCAGCTATGGGGCAAACAATTTTGGATTCAGCTACAGGAGGGTTAATAGGTTCTGCTGGCACTTGTAGTTCCTCTGCAGAAATGTCATTTTTTAACTAGGTGCCGACCAGCCGCCGTTATACGGCGACAGATTGGCACTCCTGCGCGAATCGCCGTAGCCTTACGGCGGCTCGCGCAGGCGCAGTTGCGGGCACGGTGTGCACTCGCACCCACTGAGGGAGCATGCCCTGTGGATCGGGGGACGGACTCGATGTCCACCGGCGACCCGCGATAGCCTAGTCCAGAGGCAGAATGGAAATCTGCCTTTGTAAACAAGGCTGATCTTCATTCTGACAGGGGGACATGTCAGAGATCTACTGTTCCCAGTGATCGGGAATAGTGATCTCTGTCATGTCCCTGGCAGCCCATCCCCCCCCCCCCTACCATTAGAACACGCTGAGTGAAAACAGTTAACAGAAAACAGTTAACCTCTTGGTCTCCCCCTAGTGTTAGCCCCTTCACTGCCAGTGTCATTTTTACATTGATCAGTGCATTTTTATAGCACAATGAACAATGTAATAATGTTACTGGTCCCCATAAAGTGTCATTTGGGGTCAGATTTGTCCGCCGCAATCCCAATAAAAATCGCAGATCGCCGCCATTACCAGCAAAAACAATAAAAAAATAAAAGTCCCTAATTCTATCCCATAGTTTGTAGACGCAATAACTTTTGCATAATAAACAGTCCAGTGCGCTTAGTGTTGGCAAATTAGTATGCACACATATATATATATATATATATATATATATATATATATATATATATATATATATATATATCTTAAACAGTCCCAAATGGTGATGATATAAAGTGCTCAATACAGAATCCGTGTGCAGATGTGCTCAGACTGGGTGCCCCACATGGATGTGCCCTCACACCTAGGAGTTGACCACCTATCTATAGTGTGGTCTTTCACGCGTGTGGGGATACCCCCCCCCCCCCTCCCCTGTGGAAGTCCGTTGGCTAGCCACTTCAGCCCCGGACCATTTGGCAGCCAAAGGACCAGAGGTCTTTTTTCAATTTCGCACTGCACTACTTTAACTGGTAATTGCGCGGTCATGCAATTTTGTAACCAAACGAAATTTGCGTCCTTTTCTTCCCACAAATAGAGCTTTCTTTTGATGGTATTTGATTGCCTCTGTGATTTTTATTTTTTGCGATATAAACGGAAAAAAAAAAAAAAAAAAAGAGCGAAAATTTTGAAAAAAAAAGAGATTTTCTACTTTTTGTTATAAAAAAAATCTAATAAACTCAATTTTAGTCAAACATTTGGGCCAAAATGTATTCAGCCACATGTCTTTAGTAAAAAAAATGCCAATAAGCGTATATTTATTGGTTTGCGCAAAAGTTATAGCGTCTACAAACTAGAGTACATTTTCTGGAATTTACACCGCTTTTAATTTATGACTGCCTATTTCATTTCTTGAGGTGCTAAAATGGCAGAGAAGTACAAAACCCCCCCAAATGACCCCATTTTGGAAAGTAGACACCCCAAGCTATTTGCTGAGAGGCATGTTGAGCCCATTGAATATTTTTTTTTTTAGTCCCAAGTGATTGAATAAAGACAAAAATAAAAAAGATTTTTTTTTTTTTCAAAAAGTTGTCACTAAATGATATATTGCTCACACATGCCATAGTTATATGTGGAATTTCACCCCAAAATACATTTTGCTGCTTCTCCTGAGTATGGGGATACCACATGTGTGGGACTTTTTGGGAGCCTAGCCGCGTACGGGGCCCCGAAACCCAAGCACCGCCTTCAGGATTTCTAAGGGTGCAAATTTTTGATTTCACTCCTCACTACCTATCACAGTTTCGAAGGCCATAAAATGCCAAAATAGCACAAAACCCCCCCAAATGACCCCATTTTGGAAAGTAGACACCCCAAGCTATTTGCTGAGAGGCATGGTGAGTATTTTACAGCTCTCATTTGTTTTTGAAAATGAAGAAAGTAAAGAAAAAAAAAAATTTTTTTTTCTTTTTTCAATTTTCAAAACTTTGTGACAAAAAGCGACATCTGCAAAATACTCACAATACCTCTCAGCAAATAGCTTGGGGTGTCTACTTTCCAAAATGGGGTCATTTTGGGGGGTTTTATGCCATCTGGGCATTCCATGGCCTCCGAAACTGTGATTGGCAGTGAGAAGTGAAATAAAAAAATTACACCCTTAGAAAGCCTGAAGGCGGTGATTGGTTTTTGGGGTTCCGTACGCAGCTAGGCTCCCAAAAAGTCCCACACATGTGGTATCCCCGTACTCAGGAGAAGCAACAGAATGTATTTTGGGGTGTATTTCTACATATGCCCATGACATGTTTGAGCAATATATCATTTAGTGACAACTTTTTGTAAAAAAAAAATATATATATTTTTTTTTTTTCATTATTCAATCTCTTGGGACAAAAAAAAAAATATTTAATGGGCTCAACATTGCTCTCATCAAATAGCTTGGGGTGTCTACTTTCCAAAATGGGGTCATTTGGGGGGGGTTTGAACTGTCCTGGCATTTTATGCACAACATTTAGAAGCCTATGTCACACGTCACCCACTCTTCTAACCACTTGAAGACAAAGCCCTTTCTGACACTTTTTGTTTACATGAAAACATATTTTTTTTTTGCAAGAAAATTACGTTGAACCCCCAAACACTATATATAATGTTAAAGCAAAGGCCCTACAGATTAAAATGGTGGGTGTTGCATTTTTTTTTTCCACACAGTATTTGCGCAGCGATTTTTCAAACGCATTTTTTTGTGGAAAAAATACACTTTTTTTTATTTTAATGCACTAAAACACACTATATTGCTCAAATTTTTGATGAAATAAAAAATATGATCTTAGGCCGAGTACATGGATACCAAACACGACATGCTTTAAAATTGCGCACAAACACGCAGTGGCGACAAACTACATACATTTTTAAAAGCCTTTAAAAGCCTTTACATGATACCACATTAGATTCACGGAGGAGGTCTACTGCTAAAATTACTGCCCTCGATCTGACCTTCGCGGTGATACCTCACATGCATGGTGCAATTGCTGTTTACATATGACGCCAGACCAACGCTTGTGTACGCCTTTGCGCAAGAGAAGGGGGGGCAGGGGTGCTTTTTTTTTTTTTTTTTGTTTTTTTTTTTTTTTATTTAGCTTTTTTATTTTATTTTTAAACTGTTCCTTCCATTTTTTTTCTTTGTTATGATTTTTATTGTTATCTCAGGGAATGTAAATATCCCCTATGATAGCAATAGGCAGTGACAGGTACTCTTTTTTTGAAAAAATTGGGGTCTATTAGACCCTAGATCTTTCCTCTGCCCTCAAAGCATCTGACCACACCAAGATTGGTGTGATAAAATGCTTTCCCAATTTCCCAATGGCGCGGTTTATATCCGGGAGGGGGGACATTCCCTCCCACTGCTTGTAAAAGCAGTCTAGAGGCTAATTACCCGCTAGAATTGCTTTTACATGAAAGCCGATCACTGGCTGAAAAGAATGATACCAAGATGATACCTAAACCTGCAGGCATCATTCTGGTATAACCATTCAAAGTCCAGCAACATACTGGACATATATTGTAATCTTTTTTTTTTCATGCAGCCTCTTGGCTGAACGAAAAAAAGAGATTGATTGGTGGGTATGCCCACCATTAGAATACCTCCCTTCATCCACCCACTTCTAATGATGGGCATACATGCACCATTTATATATGCCGATGCATGGGGGCATCCTCCCGCAAAAGTTATGCCTTGTACACACGGTCGGAATTTCGACCGTATGTACGTGGCATTAGGAGCCAATCGCTCCTCCCCCCCCCTGCTGCCCCCATGCTTCGGCATATATGCTCTTTTTTTTAACTGTGGTGGTGAAATCACCTCCTACAGTGTTGGAGTCGCGTCTTTATGTATCGTGGGAGCAAACGCTGTTGCTGTCAAGATAAATAAATCCGCGTTGCAACTGAATGGCGCACCTGAAAACAAAAAAATGCTTAACACTAAAACACAGTAAACAAAATTACATACCTGAAAAGCAAGCATGATAAAACATGATAAAACATAATAAAACATTGCAGAATAGAATGGAGTAAAAAAAGAGCAACAATAGAGAGAGAATAGAGTGAGAGAGAGAACAATAAAACGACAACTATTTTATTTTTTTTTTATTTTTTTGAGATTCACAGGTAAAAAAGCTCCTGACTGAAGCGACTGAATCAAAAACGCTACCACAAAAAAACTGTTAGCGATCGCAGGGATCAGGCCTGACTCTGCGAACGCTGCAGTTATGTGTGCTTAGTGTTTTGTAAGTGACAGTGATCGATCGATACTGCACTTGGGTGGGCTGGGCTGGGCGGAGGGGGAAAACGCAGGTGCTAGCAGGTATCTGGGCTGATCCCGCTAACAATGCGGTTTTTTTTGGAACCCTAAACTGCTGGGACGCTAGTATAGATCTGATCAGATCAGATATTGATCTGTTCAGATACTGTGCCACTAAGGGAGGTGTATGCTTTGTGCGTGGGTGTTTGCGGTACTGGCACTAACCTGGGGCGACGCAGACCTTATTTGACCCTAAAACCTAATTGATATCACCCGCCGGGCGATCAGGGGGTTAAACCGTTATTGGGTAATAAATGGCGGGTGCCCTGACAGTATAAAAAACAAGCTAACTAACCAGCGTCACCCGTAACAGTAATACAAAAAAAAACTGGTTACCTAGCGACACTAATGCAGCGATCAGAAAAACGATCGCTTAGTGACACTGGCAAAAGGGGGTGAAAGGGTTAACTAGGGGCAATCAGGGGGTTAAACCTTTATTAGGTAATATATGGGGGTACCTGACGCTATATAAAAACCTGACGGGGAACCTAAATAACGAAATAACTAACTGGCTAACCAGCGTCACCAGTGACAGTTATACAGTGATCACTGGTGAAAGGGTTAACTCTAGGGGCAATCAAGGGGTTAAAACCTTTATTTAGGTTGTAATATGGGGGTACCTGACCTATAAACCTATTTATGAACCTATATAAACATGGCGGTTACCTAAAAAAAAAAACTGGTTACCTAGCGACACTAATGCAGCGATCAGAAAAAACGATCGCTTAGTGACACTGGCAAAAGGGGTGAAAGGGTTAACTAGGGGCAATCAGGGGGTTAAAACCTTTATTAGGTAATATATGGGGGTTCCTGACGCTATATAAAAACCTGACGGGGAACCTAAATAACGAAATAACTAACTGGCTAACCAGCGTCACCAGTGACAGTTATACAGTGATCACTGGTGAAAGGGTTAACTCTAGGGGCAATCAAGGGGTTAAAACCTTTATTTAGGTTGTAATATGGGGGTACCTGACCTATAAAACTATTTATGAACCTATATAAACATGGCGGTTACCTAAAAAAAAAAAATGGTTACCTAGCGACAGCAGTGACACTAATACAGCGATCAGAAAAAAACGATCGCTTAGTGACACTGGCAAAAGGGGGTGAAAGGGTTACCTGGGGGGCAATCAAGGGGTTAAACCTTTATTAGGGGGGGGGTAGGGGGCTACCTTGGACCTAAAACTAACTGCCCTGACAGTTATTACAGTCACACTGACACTAAATGCAGTGATCAGTAAAAAAATGATCACTGCAATTAGTGACACTGTGACTGGGGGGGGGAGGGGGTGATCTGGGGGGTGATCAGGGGGTGACAGGGGGGTGGAATATGTGCCTAACTGTACTGGTGTCAGTGTACTGTTGTGCACTAACCTTTACATGTTCGCCGCTCGGCGTCTCCGGTCACATAGACCGGCGCACCGAGCGTGACATCACTTCCGCCTTCCTGTCTATACAATAGACAGGAAGGGGAAGCTTTTCATTGGCCAGGAGCGATCGCGAGGGGGTGGCCAGAAACCACTGGCCGTCCCCTCGTCCCGGATCGCTCCTGACACGATCCCGACCGTCCCCGCCGGCGGAGGGGGGTCCGATCGGACCCCCCAACCGCCTGAAGAATGGCACGTACAGGTACGTGATTCTGCCTGTACGTGCCATTCTGCCGACGTATATCTACATGGGGCGGTCGGGAAGTGGCTAGAGTTGCCACCTCATCCCTTTAAACCCGAACACATATTAATTACACGGGTTCTGTGGCTGATTAAGGTGGTAATTAAACTCACTTGGTGCCTTATCTGCATTAAATTAGCCACCCAAGGTGTGTAATAGACATGTGCAATTAGTTTCGTTTTTTTTCGTTATATTCGTTCATTCGTTATCGTACGAATGAACGAACGATTCGCTAAAATTTTTAACGAATCGTTCGAATCGAACGAATACGAAAACAACGAAAATCCGAATTAGACCAAATTAGAAACAACGAAACTACGAATGAAGAAAATCCGAAAAACGAAAACAGGAACAACGAAAATCAAAATGAACGAAAAAATTCGTACATTCGTAACTTTTTTTTTTTGTTGAATTGGTAATTTTCCGTGTCCCTTACAATGGCGCTGCTTAACGTGCCTCGAATGGATTGAACGAAAAAATTCGTACATTCGTAACTTTTTTTTTTTCTTTTTTCGATTCGTAATTTTCCGTGTCTCTTACAGTGGCGCTGCTTAACGCGCTTCGAATGGATTGAACGAAAAAATTCGTACATTCGTAACTTTTTTTTTTCGATTCGTAATTTTCCGTGTCTCTTACAATGTAATAATAGCATACACATTACATAAAATTATGAATTATGCTCCGATTACAAATCTATGAAAACAATGTAACGAAAGTACGAATAAATCAATCTAACGAAAGTACGAATGTAACTAAATCTACGAAAATACGAATGCGTCCGAATTTCGAATAAACGAAAATTAAACTAAGAGAAAAACGAATTAACGAAAAAATTACTCTTACGAAAATACGAATCGTTACGAATACGAACACCGACGACTTACGAATCGTTACGAATCAACGGAAACGAAAAAAACGAAACAAAAATAAACAAATTTTTTTGTTGTGCACCTGTCTAGTGTGTAATTCATATGTGTTCGGGTTTAAAGGGATGAGGTGGCAACCCTAGTTGCGGCTGTACGAGCCCTCGTGCTGCTTCCGCAGAAGCTTCAACTCCACTCAGAGCGCTTGTAGAACTTGCCTCTCTCCTTATTCAGGACTTTAATCCCGGCCACCACTCGCTCCCGAATGGCCTCCGAGCCTTCATCCTCACCAGGGGCAGAGAGATCACCAGCCATGGCTTGTATAGGGGCAGGCATGTCACCCCGATGGCCCAGGAGATGGCTGCAAGCTTTCAGCAGGAGTGGCCCCGCTGGCCTCCATGGCTTCCCCAGATAGGGGCCAGGAGGGATGGGAGAGATTTCACCGCCACTCCCCTCTCACACAGATCACCTGGAGAAGCTTCAGTATCACAGCAGGAGAGACACCTTCCTCCTGACACACCTGTGCGGCTGGAGGACTCTGCTCCTTCTTCTATCTAATGCGGCGTACACACGGTCGGAATTTCCGATAGAAACAGTCCGATGGGAGTTTTTCATTGGATTTTCCGACCGTGTGTACGCCCATCGGTCTTTTTCTGTCGGAATTTCTGACGGACTTTGGATTGAGAACCTGTTCTCAATTTTTCCGAAGGAAAACCTTTCTATCGGATTTTCCGATCGTGTGTATGTAATTCCCGACACGCAAAATTCCGACGCATGCTCGGAGACAATTCGACGCATGCTCGGAAGCATTAAACTTCCCTTTTTATAGTGCTGTCGAACGTGTTTTATGCCGCGGTGTTACTGACCGTCGGAATTTGGTGTGACCGTGTGTAGGCAAGACAGTTTGAGCGAAATTCCGTCGGGATTCCAACGGGAAAACCATCAGAGTTTTTTCCGGCGAGAATTCCGACCGTGTGTACGCGGCATTACTCTCCTCTCCTGAAATAAAATTCCACGTCTGTGCTGATTTCATCACAGCAGTCTTCTAGCAAGGATGCTAATAAGAACATATAGACAGAGACAGCCACTAGAGGGAGAATATACTAACCTGTATATGAAATACAGTCATTATTTATTAAAGTGGTTGTAAACCCTTAGGCCCCTTTCACACGGGCGGCTGTTCTGCCGCAGTTAAAAGCATGTTTTGTTATTTTGAAAATCCAAGACTCCAGGCACAGCGATCACTTGCAGTTGTACATTGCGATTAGCTGCGTTTACATGCGGCTGCGTTTAGCTGCGTTTGGAACATTATTGATATTTCTGATGTGCTTCCTGTTGTTTTTCATTGCTTTTTGCCGCTGCTATCCGCAGGAGAAATAGTACACTGCGATTAGCTGCGGTTATGTGCATATAGCTGCGGTACATCACACCTGGACGCATTCAATTCTATTTTTTCTATTCGCACGGAACCGCATGTAACAAATTCGCAGCTAAACGCAGTGTGTGAATGGGGCCATAGGAAAGCATTGTGTGCTTTTAGCTGCGGTAGAAAACTAGAAAATCCGCAGCTAAAAGCACCATTCTATCCGTCCGTGTGAAAGGGGCCTTACAATCCACTTTTTGCTACAGGTAAGCCTATAATAAGGCTTACCTGTAGGTACCCCTGAATATCTCCTAAACCTGAGATATCCCTTGTATCTGCATGTGCCCGTGTCATCGATACATGCGGACTGAAGCAATGGCACGTACGTGCCGTTTGCTTCAGTGAGTGTGCCGTTACCGGCGTGGGAGTGATGTCATCGTGGCTCCGGCCGCGATACCCAGAAGTAACTCTGGGGTGAAATGTTGCCGGTCGGTGCTGTGTACGGGCACTGCAGCGGGGGCTTCGATCTCAGGTGAGTATTACATAATGAGCTAGTATGCTATGCATACTAGCTCATTATGCCTTTGTCTTGCAGCTCTTTTTTTTTTTTATGTGGTTTGACAACCACTTTAATCAAACCTAATTAACTTCTTCCTCCCCTTCTCCCCTTAGCTATAAGTTTTCCTTAGTTTTTTTGTACCATTATTTATTATTTATTTATTTTCCCATTCTCTGTCATTTCATTTTTGTTAAGGTCAGCATATTTTGAGTAGATTTTTTTTTATTTTTATTTTTTAATTAGCAACAGTTTTAGGCTCCATTCACACTAGCGCGTTTTTTGATGCATTTTGCATTTTGCAGAAATGCAGGGAAATTTTTTTACATGGGTTCCCATGGAACATGTTCACATCAATGCATTTTTGTGCCTCTGCGTCTTTGGAAAGGGTCGGGGACTTTTTTTTCGTGCAAAATGCAGCATTTTGCATGTAATAGAAGTCAATGGACCCGCATCCAAAACGCAAGCGCTGCGTTTTTACCAAGTTTTTACCGCGATTTTGCCGCGATTTGCGTTTTGTTTTTTTTGTTTTTTATTTAGTTTTTTTAAACTGTATATAGCTGGTTGCTAAGCAACCACAGTGTAAAAAAAATGCAAGAAAAGAAAAAAAACGCAAAGCACGGCAAAATCGCGGTAAAAACGTGTGTCCAAAAACACGGCAAACCCCCGCAAAAAGCACTGCAAAAACGCTCAAAAGCAAAAGGCATAGATGTGAATCGAGCCTCAGGCAGGATAAAAAAAAAAAAAAAAATGCAAAATGTGCACTATTGCTTCTGGGCTGTACTACTACAAACAAAAAACAACATACACATATGTGGTATCGCTGCAATCGTTAGGAGCAGGAGAATTTATTTTGGGTTGTTCTTTGGTGGTAAATTACGATAATAGCAAGAAATATACAGCTAAATTTGAAAAAAAATATATTTATTTTTACAATTTTGGGCCAGTTTTTATTTGATAATAAAAATGATATTATATTATATTTTATATTATATTATATTTTATATTATATTTTATATTATATTTTATATATATACAAGGGGTCCCCGAGTTACAAACTCGTTAGGGACTGTCCGCCTGTTCTTAACTCGGAAATGTTCGTAAGTCGGCCGCGCGTGCGCAGACCGACATTTACGGACATTTTCGATGTTCCGTCGAATGCCGTTCTGCGCATGCGCGGCAAATTACGGACATTTCCGATGTTTGCTGTCATTTTCCGAGGCTCCGTCTGGCTGCGGAAAATGGCAGAGGGTCCCCGCAGCGCCCGGTTCGTAAGTAGGGGATGTTCGTAGGTCGGGCGTTCGTAAGTCGGGGACCCCCTGTATATATATATATAATAAAATCAAGTGATATCCGTTACTATTTACGACCAAAAGAAAGCACAAATTGTCCTGAAAAAAAACGCTGTATAACCCATCTAGATACGCAAAGTAGTTGTGACAATATGTACACTTTTAGTAACACATGTCAAAGTTGCAAAATTGTGCTTAGGCTTTTACATTTATTTTACCCTTAGGCGTGAAAGCCCCACTTTGCCACGATTGCAGCGTGGATTCTGTCACACGACGATCATAGCAAAATCGCACCGCGTTTAGGGTACTATTTAGCATGAATGGCACCCAAACGCGCATTGCATATTTTGCATATTTTGCACCGATGGCCAAGCGACTTCGTCTGCGATTCCAACTTGCCAAGTGGGGCCTATTTGTTTCTGGATTTTTCTTTGATTTTTATTTTTTTTTCTCGTTTTTGTAATAATAGAAAAATGTAATAAAAAAAAAAAGATGAAATGGTATTCAATAGTATATTGAATAAAGAGTAGTGAGTATTCCCGCGCTACTGGGACAAAGTAAATAAATAAAAATTAACTAAACAGATTGGTTGCAGCAAACCCCCGACAGGGGTGCAAACCCCACCCAAAAGAAAATAAAAGGAAATCAATATATGATGTTGCGCTCTTTTTGGAGCGCAACACCATATATTGATTTCCTTTTATTCTGAAGATAGTATATTGTAACTTTGTATCACCGTGTTTGCAGATCCTCCTCTGCTCTAACCCGGTAAATCTTCTCCCCCGCTGGGAATATTCTAATCTCCTCCGCCACAAATCGAATAAGTCCAGGTGAGCGGCCGATAAGGACAATATTTAAAGTATACGGACGATATCAAGCGAGAATAACGAGCGCGGTTTACTGAGCCGCGGCCGGCGGCTCCGCTGGTATAAATCCGGCTGATTATTGTTCTTCCTGCAGGGCTCCATAATTACACGCTAAGTGAATTTCACTAACACATCGGTTGCTAATTATTCACACTAATTTAATCTTTGGAGAGTTTGTAGCTATTAAACCGTCAGGTGATTTGCGGTCCGGGCGCGCCGATTAAAACGTATATTTTATTGTGCGCGTCTGAGAAGACCCGGAGGTCAGGAGGCAATTTCATCTCTTCGCTGCTTTCCGCCGTAAAACTTTACATCCGGCGATCGGGAGGCGGGAGCTGTGATCTGCGCTATTGTGTAATTATTGATTTTACGGCTCGTCCGAAAAAACCCCCTCTGCACATAATCGGCGGGAGATTAAACTCCGCTCGTTAACGGTGTCTAATCACCCGGTGCAAGGTGTTCTTAAAGGGGTTTATCGCTTAACCTGATCATATATGCAGCGTTTTCATCTAACCTCCGGCCTTCCCTTCAGTGTTGCACAGTTGTACCGGCTCCTATCCTGGGCTGAAATGGCTTCCTCCGATTTTACTGCACACTGTGAGCTTCTCACAATGTGCATTAGAAGCTGCAGCAAGTCAGATAGAGCTAGACATGTGCACAAAAGAAAAATGTGTTTATTTTCGTTTTGTTTCTGTTCATTTCCGTTGATTCGTAACGATTCGTAATTTCGTAAGTCGTCGGTGTTCGTATTCGTAACGATTCGTAAATTCGTAAGTCGTTGGTGTTCGTATTCGTAATGATTCGTATTTTCGTAAGAGTTATTTTTTCGTTGATTCGTTTTTCCGTTTAATTCGAAATTCGGACGCATTCGTATTTTCGTAGATTTAGTTACATTCGTACTTTTGTAACATTGTTTTCGTAGATTCGTAATCGGAGCATAATTCATAATTTTATGTAATGTGTATGCTATTATTACATTGTAAGAGACACGGAAAATTACGAATCGAAATAAAAAGTTACGAATGTAAGAATTTTTCCGTTCAATCCATTCGAAGCACGTTAAGCAGCGCCATTGTAAGAGACACGGAAAATTACGAATCGCAAAAAAAAAAAAAAGTTACGAATGTACAATTTTTTTCGTTCAATCTATGCGAAGCACGTTAAGCAGCGCCATTGTAAGAGACACGGAAAATTAGTAATCGAAAAAAAAAAAAAAAGTTACGAATGTACGAATTTTTTCGTTCAATCCATTCGAAGCACGTTAGGCAGCGCCATTGTAAGAGACACGGAAAATTACCAATTCAACAAAAAAAAAAAAGTTACGAATGTACGAATTTTTTCGTTCATTTTGATTTTCGTTTTACTCCTGTTTTCGTTTTTCGGATTTTCTTCTTTCGTAGTTTCGTTGTTTCTAATTTGGTTATTTCGGATTTTCGTTGTTTTTCATATTCGTTCGATTCGATAATTCGTTATTCGTTAAAATTTTTAGCGAATCATTCGTTCATTCGTACGATAACGAATGGACGAATATAACGAATTTTAACGGAAAACGAATTAAAACGAAACAAATTGCACATGTCTAGATAGAGCCAGTGGCGTAACTAGAACCTTTAGGGCCCCGGTGCAAGAAACCATGAAGGCCCCCCCTGACCTCTGGCCGGGGCCCTTCCTACTGATCCCGGGGGCAGCAGGAGCCGGATAGGAGGGGCGGCATATGAAGGAACAAATCCCCACCCTTTTCCTCCTGCAGCCACTGAATGCCTATGGTAGGGAGAGGAGGAGAAGCAGACTTTTAGAGGCTGCAGGAGAAAAATGGAGGGGATTTGTTCCTATAAGGGCTTACTACGCATTCACCAATGGCGCGTTGCCGCAAGAGGAAATCCATGCCAACTGAGCATGTGCCAAAGACGCCTCAGGGTGCCAACCTGCACATGCGCAGAAGAGTTGATGGAAAAGGGCAGGAAAATGCCCAGAACGCGCACAGGAAGTGACCACAACCTGATGGAAAAAGGCGGGAAAATACCCAAGAGGCGCACAGGAAGTGATATCAACCTGATAGAAAAAGGAGGGAAAATGCCCAGGAGGTGCACAGGAAGTGACCTCAAACTTCCCTATACAAGCCCAGACACTGCCAAATTGCTGGATTATCTTCCGCCCCCCCCCCCCCCCCCCCCCCCTTGTTCCTGTGCTAGTGTGTGATCTGTCTGAACCTATTGTGACCTGGAAACCTGTTTGACTACTCTTGATCGCTGCTTGCCTTTGACCTCGGATTTGTACCTTAACCATTCTACTTCTTTGCCCCTTTTGTACTCAGTTGCCAGATTGGAACCAACCCCAGCTTGGATCTCATCCATTCTTCTTCTAATTAACTCTTTTATGCTTCGTTGCCCAACTGGACTTGACCTCGGCTCGGATCCTGGACTAAGGCTTGTGCGGTGCTCCATACCCCTGGCACCCGTGCCACTCGGTGTCCCACCAAGTCTCTGTCTCCATCTCCAGAGGCTTTAAGGACCCGAGGTGCAAGGGAGGCCTCCCCGCTACTTCGGTCTCACATAAGGTACGTGGCCCTCATGAGAGTTCCTCTTTATGCCCCCCCATCCAGGTGTACATGGGCAACATGTGCGCCATTGCAATTGTGACCCCTGTAGTTACGCCCCTGGGATGAGTGGCAGTGTTGGTGGTGGGGGGTGGGATCAGTGGCAGCAGTGGCTGTTGGGTGGGGAATGGATCAGTGGCAGCAGTGGTGGTTGTGGGGGGATGGGATTAGTGGCAGCGGTGAGGGGGGATGGGAACAGTGGCAAGGATGGTGGTTAGGGGGTGGGATTAGTGGTAGGGGGGATTGAATGGGATGGGTGGCAGAGGTGGTGGGGGGGAATGGGATCAGTGGCAAGGGTGGTGGGATGAGTGGAAGCAGTGGGGGGCATTGTATGAAATGAGTGGTGGTGGGAGGATGGGATCAGTGGCAGTAGTGGTGGTGGGGGGGGTATCAGTGGCAGTAATGGTGGTGGGTATCAGTGGCAATGTTGATGTGAGGGATGTATCAGTGCCACTCACTTGCAGATCGCTTGCTTCCCCCTCCTTGCTAGATCTTGCTTGGGCGGGCAGAGAGGGTGGGCGGGGCCTGTGAGTACCGGTGAGTGTGGGCGGAGAGGATGGGCGGAGCAGGCGGAGAGGATGGGCAGAGGGGGCAGAGGGGGTATAGAGGATGGTCGGAGCGGGCAGGGACTGTGCAGTGTTCCTGTGAGTGTGGGAGGGGAAAATGGGCAGAGCAGGCAAGGAGGAAGGGCGGAGCGGGTATGGACTGTGCCCGTGAGGGAGGGGGCTATGCAGTTTGGACGGAGAGGGTGGGCGGAGCGGGCAGGGACTGTGTGCCTGTGAATGACCAGTGAGTGTACTATCTCCCGGGAGGCGGCGGGCCCCCCTACAGTGGCAAAACTCAAGAGCCCAGTTGCAAGTGCGACTGCTGCGACCCTGGTAATTTTGCCAGTGGATAAAGCCCCGCCTCATTTCCTGGCTTTAGGATGTCCAGCATCATCTAGCAATTTCCTACCTAGCCTGACTGCCCTTGGCCCTAGAGTAAGGTTTAGACATTGGGGGGCCTATGGCTCCAATCAGGTGCTTCAAAAACACCCCCCGCCGCTGTAATTCAGGCGCCCAGCACACTCGCCTTCCAGCTAGGAGCTATGCTTCTTCTGTGGGGCCCTCTAGACCACAATCCTCTGAAACGCATGAAGACAGGGATGTGTCTCCTCTTGTCCCAGCAGATAAAGCCGAAACTCAATTTAGGTCTGGACTTTGACTGGGCCATTTTAACACATGAATATGCTTTGGTCTAAACCAGGAGTCTCAAACTGATGGCCCACCAGCTGTTGCGAAACTACAAGTGCCATGAGGCATTGCAAGGCTGACAGGTACAAGCATAACGCCCATAGGCCGAGGCATGATGGTACTTGTAGTTTTGCAACAGCTGGAGGGCCGCTAGTTTGAGACCCCTGAAACCATTCCATTTTAGCTCTGGCTGTATGTTTTGGGTCGTTGTCCTGCTGGAAGGTGAACCTCCGCCCCAGTCTCAAGCCTTTTGCAGACTCTAACAGGTTTTCTTCTAAGATTGTCCTGTATTTGGCTCCATCCATCTTCCCATCAACTCTTACCAGCTTCCCTGTCTCTACTGAAAAAAAGCATCCCCACAACATGATGCTGCCACCACCATGTTTCACGGTGGGGATGGTGTGTTCAGGGTGATGTGCAGTGTTAGTTTTCTGCCACACATAGCATGTTGCTTTTAGGTCAAAAAGTAACATTTTGGTCTCATCTGACCAGAGCACCTTCTTCCACATGTTTGCTCCCCTCCCCCACATGGATTCGAGCAAACGGCAAACGGGACTTCTTATGGCTTTCTTTTAACAATGGCTTTCTTCTTGCAACTCTTCCATAAAGGCCAGATTTGTGAAGTGCACGTCTAATGCCGTGTACACACAACCGGACTTTTCGACCGAACTGGTCAGATCGCAGGGTCACACTACGTGTGGGCTTCATCGGATCTCTTTGGTCGAAAAATCTGACGGACTGTAGAAATAAAACACGTTTCAAATCTTTCAGACGGACTCGAGTCCGATCGAAAAATCAGTTCGTCTGTGTGCTAGTCCGACGGACAAAAAACGACGCAAGGGCAGCTATTGGCTACTGGCTATGAACTTCCTTATTCTAGTCCCTTCGTAGGTCATCACGTTCAAATGACCGTACTTTCGAATGGACTTTAGTCCGTTCGTGTGTGTGCAAGTCTGGTTGTTCGAAAGTCCGTCGAAGGTCCGTCGGAAAGACCGTCGGACCTTTGATGCCGAAAAGTCTGGTCGTGCGTATGCGGCATTATAGTTGTCCTGGGAACAGGTTCTCCCACCTGAGCTGTGGATCTCTGCAGCTCCTCCAAAGTTACCATGTTACTGCTTCTCTGATTAACAGTTTTCTTGCCCGGCCGGTCAGTTTAGGTGGACGGCCATGTCTTGGTAGGTTTGCAGTTGTGCCATACTCTTTCCATTTTCGGATGATGGATTGAACAGAGCTCCGTGAGATGTTCAAAGCTTGGGAGATTTTTTTATAACCTAACCCTGCTTTATACTTCTCCACAACTTTATCCCTGACCTGTCTGGTGTGTTCCTTGGCCTTCATGATGCCGTTTGTTCACTAAGGTTCTCTAACAAACCTCTGAGGGCTTCACAGAACAGCTGTATTTACACTGAGATTAAAATTACATACAGGAGGGCTCTATTTACGAATTGGGTGACTTCTGAAGGCAATTGGTACCACTAGATTTTAGTTAGGGGTATCAGAGTAAAGGGGGCTGAATACAAATGCCCCCCCACACTTTTCAAATATTTATTTGTAAAAAAAACTTAGACAACCATTTATCATTTTCCTTCCACTTCACAGTTATGTGCCACTTTGTGTTGTTTTTTTTTTATTTAAATTTAAATTTGGGTTTGGTAGGTCTGGAAATGGACTGGGGGGGGGGGGGGCCCATGGAGTTTTTTTTTTCAATGATTTTCATCTATATTGTCGGGACCCGACAATACATTACAGCCGCGAGCAGTTTTAAATTACAATTTTTCCTCTAGAAATGTCATTTTGCTGTGGTATTGTTTTAAACACGGGAAAACTGTGCCACTTAAAAGGCATAATATAGACACCCCACCCCCCCCCCCCCCAAGGCATGATATTTAAAGGAATGTTTCACTTTAAGCATTATTAAAATTGCTGCTTCTGAAAAAAAGTCCCCTGGGGCAGGACCCGGGTCCCCAAACACTTTTTATGGCAATAACTTTCATATATGCCTTTAAAATTAGCACTTTTGATTTTTCACGTTCGTATCCCATAGACTTTAACGGTGTTCGCGTGTTCGAACACATTTTTTGCATGTTCTGCTGCGAACCGATCCGGGGGGTGTTCGGCTCATCCCTAATCACAAGATGGATCACCAGCATGAGGAAGAAGGTCCTGATTTCTCTATATAGATCTTTATACCACTAGAGGGGTCACCAGCAGGAGGAAGGAGATCCTGATTCCTCTATATAGATCTTTATATCACTAGAGGGGTCACCCGCAGGAGGAAGGAGGTCCTGATTCCTCTATATAGATCTTTATATCACTAGAGGGGTCACCAGCAGGAGGAAGGAGGTCCTGATTCCTCTATCTAGATCTTTATATCACTAGAGGGATCACCAGCAGGAGGAAGGAGGTGCTGATTCCTCTATATAGATCTTTCTATCACTAGAGGGATCACCAGCAGGAGGAAAGAAGTCTTGATTCCTCTGTGTAGATCTTTAGTTAGACCTCATTTAGTATACTGTATCCAGTTTTTGAGACCTCACTTATAAAAAGATATTGATAACATAGAACGAATGTCAAAAGATGGGCAACTAAATTGGTAAAGGGCCGGGGGAAAAAAACATATCAGGAGAGACTGAAGGAATCTAAATATGTACAGCCTGGAGGAAAAAATTAGCACCATGAAGGGCATAAATAAAGTTCAGGAGGACATTATTTTTAATATGATGCCAAGATCAGGAAAGAAAATGGATCAGACTTGATGGACCACTTGGTCTTTTTCTGCCATCACACTTTTATGTTTCTATGGCTTTGTTTGTGCTGTATTCATTCGGCCAATTGCGAATTCTGCTACACTTACATAAAAATTATATTTAGTGATGTATTGATGAATACAGAGCTGCATTACCCGCTTCCCGACCGCCTACTGTAGATATACGTCTACAGAATGGCACGGCTAGGCAAAAGGACGTATATATACGTCTCCTTTAATTGCCTAGCCGTGGGGTCACGCGCGCACCGCCGGCGGCGCTCTCGCCACCCGGTCGGGAGCTCCGTGACCACGGCCGCGGGACCAGCGGACCCGATCGCCGCTGGTGTCCCGCGATCGGGTCACGGAGCTGAAGAACGGGAGAGGTCTGTGTAAACAAACCTCTCCCCGCGCTTCCTACACTGCCTGTCACTGATCGGCTGTTCCCTGTCATCGGGAAAGCCGATCAATGACGTCAGACGTACAGCCACGCCCCCCTACTGTAAAAAAAACACAACACGTCACACTAACTCCTCCCCGCCCCCTAGTGGTTAACTCCTTCACTGCCACTGTCATTTACATAGGAATCAGTGCTATTTAAATAGCACTGATTTCTGTATAAATGACAATGGTCCCAAAAATGTGTCAAAAATGTCCGATGTGTCCGCCATAATGTCGCAGTCACAATAAAAATCGCTGATCGCCGCCATTACTAGTAAAAAAAAAAATATTAATAAAAATGCTATAAAACTATCCCCTATTTTGTAAACGCTATAACTTTTGCGCAAATAAATCAATAATCGCTA
Source organism: Lithobates sylvaticus (assembly GCA_028564925.1). Lineage (NCBI taxonomy): Eukaryota > Metazoa > Chordata > Amphibia > Anura > Ranidae > Lithobates > Lithobates sylvaticus. The sequence continues at coordinate 15,371,843 of CM053028.1, forward strand.
ATTGCGATTTTTTTTTTATTTTTTTTTTTACCAAAAATATGTAGAAGAATACGTATCGGCCTAAACTGAGGAAAAAATACGTTTTTTTTAATATATTTTTTGGGGATATTTATTATAGCAAAAAGTAAAAAATATTGCATTTTTTTCAAAATTGTCGCTCTATTTTTGTTTATAGCGCAAAAAATAAAAACCGCAGGGGCGATCAAATACCACCAAAAGGAAGCTCTATTTGTGGGAAAAAAAGGACGCCAATTTTGTTTGGGAGCCACGTCGCACGACCGCGCAATTGTCAGTTAAAGCGACGCAGTGCCGAATCGCAAAAAGGGGCCTGGTCCTTTGGCTGCAAATTGGTCCGGGGCTGAAGTGGTTAATTAGTATCTTTTATATCGGCCTGTTACGATTATGAAGGTGGATCAGTGATAGGTCAGTGCGCTCTTATTTTTCCATCTCTCTATTCATTAATATCTTTGTGCTTTGCGTCCTCCTCGACTATAAGGAAGGATTATCACAGAAATAAAATTTGTCGGATTTCGCTGTGAAGGCTTCCAGAGTCAAATGATCTTTGTGCGGGTTTCCTGGCAATGTTATTTACCGTCACTTCGTACAGACGAACGAGCATTATATAACGCTTTCCCGCGGCTTTTCCTTTTACCAGGTTGGATATGAATTAAATGGTAATAAGTCTCAGGCACTGCGGGGAATGACTTATAATACAGCTGAGTGAGTCGAGATGAAGATTAACCCTCTCCTGACCAGGACCTTCCTTCACGCCCTGCGGCCCTCCTCACCAGCTGTACACACACGCTCACATCATAATTATCCTCCCTGCCGCTCCGACGATCTCCTGCGCCCGGTGGGGGTCAGGCCCCTCGGGCCTCTCAGCATAACAGGGTAATCAGGGTCACAGCCATTCCTGGGTGAGATCGCGAGCCGTGGGGTGTCCGCTGCCATCTATTAAAGCCTCATAAACCTTTAACGTGCTACGGGGGGGGGAGAGATCTGGGCGCCTGCGGGAGACCGCTCGCCAGAAAATAGCGCTCGGCTTGTGCTAATAATAGCTCACGTTACTAAATAGTAGAAAGATTTCTGACAAGCCTTGAGCTCAGCATGGCCAGTGTCGGGTCCCTTTGAAGGGTTAAAAACATTCTTTTTTTTTTATATAACACTCTCCAGAACGAGCGCTTGTGCGCGCGCGTACATTTCAATTTAAACATTTTTTTTTCAAATGGCGTCGCACCAAACTGCATAGTGTTTGGTACCATGTGGTTTAATGGCCACAAACATGCGTGCATTGCTATATGCATTTAGGGTGCCATTAAAGATTAATTGGAACAGCGTCTAGCTGTCAGAAACCATGAAATAAGGCAGAGACAGAAGTACAGTTAAATCACACTTGTTTAATAATAAAAGTAAAAAGAACAAACGTAGTCAAGAAATAGCCAAAGTTCAGTAACCGGGACGGATAGTCAGCCAAGCCAGAAGTCAGGGATCAATGTAGTGGAACAGTAAGCAGAATCTGGAGCCAGAAGGGATGTCAGCAAAGCAAGTCTTGAACAGGATCGCAGGAGATAGTTTCTGTGATGTGGCGAAGGCGAAGGCAGAGATCCACTGGACTGGACGGCTTAGGTAGGCAGGACTGACGAGCAGGATATCATCAACAGCTGAGTAACTGTGGAGAGAGATAGGAGCTGGCAATTAGCCCACAGCTGAGCAGCCAGCTCAGAGAAGGAAGGGCTGAGCCCAGCCCTGACACTAGCAAGGGCATCGCGTTTCCATTCAGTGTGGGAAATGTGCCTGGAAACTTGTCTTTCCCGCACCGTGTTCTGGTGTGAATTGGTCCTAAGGGCTCATAGAGATTTGGATTTTTGGGAGCAGTAGAAACACATAGTTAAGCCACCTTTTACCTTACCCTTCCCAGCTGCAAAGGCCAGTCATTGTGGATAGCACCTCAACACACCTTTGTTGCAGCACTTCATAGTTACATAGTAGGTGAGTCTGAAAAAAGACACAAGTCCATCAAGTCCAACCTATGTGTGTGAGTACAGACGCTGAAACCACTGCTTGTGGAAGAGAATTCCACATCCATACCACTCTTGCAGTAAATAACCCTCTACGCAGTTTAAGGTTAAACCACTTCTCTTCAAATTTTAGTGAATGGCCGCTATCCCCTCTCAGGTGTCTCTTCTCCAGAGAGAATAAGTTCAGTGCTCACAACCTTTCCTCATAACTAATATCCTCCAGACCCTTTATTAGCTTTGTTGCCCTTCTCTGGACCCTCTCTAGTTCCAGTACATCCTTCCTGAGGACTGGTGCCCAGAACTGGACAGCATACTCCAGGTGCGGTCGGACCAGAGTCTTGTAGAGCCGGAGAATTATCGTTTTATCTCTGGAGTTAATTCCCTTTTTAATGCCAATATTCTATTGGCTTGCTTGGCATTGCATGCCATTGCTGAGCCTATCATCTACTAGGACCCCCAGGTCCTTTTCCATCCTAGATTCCCCCAGAGGTTCTCCCCCCAGTGTATAGATTGCATTCATATTTTTGGCACCCAAATGCATTATTTTAAATTTTTCTACATTATACCTCATTTGCCATGTAGTTGCCCACCCCCCCCCCCCCCATTAATTTGTGCAGATCTTCTTGCAAGGTTTCCACATCCTGCGGAGAAGTTATTGCCCTGGTTATCTTAGTATCGTCCGCAAATACAGAGATTGAACTGTTTCCCCCATTCCCATCCTCCAGGTCGTTTCTGAACAAATTAAACAGGATTGTTCCCAGCACAGAACCCTGAGGGACCCCACTACCCACCCCGACCATTCCGAGTACTCCCCATTTATCACCACCCTCTGAACTCGCCCTTGTAGCCAGTTTTCAATCCATGTACTCACCCTATGGTCCATGCCAACGCACCTTATTTTGTGCAGTAAACGTTTATGGGGAACTGTGTCAAATGCTTTTGCAAAATCCAGATACACCACATCTACGGGCCTTCCTTTATCTAGATGGCAACTCACCTCCTCATTGAAGGTTAATAGATTGGTTTGGCAAGAACGATTCTTCATGAATCCATGCTGATTACTGCTAATGATACCGTTCTCATTACTAAAATCTTTGATATAGTCCCTTATCATCCCCTCCAAGGGCTTGCACATAATACAGTAATGTGTGTTGCGATGTGCTGCACTAGCAAGTAAGCGGCAGAGTCCAATTTATGGCTTGTTATGGTGCATTAGGCAGCCAATTTAAATGAAAAGACCGACTTAATACAACATACATTAACGTGTGTGCGTTGTATGTACTGCAATGGCCCCCTCTGGTGTGAAGGGGCTTATTTTTAATTTTTATGAATACACACACACATACCGTATTTATCGGCGTATAACACGCACCTTTCCCCCTTAAAATCGGGGGAAAGTCGTGGGTGCGTGTTATACGCCAATCCCCCCCAAAAAAGTGACAAAAATAGCGAGCGGCACCGAAAAATAGCGAGCGGCGCCAAAAAAGACAGAAGCGCCGCCGGAAAAGACCAAGCAAACCGGTTGGCTCCGCTCGTAGTACCGCCTCCCTGCGCTCGCTCCCGAAACAGCAGGGAGGCGGGACCGCGAGTGGAGCCGAACAGTCGGCTCGGTCTTTTCCGGCGGCGCTTCGGTCTTTTCCGGCGGCGCTGGAGCGGTCAAGCTGCAAATGACGCTGGGCAAGGCTGCAAATGACGCTTAAATGTACGTTTTTTTTATTTTTTCCCTAAACTTCCCTCCTAAAACTTTTTTCCTTAAAATGCCCTCCTAAACTTGGGGTGCGTGTTATACGCCGATAAATACGGTATATATATATATATATAACAGAAAATTACAGCACACTTCTATTTTTTTAAGTAATGCTACAATATAATGGCTGATACTTTGTATTGTTACCGTGTATCATTACATGAAAGAAAAGAACAGATATGTTGCAACTGTCCTTGGATATCTACATCTACTGTAGGAGGTGGAAGGTGGGTTATCCTATTGTATGGAGACACCAGCAACACCAGCAACCTTTCCATACTATATATATATATATATATATATATATATATATATATATATATATATATATAATTAGGGCTGTTACTGATTACAATTTTCTTGTTCGATTAATCGATTCTTTTTTTTTTATTAATCGCCTAATTTTGATTAATTATAACGCACATACAGATCCAACTACATTTTAAGCTGATCTCCTTGCATTGCAACTCTGCATTAGTCAGTGGTAAATGTGGTATACACTATATACAATCGCCCGACACTAACTGACGTAAGTAATTTTTTTTTTCCACAGTAGTGTGACAATCCCTCCACCTCCGTCTAACTAATCACTCTCACCTTATGGCATGGGCCCCTGTGCAAACAGGTGGTCATGTAAGCGGGTATCAAAAGGGTATAACACGGACCATAAACTTCTCTCACGTCTCCTTAGATCTCAGCAAGGACGCAGGTCATGGGTAGAAAGAAAAGATCGAAGTGCTCACCGCTTAAGTATAAGATTTCATTTTTGTGTTCAAACACAAACTACTCACATAAAGATGATAAAAACGCAGCATGTAAAGCCGACAATCGTGTTAGTTCCGTAGGGCAGCAGCGGGTGACGTCATGCGTAGCTCCTCCCCCCGTACACGTTACGTTCAATCAGAACTTCAACGTCTCCGGACTCCCCTTCCCTTCGTTAGCTGACGGAGGCACTTGGGGAAGGGGGGAGGAGTCCGGTGACGTTGTTGTCCGTGACGTCACCGGATCTCCGGCGGAACTCCCTGAAGACCCGGAAGCCGGCGGAGAGGTGAGAACCAATCAAAAGAATTTTGATTGATCAAAAAAATGAATCTATTAATCGAGGAATTAATCTTTAATCTCCACAGCCCTAAAATATATATATATATATATATATATATATATATATATATATATATATATATACACACAGCCGTGGCCAGAAATTTGGAGAATGAAACAATATAAAAAAAAGTCTGCTGCTTCAGTGTCTTTAGATCTTTTTGTCAGATGTTACTATGATATACTGAAGTATAATTACAAGCATTTCATAAGTGTCCACGGCTTTTTATTGACAATCACATTAAGTTTTAGGCAAAGAGTCAATATTTGCAGCGTTGACCCTTCTTTTTTAAGACCTCTGCAATTCTCCCTTGGCATGCTGCCAGTCAGCTTCTGGGCCACATCCAGACTGATGGCCGCTCCCCATTCTTGCATAATCAATGCTTGGAGTTTGTCAGAATTTGTCTGATTTTTTTTTTTTGTTCATCCACCTCTTGAGGATTTACCACAAGTTCTCAATGGGATTGAGGTCTGCGGATTTTCCTGGCCACAGACCCAAAATTTTGATGTTTTGTTCCCCAAGTCACTCAGTGATCACTTTTGCCTTATGGCAAGGGGCTCCATCATGCTGCAAAAGGAATTGTTCCTCAATCCTCACCAAACTGTTCTTGGATGGTTGGGAGAAGTTGATGTTTTTGTACCATTCTTTATTCATGGCTGTGATCTTAGGCAGAATTGTGAGTGAGCCCACTGCCTTGGCTGAGGAGTGACCCCCACACATGAATAGTCTCAGGATGCTTTACTGTTGGCATGACACAGGACTGATGGTGGCGCTCACCTTTTCTTTTCCGGATAAGGTTTTGAAAACTGAGGCAGCAAACTTTGTGAAAATGACCGTATTTATCGGCGTATAACACACACTTTTTTTTCCCTAAAAATAGGGGGAAAATCGCAGGTGCGTGTTATACGCCGACAGCGTACCTCGGAGGGGAAGGAGGGGGACGAGTGTCGCCGAAAATCACCAAGCCATCATCTCCTTTCCACTCGGTACTCCGCTCGGCTCGCACGTCACATACACAGTCCCTCCGCCACCAGCATTGGACCAGTGTTCTGTCTAACACAGGAGCAGGGGCAGACTGACCATTCGGCCACTCGAGCACTGCCCGAGGGCCCCGGGCCACAAGGGGGCCTCATCAGGGTTGCCAGTCTCAGTAAAACCAGGGACAGTATGTAAAAATCTGTGTTTTTTTTTTACATCTGTCTCTGAAATGTCCCTTACCGACATCCTTTTGGTCTAAAAATCCAGAGATTATAGCTGCCCCACCTCTCCAGTACCTTCTCAGCCAATAGAAACATGTCTGTGTATACTATGTGTACATGTGATTGTATACTGTGTGTGTGTATAATGTGTGGCCCCATAATCTCAGATTGCCCGGGGGCCCCATGAGTTGTCAGTCCGACCCTGCACAGGAGCTGGTCCAATGCCGATGGCGGAGGCGGGACTGTGTGTGTCACTGCCGACTGAGAGCCAAGAAAACAGATGACAGCTGCGTGATTTCATATGAGATGGTGAGCTGCATTGATGGGGAGATGGGCACAGAACAGGCTGCACTGAAGCTGCAGATGGGCACAGATTAGACTGCATTGAGGCTGCAGATGGGCACAGATTAGACTGCATTGAGGCTGCAGATGGGCACTAATCAGGCTGCATTGATGCTCACTGACCATTATTTTGCTTCAAAGTGGTTTATTAAAAAAAAGAAATTGGGGCGCGTGTTATACGCCGATAAATACACCCACAAACACCTAACAACAATTGTCCCAGAGTCACCCCCATCAAATCATTCTCTGCAGCTATTACCTTTTGTACCACCACCCCTCCCTTTAGAATGTAAGCTCTACGAGCCGGGCCCTCCTGTACCTTCTGTATTGAACTGTAATTGTGTTGTCCCCCCTATACATTGTAAAGCGCTAGACATGTGCAATTCGTTTAGTTACGAATTAGTTTTCCGTTCAAATTCGTTATATTCGTTCATTCGTTATCGTACGAATGAACGAATGATTTAGTAAAAATTCTAACGAATAACGAATTATCGAAACGGACGAATGTGAAAAACAACGAAAATACGAAATAATTAAATTAGAAACAACGAAACTACGAAAGAATGAAAATCCGAAAAACAGAAACAACTAAAATACCGAACAAAGATTCAAAATAACGAAAATCAAAATGAACGAAAAAATTCGTACATTCGTAACTTTTTTTTTTTAATTCGTAATTTTCCGTGTCTCTTACAATGGCGCTGCTTAACGTGCTTCGAATGGATTGAACGAAAAAATTCGTACATTCGTAACTTTTTTTTTGTTGATTCGTAATTTTCCGTGTCTCTTACAATGGCGCTGCTTAATGTGCCTCGAATGGATTGAACGAAAAAATTCGTACATTCGTAACTTTCTTTTTTTTTTTTGATTCGTAATTTTCCGTGTCTCTTAGAATGGCGCTGCTTAACGTGCTTCGAATGGACTGAACGAAAAAATTCGTACATTCGTAACTTTCTTTTTTTTTTGATTCGTAATTTTTCCGTGTCTCTTACAATGGCGCTGCTTAACGTGCTTCGAATGGATTGAACGAAAAAATTCGTACATTGGTAACTTTTTTTTTTGTTTGTTGATTCGTAATTTTCCGTGTCTCTTACAATGGCGCTGCTTAACGTGCTTCGAATGGATTGAACGAAAAAATTCGTACATTCGTAACTTTTTTTTTTTTTTTTTTGATTCGTAATTTTCCGTGTCTCTTACAATGGCGCTGCTTAACGTGCTTCGAATGGATTGAACGAAAAAATTTGTACATTCGTAACTTTTTTTTTTTGGTTGATTCGTAATTTTCCGTGTCTCTTACAATGTAATAATAGCATACACATTACATAAAATTATGAATTATGCTCCGATTACGAATCTACGAAAACAATGTTTACGAAAGTACGAATAAATCAATCGTACGAATGCAACTAAATCTACGAAAATACGAATGCGTCCGAATACAAAATACAACGAAAATACGAATTTCGAATAAACGAAAATTAGACGGAAAAACGAATCAACGAAAAAATAACTCTTACGAAAATACGAACGAGTCCGAATACGAACACCGACGACTTACGAAATTACGAATCGTTACCAATCAACGGTAACGAACAGAAACGAAACGAAACTAAACAAATTTTTCTATTGTGCAAATGTCTATAAAGCGCTGCATAAACTGTTGGCGCTATATAAACCGTGTATAATAATATAATGAAAATACGGCAATATTTGTGTCATTCTCAAAACTTTTGGCCACGGCTGTAATATATATATATATATATATATATATATATATATATATATATATATATATATATATATAATGTGTATATAAATATGAATATCATCAAAAGGTTCACGTATTTCAGTAATTCAATTCAAAAAGTGAAACTCATATATTTTTTATATAGATGGGTTACACACAGAGTGATATATTTCAAGCATTTCTTTATTTTAATTTCGATGATTAAGGCTTACAGCGAGTGACACCCCAAAATTCAGTATCTCAGAAAATTAGAATATTACATAAGACCAATAAAAAAAAAGGATTTTTAATACAGAAATGTAGTCTGTCCATGTACAGTATAGTATGCACTCAATACTTGGTCGGGGCTCCTTTCGCATGAATTATGACATCATTGCGGCTTGACATGGAGGTGATCAGCCTGTGGCACTGCTGAGGTGTTATGGAAGCCCAGGCTGCTTTGATAACGCCCTTCGGCTCTTCTGCATTGTTGGGTCTGATGTCTCTCATCTTCCTCTTGACAATACCCCACAGATTCTCTATGGCAATCAGGTCAGGCGAGTTTGCTGGCCAATCAAGCCCAGTGATACCATGACCGTTAACCACATAAGGACCGGAAAGGATTTCCCCCCTTAATGACCAGGCCATTTTTTTGCGATACGGCACTGCGTCGCTTTAACTGACAATTGCGCGGTCGTGCGAAGTTGTACCCAAACAAAATTTATGTTCTTTTTTTCCCACAAATAGAACTTTCTTTTGGTGGTATTTGATCACCTCTGCGGTTTTTATTTTATAAACAAAAAAAAAAAAGCGATAAATTAAAAAAAAAAACACTATTTTTAACTTTTTGCTATAATAAATATCCCCCCCTCACAAAAAAATCTTCATAGGTTTAGGGCAATATGTATTATTTTTGGTAAAAAAAAATAGCAAAAAGCGTATATTGATTCGTTTGCGCAAAAGTTACAATGTCTACTGTGACGGATCCTGTACTCAATGTGTCCGCCGTAAATGCTTCCTAAGTCCTGGAACATGAGTCCAATGGATCTGGCTATAGGAGCCCCCAAGAATTAGACAACACTAGTTCTTGGAGTACATCAGGAATTAACTTTATTTGACATGTCACACACATATATACAGCCAGATGACTAAAAGCTAACCTAATTAGCATGAGCTAATTATCTTAATCATTGACCAAGACTAGTTGACTGAGAGAAGACTTTTCAGGGTAAGACTTTAAGGCTCCTAGCTCATTTGAATGACTATTCAACAGACATTACCATATTACCATAAACATTAACACAGGGCTAATTAGCACAACAACATTGTGTGGAATACTCCTTACAAGCCAGACCAGCCTCATCTACATTACACAAGGCAACAGACAGGCTGGCTGGAGTAGCATCTGACAGTGTGTGTCCCATAATGCATGGGACAACACACATTATATATACATATATATCCAGTCTATGTGTCTTGGGGGCCAGCATGGACCTAAATCCAAGTAAAACCAGCTGAGCGGTCCTCAGGCATACAGCTCACAAAGAGCACCGTTCCCCCAAATGCCAGGGCCCGTAATCACAAGGCAACTGGCTCGCATTCAGTCCCCTCCAACAGCCTCTGTCCCGGCTAGGTCTGTCACATCTACAAAATAGGGGATAGATTTATGGCATTTTTATTATTATTATTATTATTATTTTATTATTATACACGATTTATATAGCGCCAACAGTTTTATGCAGCGCTTTACAATGTATAGGGGGGACAACACAATTACAGTACAGTTCAATACAAAAGGTACAGGAGGGCCCGGCCCATAGAGCTTACATTCTAAAGGGACGGGGTGGTGGTACAAAAGGTAATTGCTGCAGAGAATGATTTGATTTTTATTATTTTATTTATTTTTTTCACTTGTAATGGCGGTGATCAGCAATTTTTAGCGGGACTGCAACATTGCGGCAGACAGATCAGACGCTTTTGACACATTTTTGGGACCATTGACACTTATAGAGCGATCAGTGCTATAAAAATGCACTGATACTGTGTAAATGTCACTGGCAGGGAAGGGGTTAACACTAGGAGGGGCGATCAAGGGGTTAAATGTGTTCCCTGGAAGGTGTTTCTAACTGTGGGGATATGGGACTGCCTCATCAGCGCCCATCAATGCAGCCTATTAGTGTAGGAGAAAAATTACCTGTTTGCAAAACTATGAAATTTTTTTTTTTTTTTCTTTTAAACGTTGATCTTTTTTTGTTTGCTTAGCAAAAAAAAACCCAGTGGTGATTAAATACCAACAAAAGAAAGCTCTATTTGTGTAAAAAAAATGATATAAAATGCCATATGGGTACAGTGTAGCATGACCCGCGCAATTGTCATTCAAAGTGTGACAGCGCTGAAAGCTGAAAATTGGCCTGGGCAGAAAAAGGGGGTGAAAGTGCCCAGTAGGCAAGCGGTTAAACCCCTGTGCCACCTGATTCTCAATAAAGTATATTCGACTGCAGTTCACCGCGTTTGATCGTTTGGACCGGTGCTGCATGACCTGGCCGTACGGGCAACTTCTCACCCGCGTCACTTCATCTTTTCCTGCCGCCTCCGGGGCTCTGCGCAGACCGACTCCCTCGCTGCCTATGTTTGTTCGCCACGAAATGTGCCGCCTCGCCTTATCCGCCGGTTTCGGTCTAAAAATAACACAGGGATGATTGCCCGCCTGTGCGCAATAACATTGATCTATATTTCTGCCTTCCTTCGCAAAATTGATAATTCAGCGAAGATTCTGTGCCAGGAGAGCCTCAGAAAGTGCTGAGCGGGGGTGGGGGGGGAACGGCGGCGTGAGAAGCGCCGGATTCTGTTTCATGGTTTCTGGAGTTTGGGGACTGGTACCTGTCAGGCGAAAATTCTGCCTCGTATATTCTCAGAGCCGCCTGTCAGGGAATGAATGTACTTTTAAGTGGCTGGCGGGGGTGATGAGTAGGGGGGGAGGTGCGGGGGGGGCTTATCAACGCCAATTCGCAAAGCCTGGATGAGACGTTCCGTTATTTCAGAGCTGCGGGTCGTCTCAAAACTTTTTTTTTTTTTTCTCAGATTGTTTCATGAAATATTTAATGACGGAACACGTTTTTATTGTACCTTGCTTCCTCGCGAGTGATTTGCAGCGAGCCTCACCTCGGGCGCCCGAGGGCTCGTCACATCCTGCGCGGCGCGGGGAAGTGAGAAGATAAAGAAATCTGCTTTATGAGCGTAATATGCTCGCTATCGAGATTATTTTGCAGAAAATCGCCTCTAACCCGAGAACAAAAATAGTTTTAATAAACTTCTTGAGAAGTGCCGCGTCTTCTCGGCGCAGGAAAAAAAAAGAAAAAGAAATAGGCGATCATCTAAATAAGAAAAAAATGCAAATATTTAATCGAGAGATCGCTAACGTGCAAATGAGAATGCTTGGGGAAGAAATTAGCGCGGCGCCGATGGATGTATCCGCGTAAATCGTTTTTTTTTTTTTTGGGGGGGTAAAACGCGAGAAATGAATTGGCTGGCGGTGGAAAGTAATTCTGTCCCGAAGCGGCGATCCTTGCAGGAATTAAGAACGGCGTTTTCGGTATATTGCTGGAGCTAAATATTTCTTCTTATGAAAGAAATGGTTTTAGAGCGGCGTGAGATGGCGAGCGCTTACACGGGAGGATTGCGGGGAAATGTGTTTTTTGTCCTCGGTATTCCCAGCTCCTCGCGGAGAACGCTGGACGGTTTCCAGGCTTGTAATGCGGAGAGAGAGGTAGATTATCAACTCTTTTGGGCCTACAGAGATGGAGCTGTCAGTTTCTTGTACTGTACGAGGCCAGCGAAGTAATAATCCCTCCGTATACAATGCAATTTAAAGCTGAACGCCGCACAAAAAAAAAATATATAATTCAAATATAACCATCAATAGCCACAAAAACATACAAATCCACTTTGTGTGCACCAAATACCTTTTTGCTAACCCAGGTACTACTTTGTAAAAGTAGCAGTGACATCAACACTGTGCTGTACAGAGACAGAAAATGGGCTCAAATCGCACCGTATCGCACTGAAGATGTGCATGCAGCAATTTTGGAACTGCACTGCAACCAGATCGTATGGTCATTTTGTAGCACGCGGTGTCAGCAAATGCACTACGTTTGCGACCTGCATTTGAAATGTCATCGAGTTTGCCCTGCGATTTCAATGCGGGTTGGGAAACGCTCATGGATTGCGGCGTTTCCTGCACTGCATTAGTGCAAACCTAGCCTAACTCTCCAACCTGCCCTTGTGTTCCTTCTCCTCTTGAATGGAGAAAAAGATACATTGTATTACATACGGGATCCATTATATAATACATTGTATACATAACAGGATATATTATATAATACATTGTATACATACAGGATATATTATATAATGCATTGTATACATACAGGATATATTATATAATGCATTGTATACATACAGGATATATTATATAATGCATTGTATACATACAGGATATATTATATAATACATTGTATACATACAGGATATATTATATAATGCATTGTATACATACAGGATATATTATATAATGCATTGTATACATACAGGATATATTATATAATACATTGTATACATACAGGATATAATATATAATACATTGTATACATACAGGATATATTATATAATACATTGTATACATACAGGATCCATTATATAATACATTGTGTATATATACAGGATCCATTATATATTATATTGTATACATACAGGATCCATTATATAATACATTGGATGATGGTGGTCAGTGGTAGGAAGAATATCCCAAGGATATTGGTCAGTGGTAAGAAGAATACCCAGGGTTGGTAGTCAGTGGAAGTAAGAAAACCCCAATGTTGGTGGTCTGTGGAAAGAAGAATTTCCAGTGTTGGTGGTCAGTGGGAGGAAGAATACCCTAATTTGGGCGGTCAGTGGAAGGAAGAATGCCCAGTTTTGGTGGTCAGAGGTAGGAAGAGTACCCCAATGTTGGTGGTCAGTGGGAGAAAAAATACCCCAATGTTGGTGGCCAGTGGAGGAAGAATGCCCAGCATTGGTGGTCAGTGGGAGGATGGGGGGAAATGGTGGTCTTTGGGAGCCAGAATGCCCCAAAGTTGGTGGTCATTGGGAGCCAGAAAGCCTCAAAGTTGGTGGTCAGTGGGAGGAAGAATGCCCCAATGTTGGTGGTCAGTGTAAGGAAGAATGCCATAATGTTGGTGGTCAGTGTAAGGAAGAATGCCATAATGTTGGTGGTCAGTGGGAGGAAGAATTCCCCAATGTTGGTGGTCAGTGGGAGGAAGAATGCCCCAATGTTGGTGGTCATGGGAGGAAGAATGCCCCAATGTTGGTGGTCAGTGGGGGGAAGAATGCCCCAATGTTGGTGGTCAGTGGGGGGAAGAATGCCCCAATGTTGGTGGTCAGTGGGGGGAAGAATGCTGGAATGTTGGTGGTCAGTGGGAGGAAGAATGCCCCAATGTTGGTGGTCAGTGGGAGGAAGAATGCTGGAATGTTGGTGGTCAGTGGGAGGAAGAATGCCCCAATGTTAATGGTCAGTGGGAGGAAGAATGCCCAAGTGTTGGTGGTATTTCCATAGACCACAGGGACACCTGCCAACCTCCTATTAAAATGACTTGCATTCTCAGAGCTCACCAACAGCAGCTTCCTTGAAAAGGCCAAGAAACAAATGCGGATATTGATCAAATTATAAAATTGCCTCAAATGAGCCGCACATAAAAAAAAACAGGTGAACGTTTGGTGAATCTCACGCTTTCTCCCCCGCGTCTTCCTCTTACGCTCCGTTCGTGTTGTGCGAAGAGCAATTTCCTGCATGGCAGACCATGTGCCCTGGCGAGAAATGTAAAGTTCAAACAGCACAGGAAAATCCATATCTTTCCATCAATATGTTAAACCAGAAAATCTTGTCAACACGGAGAGAGTGATCTTATAAATGAGGGGTCAATGGGCAGCGTTATTTATCAATACGACATGGAAAATATACTGTTCATTATCGCTACACATTGTAGATTATTAAGCTCGAAATATCATGGGCACTCTGTGTAAAGACTCCCTACCGCCAGAGGTCAAGTGTATGGCTGCTGAGCTACTGCTGCTGATTGCAGGCCTGGATTAATCCTTTCCTCACCAAGGTGCCCAGGGTCCATTTACACTTCTGCATGCTGGTTGTGTCCCCCGTCCTCCCCAAACCTGCTTCGGGGCCCCATGGGGAGGTCTCCACCATTGTCTGCAAGGCTCACTTTTCACCAACGCGTTTCGGCGTGCTGCAGGTAGCTGTGTTTTCCCTCCCCAAAAATGTATGGTTCCGAGAGATCACAGGACTCCCCCCGACAACGCCTTCATCTACTTTTCTCTCCAGAAAGATGGTGCCATCTTTGTTCAGCCAGGGTCACCATCTACTTCCTAGACTGAGGTGCCAGGTCAGAAATTCCAGGATTATGATGATTATTATTATACAGGGTTTATATGGTGCCAACAGTTTGTGCATCTGTATAGTGGTTGTAAACCTCAGACATAAAATATGAACAAAGCACATCCCTATATAGTGTGAAATTGTCTCAGTCCAGAGTGCGGCATTCCTTTCCTCTGCTATCTGTATGAGTCACTTTGGAAGGATTATCCTGACACCAAGAGGAAAAAGTGGTGACAGAGGAGGGAGCTCCAGCACACAACCTGTGATTGACAGCCTCAGGTCTGTTCCTGTGTGTTGTGTGAATAAGAGGGGGGGCTCTCCCCACTGAGGGTACCTTCAGATCCCCACCCCCTGCTTTCTGGAAGCTCGGACCAGCTGTATAAATTCTGCAGTTTGAACGGCTGTAAAGAAGAAAAGGCTGCAGATAAACGGGTACAACTTATGTAGGAGGATTTGTCTCACCTCTGTGTATCATCTGAGGCCGGTCACTTCACTGGGTATATGCAAATGTTTACATCTATTTTAGAATGTAAAGGCAGACAGCAGTGGCATCGCTAGGGGGTGGCTTTTGGGGCTATATCCCTGAATCTGGGGCCCACAGCCCAGAGTCTCTGCAGGGGTCCCCAAGGGGAGGGGAGGCTCTCTGGGGACCCTGCTGCAAGGGGGAGGCTCTCTTGGGACCCTGATTGTAAGGGGGAGGCTCTCAGGGGACCCTGATTTTAAGGGGAGGCTCTTTGGGGACCCTGATTTTTAAGGGGGAGGCTCTCTGGGACCCCTGATTTACGGGGGGGGCTCTCTGGGGACCCTGATGCAAGGGGGAGGCTCTCTAGGGACTCTGATGTAAGGGAGGAGGCTCTCTGGGGACCCTGATGCAAGGGTGAGGCTCTCTGGGGACCCTGATTTTAAGGGGAGGCTCTCTGGGGACCCTGATTTAAGGGGGGCTCTCTGGGAACCCTGATGTAAGTGGGGGGGCTCTCTGGGGACCCGGATGCAAGGGGGAGGCTCTCTAGGGACTCTGATGTAAGGAGGAGGCTCTCTGGGGACCCTGATGCAAGGGGAGGCTCTCTGGGGACTCTGATGTAAGGTGGGCTCTCTGGGTACCCTGATATAAGGAGGGGCTCTCTTGGTGCCCTGATGTAAGGGGGAGCTCGCTAGGGACCCTGATGTAAGTGGAGGCTCTCTGGGGATATATACATACATACATACATACATGTGTATGCCCACCTAACCATTGACTTTCTTTACTACGCTGCTATGGGCTCTAGCCCCAGATCTTTTGTAGACCTAGCAATGCCCCTGGCAGACAGTACAGTTACAATACAATTCAAGACGAGAGGGTTAAGAGGACCTGACTCATGAGAGCTTGCAATCTAATATTAACCACTTGCCGCCCGCCCTATAGGCAAATGACGTCCGCAAAGTGGTTTCAAAATCCTGACGTCACATGACATCCTCAGGATTTTGAGCCGCTGCGCGCCCCCTGACACCCCGCAACTACGATCTTGGTAAAGAGTCTCCGACGGAGACTCTTTACCACATGATCAGCCGTGTCCAATCACGACTGATTACAGTGTAAATAGGAAGAGCCGGTGATCGGCTTTTCCTCACTCGCGTCTGTCAGGCGCGAGTAGAGGAGAGCCGATCGACTGCTCCTCTGACAGGGGGGGGTCTGTGCTGATCGATTATCAGCGCAGCCCCTCCGAAGATGCCCACACTGGACCACCAGGGATGCCACCAGACCACCAGGGATGCCCAGCACCAGGTATGCCACCCTAGACCACCAGGGATGACACACAGTGCCCACAATGGATTCCAATCAGTGCCCACAATGGATGCCAATCAGTGCCCACAAAGGGCTTCACTGATTGGCATGCATTATTGTTTGGCACTGATTGGCATCCATCAGTACAAAAAAATATAATGCAGCCTATCAGTGCCCATCCGTGCCACCTAATCAGTGCCCATCCGTGCCACCTATCAGTGCCCATCCGTGCCACCTAACAGTGCCCATCCATGCCGCCTATCAGTGCCCATCTATGCCCATGTGTGCCGCCTATCCATGCCCATCCATGCCGCCTATCCATGCCAATCCGTGCCAGCTATTTGTGCCAATTTGTGCCACCTATCAGTGCCCATCCGTGTCGCCCATCAGTGCCACCTATCTGTGCCACATATCAGTGCCCATCTGTGCCACATATCAGTGCCCATCAATGCCATCTCATCAGGGCCACTTCATTGGTGCCACCTCATCGGTGCCTATCAGTGACGCCTTATCAGTGCCCATCAGTGAAGAGAAAACTTACTTATTTACAATGTTTTGAAACTGAAACAAAAAAAAACATATTTTTTTTCAAAATTTTTGGTCTTTTTTTAATTGTTTCGCAAAAAATAAAAACGGTAGAGGTGATCAAATACCACCAAAAGAAATCTCTATTTGTGGGAAAAAAATGATAAAAATTATTTCATTTGGGTACAGTGATGTATGATCGCGCAATTGTCTTTCAAACTGCGACAGCGCTGAAAGCTCAAAATTGGTCTGGGCAGGAAGGTGTTTAAGTGCCCTGTACTGAAGTGGTTAATAGGTTGGAAGGTAAGAGCCAATCAACGAGCAGGCTGTGCGCCAGTGCCAGACTAAATGTGAAATGTTCATGTTTTTGACCCCCCGTTCCCCTTTAATGCGCCCCCCCCCCCCCCCGTTCCCCTCTCTAGCTTCTTGCTATTTATTGGGTTTCCTGATTAGAAACAGGATTCATTTTCTATCCCCGGAGCCTCAGTGTTGCATTTTCCGCCCCGTCAGCATTTTATTACGTACCTGAAATATTACCAAAACTCGCCTGCCGCTTTGTGGCTTTGACATAATTTGCTTGAAGACGAGGCGCTGTGACAATGTGGCCGGATATAAAAATAAAGCTGTAAAAATATGAATCTGGAATTAATTCCAAACTCAGCTGATTCCTGACATTTCCAAACGCCGTCCATCATCCACCAGGTCCACCACTCCTCCAAGGCCTCCCATGTGGGCACCACTCCTCCAAGGCCTCCCATGTGGGCACCACTCCTCCAAGGCCTCCCATGTGGGCACCCCTCCTCCAAGGTCTCCCATGTGGGCACTGCTCCTCCAAGGCCTCCCATGTGGGCACCGCTCCTCCAAGGCCTCCCATGTGGGCACCACTCCTCCAAGGCCTCCCATGTGGGCACCACTCCTCCAAGGTCTCCCATGTGGGCACCACTCCTCCAAGGCCTCCCATGTGGGCACCACTCCTCCAAGGCCTCCCATGTGGGCACCGCTCCTCCAAGGCCTCCCATGTGGGTACTACTCAACAAAAATGGGCAACAAAAAAAAAAACCACTGGAAAGACGTTTGCTCTTCTCAAACTTACATTTAGGGTCAAAATCGTGAACTTCTCAAAACAAAACAAGAAAAAACAAAACCATAAAGTGCAAAAACTAACACAACAAAAAAAAAACAAAAAAAAGAAAAAGCACAACAAAAAAAACATAAAAAAAAAAACAAAAAATCGGACGAAACAAAACGAAAAACAAAAAAAAAGGCTCTTAGAACCTTAACAGGAAACATAATAAAAAACTCAAAAAACCCCAAAAAAAAAAAAAAACACTTAAATCAAAAACTAAACCACCAAGAAAAAAAACATTAAAAAACTGCGCCACTCACAGAAGACTTACAAAAAGCACTAGCGATACAAAACGGCACCCATAGATAACACAAACCCGAATGTACTCCATCCCTGTCTTCACCAACCAAATTTCAGAACGAAGTTTGCGGATTCACACACACCCCCCGACTTCACTCATCGATTTACGGCTTTTCACACGACACTTAGACCCCCCCTACAAACTTCCCTCCCCATCATTACCACGAAGGCTTCTCATCTGCTTCTTCAGCTGGGTGATACAGGGATTTTTCCCCCCTGCCCCGTCTTTTACTACTAACTTCCACTACCCCCCATGTTGTACTATTGTTTTTTAATACTCTTTTCACTACTCATCTACTCCCATTTCTTACATTTCACTACTTTCTCTTCACTTGTTCCCCCCCCCCTTCACTCATATAATAATTGCTTACTTACGCCACAATTACTCCATTCATTCCCCAATCATTATTACATCCACTGACAGCTCATCTTCGCACACATACCCCGACCCCCTCCCTTCCATTAGCTTTGTTGTCTCCTGCCACAATCAGTTTCTGTACCCCATTATATAACAACTCCTGTCGCACAAACAATTCCTCCCCACTACCATCCATATCCTCATTATATTTCTTTTCATATATCACAATACTTTTCATCCCTCCCCGCTCCTCCACTAGGCCTCCCATGTGGGCACCACTCCTCCAAGGCCTCCCATGTGGGCACCACTCCTCCAAGGTCTCCCATGTGGGCACCACTCCTCCAAGGCCTCCCATGTGGGCACCACTCCTCCAAGGTCTCCCATGTGGGCACCACTCCTCCAAGGTCTCCCATGTGGGCACCACTCCTCCAAGGTCTCCCATGTGGGCACCACTCCTCCAAGGTCTCCCATGTGGGCACCACTCCTCCAAGGCCTCCCATGTGGGCACCACTCCTCCAAGGTCTCCCATGTGGGCACCACTCCTCCAAGGCCTCCCATGTGGGCACCACTCCTCCAAGGCCTCCCATGTGGGCACTCTGTTCTCGGGACATGAGGCGTAGACATGTGCACAATAGAAAAATGTGTTTATTTTCATTTTGTTTCTGTTCGTTTCCGTTGATTCGTAACGATTCGTATTTTCGTAAGAGTTATTTTTTCGTTGATTCGTTTTTCCGTTAGTTTAATTTTCAATTATTTAAAATTCGGACGCATTCGTAATTTTCGTAGATTTAGTTACATTCGTACTTTCGTAAGATTGATTTATTCGAACTTTCGTAACATTGTTTTCGTAGATTCGTAATCGGAGCATCATTCATCATTTTATGTAATGTGTATGCTATTATTACATTGTAAGAGACACGGAAAATTACGAATCGCAAAAAAAAAGTTTCGAATGTACTAATTTTTTCGTTCAATCCATTCGAAAGCACGTTAAGCAGCGCCATTGTAAGAGACACAGAAAATTACGAATCAAAAAAAAAATAAAAAGTTACGAATGTACGAATTTTTTCTTTCAATCCATTCGAAGCACGTTAAGCGGCGCCATTGTAAGAGACACAGAAAATTACGAATCAAAAAAAAATAAAAGTTACGAATGTACGAATTTTTTCTTTCAATCCATTCGAAGCACGTTAAGCGGCGCCATTGTAAGAGACACGGAAAATTACCAATTCAACAAACAAAAAAAAGGTTACGAATGTACGAATTTTTTCATTCATTTTGATTTTCGTTGTTCCTGTTTTCGATTTTCGGATTTTTTTTTTTTTTTTTTTTTACTTTTTTTTTTTTTTGTTTTTTTTTTTTTTTTTTTTTTTTTTTTATTTTTTTTTTTTTTTTTTTTTTTTTTTTTTTTTTTTTTTTTTCATTTTGATTTTTTTTTTTTTTTTTTTTTTTTTTTTTTTTTCTTTCGTAGTTTCGTTGTTTCTAATTTGGTTATTTCGGATTTTCGTTGTTTTTCATATTCGTTCAATTCGATTATTTGTTAAAATTTTTAGCGAATCATTCGTTCATTCGTACGATAACGAATGAACGAATATAATGAATTTTAACGGAAAACGAAAAAAAAACGAAACGAATTGCACATGTCTAATGAGGAGACGGAGGGCAAGTTTCCTCTCTATAGAGCGGAAAAGGTTCAGTTGTATTATATATTCCCCATGTAGTGCCGATTTACAGTTTGTTGTGATTGATCGCGAACCAGAGTTTTACCCCGCTGGACTTTCAGAAGGTTTTACCCCCTTCATGACCAGAGCATTTTTTTGCTATTTCGGCACTCCACTACTTTACCCAGTTACCGACCGCCGCACACCGATATACGTCGGCACAATGGCAGAGTGGGCAAATGGGCGTATCTGTGCGTCCCCTTTAAGAGCCGGGGATAGCAAGAGACTCAGGGCTATGGGCCCCAGATTCGGGGCTGTAGCCCCAATAGCCACCCCCTAGCAATGCCACTTAAAAGCAAAAAAATTGCCACATTAGTGTAACTACAGCGGAAATACACTCACATTTTAGCGAATGATACCAGCATAATCTGGCATTGCAAACGTCGGATATCCACGACCATCAGAAACAAAAATGGCTGACTCGCGGCCGTGCATGCGTAGTGGCGTGCGTACGTTCCGCCTGACCAGTTTTCATCACGTCTGACGTCATCAGGGGCATAAAATTAGAATCATCAAAAAGTTCATTTATTTCAGTAATTCAATTCATATATTTTATATAGATGCCGTACACACAGAGTGATCAAACATTTCTTTCTTTTAATTTTGATTATGGCTTATAGCTTGTGGAAACCCAAAATTCATTATCTCGGAAAATAAGAATATAACATAAGGCCAATAAAAAAAAAGGATTTTTAATACGGAAATGTTGGCTTAGTGAAAAGTATAAATAATACAAAGTAGCAAAACGTGACAAAATAAGTGTAAAAATGAAAAATAAAAAATGAATAAGTCCAAATCAATGGTTGTGTACAAATGACAAAAGTAGTAAATAAACAGTCTATAAATAACACATACAGTGAGTGCTTAAGAATAATACCTCTTGACGACAGTGTACCTCCACCACATAAATTATGCGCTTACCAGAAGGCAAACTTTAAAGGAGCCTGCGGCTATATACCCAGCCAGGGCCTTTATCCAAAGGGAAGATGGTAATCAACCGCTAGTATTGGGAATGAGCTTATAATGAGCACCAAATATCCTAGAATACTTGGGCATCAGCCACAAAGGAGCATGGTATTACCCTGAAAATATAAAGAGAGACTCCATAGTGTATACCGTACCAAAAAGGGTTTGATAGAATAAAAGGATTGCACTTACAAATAAGAAGATAAAACCGATCACAACAAACAGCCAGCCAGCCAGCAAGTGAACATCCGTCCACTGAGAACGCGATGACGTCAGCACGTCTACCTCCCTACGCGCGTTTCGTCATATTCTGACATAGTCTCAGGGATAGTGAAATCTATGTCCATGTACAAGTACAGTATGCACTCAACACTTGGTCGGGCTCCTTTTGCATGAATTACACTGGATTTTGTAATGGTGATCAGCAACCTATAGTGTGACTGTAATAGGGTGGCAGGCAATCTGGCGCTCACAGACACTATCTGGGAGGGTCACTAACTGGCACTGACATCGCTAGTGACACTAATACAGTGATCCGTGATAATACTATGCACTGTCACTGTATTAATGACACTGGCTGGGATAAGGTGTATAAGCCTCCCTGCTGAGCTCCAGGAGGCCCCTACCATCTTGGTCTTTTGCAGGAAACTGAAGACTTGGCTCTTCACACAAGCCTTTCCTGCGTAGCCTCTCTTGTTCCATCTCTCATGCTGCTTCCACCTGACTCTGTCTCCTCCTAGCTCCTGGGTTTATTTTCCAGGGACGCCACCAAGCACGTCGGCATCCTACGGGGTAAATGACCACGCTATATCAAGATGCCACTCAACTCAATATCTAGGGGCAATCAATGGGTTAACTGTGTGCCTAACAATGTGTAAGGTGTGCTGCTTTTACTTTCTGATCTGGCTGTTTTTTCTCCCTGCGTTTACACGTGCTTCAAAATAGGAATGGCGGAGAGAAACTAAAGAGAGGAAAGCAGGGCGGAAAAAAAAAACCTGTCCATGGTTCGTCTGGGGGGGGGGGGGGGGGGGGGGTGGGTATAGCTTTTAGATTTGGGGAGGTTGGACAGAATAGGTAGTAGATATTTTTTTTTTCTATTTGTTCTCTCCCACTTTCCCCTCTTTGGTTTCTCTCTGCCACCCATTCCTCTGTAAAATTTTAAACCCCATGTGATTTATTTTATTTTTTTTGTGATATACAATAAATCCTTGGATTGCGAGCATATATCGTTCAAGAAACATGCTTGTAATCCAAAGCACTCGTATATCAAAGCGAATTTCCCCATAAGAAATAATGGAAACTCCAAATGATTCGTTCCACAACCATTTATTCATAGATCCTTCAGTTTATAGTCCATATAAAAACATTAACCCTTTCCCGCCGAGCGTACGCAGATATGCGTACTCGGCTGTCGGGGGTTATACTGGGATGATGCCCGCAGCTGCAGGCATCGTCCCGGTACCGTTGTTTCGAGCGGGCGATTGGCTAAAAAGGTCAAGCCATACCTCAAGCAGGAGGTCCCGCAGGAGCCGTTCAAGATCACCTTCACGCCATCGGCACAGCCACTCACGGCGAAGTCATTCGCGGCACAGTCGCTCCCGCCGCAGCAGGTCAAATCGCAGGAGGTCCCCCTCCTCGCATCGCCAAAGCCGCCACACCCGTCCCGCAGCCAATGCCTGCTGGGTATGCGGCGCCCCGGCACTACCGGAAAAACTTGCTTGCCGCTCTTGCTTCAATGAAGCCACTACAGAGAAGGAAGCAGATGCAAGGATAGCAACAGAGCTCATAAGGGAGTCAGTGCGGGAGTCTCTACTGGAAACCACAGCACCACCATTGGACAAAGCTGTTCCCAGTACATCATCGGCGGAACCAGTGTCTCACCTCCAGGCATCGGATTCCCCCAGTTCTGAGGACGAGATTCAAGACGTCTCAGCAGGGTTTGATTTTTCTCTGGTGGAGCCTTTCGCCAAATCAGTCAAAGAGGCGATCGGCTGGGAAGATGACAAGGCAGAACCTCAAAAGGTTCGGAAATATTTTCCAAACTTGAAGAGGGATCCGGAAACTTTTCCTTTTATAGAGGAGCTTGAAGATCTCATAAAGGACGAATGGGAAAGGTCGGACAAACGATCTAGTCTGACCAACAGGTTGGCCAAGATGTATCCTTTGAGGGAGTCGAAAATAAACCCCCTGACCAACGCTCCTACCGTTGACGCCTCTTTGATGCGTCTCGCCCGCCACGTCACTTTACCGATTGAGGATGCGGTATCGTTTCGAGATGTGCTCGATCGCAAGATGGACCTGGAGTTGAAAAAGGCATATTCCACGGCTGGGGGGGCCTGCAGACCTGCAATAGCTACAGCAGCAGTAGGCAGAGCCATCTCGGGATGGACATCCAAAGTAGAAAAAGACCTGCAGGATGGCGTCGAGATGGAAAAAATAATTTCCTCCCTACAGGAAATCAGATTGGCAGGTGATTTTGTAGCAGAGGCATCTGTAGACGTCCTAAGATCATCAGCCAGGACCATGCTGGCATCAGTGACAGCAAGGAGAGCCCTATGGCTCAAACCATGGATGGCCGATACGGCATCTAAACTGAACTGGTGCAGGATCCCGTATGACGGCACAAATCTGTTTGGCACCAAATTGGACTCTGCTATCTCCAAAGTAACGGGGGGAAAGTCAGGGTTAATTCCCTCCGATAGGAGACCCAAGGCACAGAAAGGACCAGCATTCAGGCGTAACCTTCCGAATAAGTACAGAGAGGCCAGATCCTACCGCCCTGGTAGGGAATTTAGGAGGGACTGGAAGAACACAAAGCCGGCTTTTCTTAGAATGCAGAAAATCAAGTCCACTCCGGCAGGGGATCAACAGAAGTCGTTTTGAAGTCTCGCCTGCCCATTCGGCTCCGGGGGGCAGTCAGGTGGGCGCCAGGCTAAGAAACTTCTCCCAAATCTGGTCAAGTCACATAGAGGATTCATGGACATTGTCCACAATAAAGTTCGGACACAGGTGGAGGTTCATAAACAGACCTCCGGGAAATCACTTCCAGGCAACCAAACAACCATCCTCACCACACAGAAGAAGCCTGTTAATAAAGTATGTGGCGGAACTGAAGCAGAAGGGGGCAATACTGGAGGTCCCAGCATGTCAAAGGGGGAGAGGTTTCTACTCCCCCCTATTCTTAGTAAAGAAGAAGACAGGGGATTTACGCCCTGTGTTGGACCTCAAAAGGCTCAACAAGGGAATACAGGTCGAGGCCTTCAAGATGGAAAGTCTCCAGTCCATACTACTGGCAGTGAATCTGGGAGATTGGATGCTTTCAATCGATTTATCAGACGCTTATCTGCACATACCAATCCATCCAGCCTTTCAGAAATTCCTCCGGTTTGCCATAAACCAAGGCCATTTTCAGTTCCAGTGCCTCCCATTCGGCATCTCCTCAGCACCCAGAACATTTACAAAGGTTCTACTACCCTTGGTAGCACTCCTCAGACAAAAGGGGTTACGCATTCACCATTACCTGGACGACATCCTACTGTTAGCAGAGGATCAGGAGACGCTGATTCACCACCGAGAGGTTCTACTCGCAACCCTCCAGAAATTTGGTTGGATAATCAACTGGAAAAAGAGCAGTTTACAACCCACCCAAAATATGGTTTTCCTGGGAGCAGATTTAAACACCAAGACGAACAGGATACAGCTCCCGCAGGAGAAAATACAGCCTCTAATTCAGAAAATGCAGAGACTACTTTCCACCAATCACCTACCTGCCAGAGCCTGTCTGAGCATTCTGGGATCCATGTCCGCAACCATACCAATGGTACAATGGGCACAGTGGCATATGAGAACCCTGCAGAACTCATTTCTCAGGCAGTGGGATGGAGTGTCGATGCATCAGACCATCTCTATATCCGGAGCAGTGAAGCGATCAGTATGGTGGTGGACGCGTCAAGGCAATCTCAGGAAATACAAGCCCATAATCCCTCCAGATCCCAAAGTCATCACCTCGGATGCTTGCCAGAGCGGTTGGGGAGCCCACTTTCAAGATCGGGCAGCCCAAGGCCGATGGCCCTTTCAGGCTCAGGGGATAGTTTCGAATATCCTGGAACTCAGGGCAGCCTTCCATGCATTAAAGGGCATTTACACCGCTACTAGAGGGGGAGGATGTGCTGATCAGGATGGACAACAAGGTAGCAGTGTCCTACATTCAGAAGCAAGGAGGTACCAGGAGTACCACCCTGATGGAAGAAGTCCGACCCATTCTAGAATGGGCTCAAATACACCTGGCAAGTCTGAAGGCAGTGTACGTTCCAGCGGCCCAGAATATGCTAGCCGACTACCTAAGTCGGGAAACGTTGTCCAACAACGAGTGGTCCTTGAGTCCGCAGGCATTCTCTCTCCTGACAGAAGCCTGGGGAATGCCAGAAATAGACCTGGCAGCCACTCCAATGAACACCAAGTGCCACAGGTTCCTGACGAGGGGCTCATTTCCATCAGCAGAGGGGATAGACTGCCTGATCCACCCATGGGACTTCAAGTTGGGGTACATATTTCCTCCAACCCCGTTGATTGCGAGGTTCCTGTCCAGACTTCGGAGATCGTCGGTAACAGTAATAGCGATAATCCCGATGTGGCCGAGAAGGCCGTGGTTCACGACCCTCCTACAACTCAGCCTTCAACCTCCAATTCCTCTTCCAATGATCCCGGACCTTCTATCTCAGGGGCAGTTCCTTCACCCAGCACCAGAGAGATTACATCTGATGGCCTGGAGGTTGAGAGGGTTAGGCTAAGGGCACAAGGCTGTTCACAAGAGGTCATATCAACCATGATGCAAGCCCGGAAGGTATCTACCAATACCATCTATACGAGGGTTTGGGAGAGATTCTGCTCCTTGGCACAACAGAAAGGGTGGAACTACCTCTCTCCAGAACCTTACCAAATTCTAGAGTTTCTCCAGTCAGGGGTAAGCAAAGGACTAAGCTCAAGTACCCTTAAAGTACAAGTGTCGGCTCTGTCAGCAAAGACGGGAACTAGGTGGGCATTCCACCCACTGGTAATACAATTCCTAAAAGCCTGCCTGAAGATAAAACCCCCCAGAAAACCAGTTTTTCCATCATGGGACCTATCAGTAGTTCTCCACGCTCTTTCCAACCCTCCGTTTACTCCATTTGAAACCATATCTCTTTGGGACCTGACCTTGAAGCTATCATTCCTCATAGCAATAACATCAGCTAAGAGAGTGTCAGAGATACAAGCACTAATGATCTCGGAACCCCACTTAGTCTTTCTACCCGACGGAGTAGTTCTAAGACCATCAGAGCGCTTCACACCTAAAGTAGTAACTTCTTTTCACTACAACCAAGACATCATTCTGCCATCCTTCACCAACGATCAGGGTGAACCGCACCCGTTGGATGTCAAAACAACGATCTCTAACTACCTGGCAGCTACTACCTCCTTTAGGAAGACGGATTCCCTCATGATCATTCCCTATGGAACCAGACGCGGGCAAGCAGCCTCTTCACGGACTATCTCGTCCTGGTTAGTCAAAGCCATTAAGAAGGCATATTCCACTCAGCACCTGACGATCCCTGAAGATGTCAAGGCTCATTCTACTAGGGCAGTGGCTACCTCCTGGGCAGCATATTGCAGGGTATCACCAGAGACAATATGCAGAGCAGCAACGTGGTCTTCCAGACATACTTTCATTTCTCACTACAAAGTGGATTCTGCCCATTTGTCCATGTCAGACTTTGGAAGATCCATTGTTAGAGCCAATTCTTCCGCATTATAGGAATAAACATTATTTTTCTTGCACCCACCCGACTGGCGAGTTATTTCCCAGTGTGTGCTGCCATGAAGGCGTCAGGAAAACGGAAAATTGTATACTTACCTTTCCGTAATTTTCCTTTCCTGACGCATCTTCATGGCAGCACACAATTTCCCACCCCGTTTTTGTGATGATATATACAGAGAATACAGCGGGGGATCTCCCCTTCAACTTTATAGTTATCCAATCCTGTCAGGTTGTGGGGGCGGAGTCACAACCCAGTGTGTGCTGCCATGAAGATGCGTCAGGAAAGGAAAATTACGGAAAGGTAAGTATACAATTTTCCGTTTTTTCTTCGCATTATTTTTTCGTGATTCGATTGAAAAAACAGCAGAATGGGTGCGTGTCGGTAACCTGAGCAATGAAAAGCTTATTGTGATTGAAGATTAGATTGACCGAAAGAAAAATAAAAAAAACAACCATAATGAGCTGTGACAGCTCAAAACACAACAAAACCCCCTCATTGGTCAATGTTCAGCCTGCCGTGACCGTGCCAGAGAATTCAAAACAACTGACATTAACCACTTCTGGACCGGCTCACGCCGATATACGTCGGCACTTTGTTATGGTAGCAGCAAGCTACCATAACCTCGGTATCCTCTTCTTCAATGAGCGGTCTGGTTTCAGATAAAAGTGGTCTCTGCGGCGGATTTACCGCAAGATCACTTTTATCGGCTGCGGGAGAGGGGCGCCCCCCTCCCGCCGCTCTCCAGTGCCCTCCGCCGCTTACCGGAGCTGTCGCTATTGGCGGAGGCGAATCGGGTCCACTTCCTGGCTTGGTATGGAGACAAGTGAGGGGAAGATGGTCTCGATACCATTGCAGGGCAGAAGCGACATCAAAACGTCACTTCTGCCCATAGATCTTAAAGCGGTTCGGCACACACTTCATTTAGTAAATCTCTTTTGCGGCGTACACACGGTCGGAATTTCCGATGGAAACAGTCCAATGGGAGCTATTCATCGGATTTTCCGACCGTGTGTACGCCCAACGGTCTTTTTCTGTCGGAATTTCCGACAGACTTTGAATTGAGAACCTGTTCTCAATTTTTCCGACGGAAAACCTTTCTATTGGATTTTCCGATCGTGTGTATGCAATTCCGACACGCAAAATTCCGACGCATGCTCGGAAACAATTCAACGCATGTTAGGAAGCATTGAACTTCCCTTTTATAGTGCTGTCGAACGTGTTTTATGCCGCTGTGTTATTGACCGTCGGAATTTGGTGTGATCGTGTGTAGGCAACACAGCTTGAGCGGAATTCCGTCTGAAAAACCGTCAGAGTTTTTTCCGACGAGAATTCCGATCGTGTGTACGTGGCATTTGCCTTCCAAATCAGGCAAAGAGTACTAAATGAAGTGTTTTTTTTTTTTTTTTCACTTACCTTGTAATTGCTGCTCTGTCTCTTCTGGGGTGGGCGGGGTCTGTGCGCCGATCCTCGTCATGCCGCACTGTCTCCTGGGATCTGGTGTCATTGATCCTAAGGAGTCAGTGCGGACATCCGCCGAAATCTCGCGAGATTTACGGGGGGCTCCTGCCGAAATCTCGCGAGATTTCGGCAGATGTGGCCGAAATCTTGTGAGATTTCGGCAAACGTGAGCTACACTTTGCCGTTCCTGCGCACACGCGAGATCGGCGCAGTAACGGCGGTGCATGCCGGGCCATAGAAGGTGCCTGTGTGGTTTCACATGCCCACAGGCAAGATGGCACCCAGCAGCAACACTTTTTATAAGTGTTTATTTGTGACGAAAACCGGCAGCAGTTCCCTCTGAAAACGGAACACGTGAGTGTGTAATAACCATCTCCTAATCCTTCTCATTGCAACTAGACATGTGCAATTCGTTTAGTTTTTTTTTCGTTTTCCGTTAAAATTCGTTATATTCATTCATTCGTTATCGTACGAATGATTCGCTAAAAATTTAACGAATTATCGAATCGAACGAATATGAAAAACAACGAAAATCCGAAATAACCAAATTAGAAACAACGAAACTCCGAAAGAAGAAAATCCGAAAAACGAAAACAGGAACAACGAAAATCAAAATGAACGAAAAAATTCGTACATTCGTAACTTTTTTTTTTTTTGAATTGGTAATTTTCCGTGTCTCTTACAATGGCGCTGCTTAACGTGCTTCGAATGGATTGAACGAAAAAATTCGTACATTCGTACCTTTTTTTTTTTTTCGATTCGTAATTTTCCGTGTCTCTTACAATGGCGCTGCTTAACGTGCTTCGAATGGATTGAAAAAAAAAATTTGTACATTCGTAACTTTTTTTTTCGATTCGTCATTTTCCGTGTCTCTTACAATGTAATAATAGCATACACATTACATAAAATTATGAATTATGCTCCGATTACGAATCTACGAAAACAATGTTACGAAAGTACGAATAAATCAATCTAACGAAAGTACGAATGTAACTAAATCTACGAAAATACGTATGCGTTCGAATTTCGAATAAACGAAAATTAAACTAACGGAAAAACGAATCAACGAAAAAATAACTCTTACGAAAATACGAATCGTTACGAATCAACGGAAACGAACAAAAACTAAACAAATTTTTCTATTGTGCACATGTCTAATTGCAACAACAACAAAAAATACATTACAGACAGTGTCACTCTGCTTTAAAGCAATATTAATTTTTTATTTTTTTTAAATGCCTTTTTTTTTTTTTTTTTTTTTTTATTGCATTTTAGTGTACAGTGACCCCATATCTCATATTTAAGAGGACCTGTCATGCTTTTTTTCTATTAAAAAGGGATGTTTACATTCCTTGTAATAGGAATAAAAGTGACACAATTTTTTTTTAAAATAACAGTGTTAAAATAAAAAAGGTAAAATAAATCCGAAAAAAAAAAATTGTAAACGTCCCACCGAGCTCGCGTGCAGAAGCGAACACATACGTGAGCAGCACCCACAAATAAAAACGGTGTTCAAACCACACATGTGAGGTATTGCCACGATCGTTAGAGCGAGAGCAATAATTCTAGCCCTAGACCTCCTCTGTAACGCAAAACATGAAACCTGTAGAATTTTTTAAGTGTCGCCTATGGAGATTTTTAAGGGTAAAAGTTTGTCGCCATTCTACGAGCGGGCGCAATGTTGAAGCGTGACATGTTGGGTATCAATTTACTCGGCGTAACATCACCTTTCACAATATAAAAAAAAATTGGGCTAACTTTACTGTTGTCTTATTTTAATTAAAAAAAGTGTATTTTTTTAAAAAAAAGGGTGCTTGTAAGACTGCTGCGCAAATACGGTTTGACAGAAAGTATTGCCACGACCGACATTTTATTCTCTAGGGTGTTAGAAAAAAATGTATAATGTTTGGGGGTTCTAAGTAATTTTCTAGCAAAAAAAAATGTTTTTAACTTGTAAACAACAAATCTCAGAAAGAGGCTCGGCCCTTAAGTGGATAACCACTTAAGGCCCGGAAGGATTTGCCCCCTTAACCACTTAGCAACCGGCCCATAGCCGAATGACGGCTACAGGGAGGTTGCTTAACTCTGGGAGGGCGTACTATGGCGTCCTCCCAGAATTCCGCTCTCGTGCGCCCCTGGGGCGCACACCCGAGAATATCCATCATCAGACACCCGAGAACATCACGGATCACGGTAAACGGCCACTTATCGCGGCCGCTTACCACGTGATCGCTCCGTCAAATGATGGAGCATTTCACTTGTAAACAAATCAGTGTCATGACGCCGGTTCCTCTCTCCTCTCTGTGTACCAATTGGTACATTGTAAGAGGAAAGGCCGAGAGATCGGATGGCAGTAGCGCTGTGGGCTGGGTCTGTAGTGCCCACAGCGCTGCTCTGTGACAATTGCATTCACATCCATGGATCCATCCATCCATGCTCAGCAATACCCTGCCTTACCCTGCAACACTCTGCGATACTCTGCAATAACCTGCAATACCCTGCGATACCCTGCGATACTCTGTGATACTCTGCAATAACCTGCAATACCCTGCGATACCCTGTGATACCCTGCAATACCCTGCAATACTCTGCAATACCCTGCAATACTCTGTGAAACCCAGCCATACTCAGCGATACCCAGCCGTACCCAGTCATACTCGGCTGTACTCGGCCTCTGTATGTGGCCAGTCTGTGAGAAGGGAAAGGGGCGCATTTGATTATCATACCAGCTTTTGAATACTCTGCAATACCCTGCAATACCCTGGCATACTCATCCATACTCTGCAATACCTTGCAATACTCTGTGATACCCATCTATACTCTGCAATACCCAGCCATACTCTGCAATACTCTGTGAAACCCAGCCATACTCGGCGATACCCAGCCGTACCCAGTCATACCCAGCCATACTCAGCTGTACTTGGCCTCTGTATGTGGCCAGGCTGTGGAAGTCTCACACATGTGGTATCGTCATACTCAGGAGGAGTAGGAGAATCTATTTCGGGGTGTCATTTTTGGTGTTTTTTGGTTTATGTGTTAGAAATATTGTAAAAATGGACAACTTTGTCAAAAAAAAAAAATGCGTTTTAACCACTTTGCGCCTGCCGGTCATCATATGACGTCCTTGACTTTGTGCGGGGATATCTGAATGATGGGTGCAGCTACAGGCATCATTCAGATATCAGCTTATCACCATAAGAATGATCATAACGACTGTTCCACTGCTTGATCGTTCTTACGGGAGGTGAGAGGGGACGTCCCCCCCTCCTGCCGCCCTTCGGTGCTTCTACCGACTCACCGATACGATCGAAGCCAGGATCGTTTTTTTATTTTTTTATTTCAGGCTTTCCAGCCTAGAGGTGAGATGTGGGGTCTTATTGACCCCATATATCACTGTAAAGAGGACCTGTCATTCCATATTCCTATTATTTCTTTATTTACATATCCGATGTTTACAATAAAGTAAAATGAACAATACATTTTTTTTTTTTAATTACTTTTTAAAGCACCCCTGTCCCCGTGTGCTTGCATGCAGAAGCGAATGCATATGAAAACGTTGTTCAAACCACACATGTGAGGTATCACTGCGAACGTTAGAGCGAGAACAATAATTTTGGCCATAGATCTCCTGTGTAACTCAAAACATGTAACCAGTAACAAATTTTAAAGCGTTGCCATTGGGGATTTTTAAGTAACGAAGTTTGGCGCCATTCCACGAGCGTATGCAAGTTTGAAGGGTGACATGTTAGGTATCTATTTACTCGGCGTAACTTCATCTTTCACATTATGCAAAAACATTGGGCAAACTTTACGGTTTTGTTTTTTGTAAAGCACAAAACATTTTTTTTTCAAAAAAAAACGCGTTAGAAAAATTGCTGCTCAAGTACTGTGCGAAATAAAAAATTTCAATGACCTCCATTGTATTCTCTAGGGTCTTTGCTAAAAAAAGCATATATCATGTTTTGGGATTCTATGTAATTTACTAGCAAATAAATGATGATTTTTACGTGTAGGAGAGAAATGTCAGAATTGTCCTGGGTGCTCCAGAACGCCTGAAGGTGCTCCCTGCATGTTGGGCCTCTGTATGTGGCCACACTATGTAAAAGTCTCACACATGTGGTATCGCCGTACTCAGGAGTAATAGCAGAATGTGTTTTGGGGTGTAATTTGTGGTATGCATATGCTGTGTGTGAGAAATAACCTGCTAATATGACAGTTTTGTGGAAAAAAATAAAAAAATCTTGATTTTGCAAAGAATTGTGGGAAAAAATGACAACTTCAAAAAACTCACCACCTCTTTCTAAATACCTATGAATGTCTTCTTTCCAATAAGGGGTCATTTGGGGGGTATTTGTACTTTTCTGGCATGTTAGGGTCTGAAGAAATGAGATAGGCCGTCAGTACTTCAGGTGTGATCAATTTTCAGATATTGGCACCATAGCTTGTGGACTCTATAACTTTCACAAAGACCAAATAATATACCCCAATTTGTACTTATTTTTACCAAAGATATGTAGCAGTATTCATTTTGTCCAAAATTTATCAAGAAAAATTACTAATTTGCTAAATTTTATAACAGAAACAAAGAAAAATTCATTGTTTTACAGAATTTTCAGTATTTTTTCTTTTATAGCGCAAAAAAAAAAAAAACCCAGAGGTGATTAAATACCACCAAAAGGAAGCTCTATTTGTGTGAAAAAAAGGACAAAAATTTCATATGGGTACAGTGTTGTATGACTGAGTAATTGTCATTCAAAATGTGAGAGCACTGAAAGCTGCTTTATTATTAAGGGGGTTTAAGTGCCCAGTGGTCAAGTGGTTAATGACCAGGCCATTTTTTTCTGATACGGCACTGGGTCGCTTTAACTGACAATTGCGTGGTCGTGCGGCGCTGTACCCAAATTTATGTCGTTTTTTACCCACAAATAGCGCTTTCTTTTGGTGGTGTTTGATTGCCTCTGCGGTTTTTATTTTTTGCGCTATAACCAAAAAAAGAGCGACTATTTTGAAATAAAAAAACAATATTTTTTACTTTCTGCTATAATAAATATCCATAAAAAATAAATAAAAAAAACAAATTTCTTCATCAGTTTAGGCCAATATATATTCTTCTACATATTTTTGGTAAAAAAAAAAAAAATTGCATAAGCGTATATAAAAGTTATAGCGTCTGCAAAATAGGGGATAGATTTATGGCATTTTTATTATTAATTTCTTTTTTTCACTAGTAATGGCAGTGAGCAGCGATTTTTAGCTGGACTGCGACATTGCGGCGGACAGATTGGACCCCTTTGACACATTTTTGGAATTGCCATCACTTTAGAAAGGGGGAATCAGCCCGTTTCCAAGAACCCAAAATATGAAAAAAAATTGTTATGGATACAAAATATACTTTAGTCATCAGCTGAGTTAACACCTTGTCACCATTTAGCTGGGCACTTGGTACCCCCCGCCGTTCACAAACAATTCCCGCGCACCCCCTCTTAGACGCTCCAGATGAACGGCCCGCGCCGCGCTTTTCCCAGTCTGTTTATATAACCGATTTAATGCTCAATAGATCAGAGAATTGCAAATGACATTTTCTTCATTTGCGTAACTCGGTGCGCCATTAAAAGGCCATTTCCCCGCACATTATTGTTCTTTTCTTTCTAATTAAAAGCTATTTGCTGAGGAAAATAATGCCTTCCTCTTTATTACATTAAGGTCACCGCGATTACCGCCACAAATCTTCGTTTTACCGCTCCGGGCTTCAGAGAGACGGGCAAAGTGCCATTGGGAGAGACAACAGAGATTTACCGCATGCGGCAGATGAGGGGTGCAGGTGGTGGAGTTCTGGTGTCAGGGAGAGGTGTGATATGGTACAAATCCTTCCTTCATATATGGTGGGAAATCTCCATTTTTTCTTGGAAGGAAGCCACGTTTACCACGCATTCGCCACCTTTTATCCATCAGAAGATTACATGTATAGTCGCGCTGAAATAAAAAACACTCGTCAACCAAATTACATTTTAAAGAAATCAATGCCTAGTTGATCCAGAGGAAGGCATGAACACGTTATTGTACTGATTCATTATACTCCGAGGAAAATGTATTTTCTGATTCTGAAATGCAATCAGATATTCCTGGGATCAACATTTCTTCATATTAGTAGCTGTTTATATTTTTTCTAAATTTTTGTTTGTTGTATATATGTTTTTAAATCTATTTGTTTCATTTTTTTTTTTTTTGTAATATTTTCAATTTTTTTTTTATATATTTCCAATTTTTCTTTTTTATATTTTTTCCAGTTTTTCTTTTTTTTTCCTCAAGTTATTTCTTTTAAATAAACAAACAGTGGAAGAAAAAAAACTCTGCACACCGCTCCCTACTTCCTCCCACCTCAGCGCTATAGGTTTATAGTTTCGAACAGTAAGATTAAAAACGATAATAGACATATATCGGGTATATATACAAATATGAAGGTCAGCAGCCACTTAAAATAGTACAATAAACATAATTACAAAAGATCAAGTACCGTATTTATCGGCGTATAACACGCACCAGCATATAACACGCACCCCAAGTTTAGGAGGGCATTTTAAGGAAAAAAAAAAGTTTTAGGAGGGAAGTTTAGGGAAAAGAAAAAAAACACGACTTTAAAGTGGGGTTGCGGCCCAAAAAAAAAAATGTGGCTTAAAAATCATAAAAAAAATAAATAAAAAATAATTGGAAAAAAAAATTTTTTTTTACTCACCTCTAAATGCCTGTTGCTAGGGGGTCCCTCGTAGTCTGCCACCTTCAGTGCCCGGGCTAACCGTCACTTCCACTCGGCGCCGCACAGTCATCTGGGACCTGTCACGTGTCCCAGATGACTGAGCGTCAAATTATGGCGCCGCTCGCGCATTCGCAGTGGGTGCCCGGCTGTGAAGCCACAGCCGGGTTCCCACATTAAGAATGCCGGCGCCGCGAGCAGCTCGGGGAACGAGGGGGGGCCTCGTTCCCCGCATCGCTGGACCCTGGGACAGGTAAGTGTCCAATTTTTAAAAGTCAGCAGCTGCAGTATTTGGGCCCCTCCTCTTTAAAAATATTCAATCAAAGCAGCGCTCCGGTCAACATATATTATATCGACTCACTAGTGCATAATAAAATACACATTAATAATACGCAATAATAATAGTGATAATAGTGGCAGAAGACTATTTAGTAGGAGATCGGAGGAAAATAACAGTGCTACAGGGATACACGCAGTCCACTCACCTCCTTCCTGTCACTCCACTAGGTCTTTGGAATGCAGCGTACACCACGTCTCTTCCGGTCGCCGTAAGAACACGCCCTGACCGGTTTCGTCACTCAGACTTTGTCAAAGGACGCCCTTTACCTCACCTGCTTGATCTCCGTCTCAGGGGTCCCGTTAGGAAAGTGGCCCAAAGAATGTGAATTTCCAATACTGAGTCCTTTTTTGGTTATTTATTTAAAATAAAGGCAAAGTATTTCAGAAAAGGGTCAGCGGGTTAGGAGTGAGTTCAGGCACTTTAGATTGGTAGTTTAAATGTATTCTTCAGATCCAGAGGACAACAGCTCCACTGACTGGATCCAGCAACCACCGGATAGGCCCCTCTCACATGACCTAGCAGCCGGTGGGCAGGGCCGGTGCTACCACTAGGCAAACTAGGCAGCTGCCTAGGGCGCCATGCTGCCTAGGGGGGCGCCCGACCACTGGTTTTCCTACTCTCTTCTCTCTGCAGCAAGCAACTAAGTCTCAGCATCAGCAGGCAGCCACCCCTCTGTTCACACATAGTGTCAGAGGCGCAGCGGCGGTGAAGGACTGTGTCTGTGTCCCGACTCCTGAATGAATGGAAGCAAGCAAACATTCATTGATGGGCACTGGTGAGGCTGCATTTGATGGGTCCTGGTGAGGCTAAATGTGATGGGCGCCGGTGAGGCCGCATTGATGTGCGCTGGTGAGGCTGCATTTGATGGGCGCTGGTAGGCTGCATTTCATGGGCGCTGGTAGGCTGCATTGATGGGCGCTGGTAGGCTGCATTTGATGGGCGCTGGTAGGCTGCATTTGATGGGCGCTGGTAGGCTGCATTGATGGGCGCTGGTAGGCTGCATTTCATGGGCGCTGGTGGGCTGCATTTGATGGGCGCTGGTAGGCTGCATTGATGGGCGCTGGTGAGGCTGCATTGATGGGCGCTGGTGGGCTTCATTTGATGGGCGCTGGTAGGCTGCATTGATGGGCGCTGATAGGCTGCATTGATGGGCGCTGATAGGCTGCATTTGATGGGCGCTGGTAGGCTGCATTTGATGGGCGCTGGTAGGCTGCATTTGATGGGCGCTGGTAGGCTGCATTGATGGGCGCTGGTAGGCTGCATTTCATGGGCGCTGGTGGGCTGCATTTCATGGGCGCTGGTAGGCTGCATTGATGGGCGCTGGTAGGCTGCATTGATGGGCACTGGTGAGGCTGCATTGATGGGCGCTGGTGGGCTTCATTTGATGGGCGCTGGTAGGCTGCATTGATGGGCGCTGATAGGCTGCATTTGATGGGCGCTGGTAGGCTGCATTTTATGGGTGCTGGTAGGTTGCATTGATGGGCGCTGGTGGGCTGCATTTTATGGGTGCTTCGTTAAAAAAGTGGGGGTTTACATGGGCAGGGAAAATGCAGGGCAGGGGTGGAGTCAAGGGGAGTGGCAAAATTAGGTTTCGCCTAGGGTGTCAAAAATCCTTGCACCAGCCCTGCCGGTGGGGTACTTGATAAAGTCTCTGCCACAGACTTACTAATTAAATTAGAACATCATTGAGAGTTCCTGAGAGATTCAAAGAACTGCCATTCAATACCAGACTCTTTCAGCCGAACCGGTGATACTGTATGGGCGTTGATCCGGGTTGCGTCCTTTAACTGAGTTTCCAGGCTCCTCCAGAGATACCAGCCTTGCGCACGGTCCTCTCCCAGAAAAAGTCCCCCCCTGGATCCTCCAGTCTCTTGGCCTCTCTCCTCAGGCGAGACGGCACAGGACCACCCCTGGATCAGTAGACCCCAAAGCTGTTTTGGGCCTACTCTCTCAGTTGCATAGCCTCGGGCCAGCCTGCCCCGAGGCACAGGATACACGCGGTCCACACCCCCAGGTCAGGAGGGCTATGGGGTCCGGGTAAAGGAGAACCCAGAGGAACCCACGAAGGACAAAAAACACCAACCCCATAAAAATGGCCTTTGTACCTTAAATACCATCTCCCAGAAAGTACAGCAGGAAGAACACTCCCACTGAGCTATTTCCGAGTAATAGGTGGCATTCAACACATCCAGCTGAACCGCGTCTCCACACTCACCGGCGGCGACAGCGACACCCACAGTCAAGGAGAACCCAGTGCAATCCAGCTGAACTGGCACAGAGACCAGAACTTTTAGAATAATTAGCCTGAAGCCTAACTGCGGCCTCAGACAACTTAAATTTGAAAAAAAACAATAGCGTCTGCTCATTAGGAGCCGGCGCTACATATATAATGTGGAGATCGTCAGCCTTTCTCTGGACCCCCCCCCCCTCCCCCCCCATGGCATAGATTTTCAAAAGGTGTTCTAGCCTCATCCCTTTATTTGGGAGATAGCCTTTTGGAAAAAATGGCGTATCTGTAGGTATTTGTAGAGATCCGAGTTGGGTATGGTGTAAGTTTTGGGTCAAGTGTTCAAAAGAACAGAACGCCGTGCCCTGTAGCAGCAACTGCAGCGTCACCAGACCTTGTGAGGACCAGTATGCGAAATCTGTTTCAGCATGAAATGCCAGAGGGAAGTTAGGGTCTCCCAAAAAGGATGCCAATAGGGAGGGCTTAGTGAATAGTTCAAATTTTCCTTTGTATAAGGTCCAGAGATACAGGGACTGCCCAACTATTTTGTTGAGCTGGGAAATGCTTCTATAGTTCACTCAGGGGCAGACTGACAACTCATGGGGCCCCCAGACAATCAGAGATACATTTTCTATAGGATTAAGGTCTGGAGACTGACTAGGCCACTCCATGACCCTAATGTGCTTCTTGAGCCTAATGCCCCGTACACACGGTCGGAAAATCCGACGGATTTTGTCCGAAACTGGTGTTGCATACACACCGTCGGACAAAGTTGTCGGAAAATCCGATCATTCTGAACGTGGTGACGTTTGTTGCCTACGACGGGACTACGTAGAGGCTAGTAGCCAATAGCATTGGTCTTGTAATGTGATCTGAGCATGCGTGGCACTTTGTCCGTCGGAATTCGCTACACACGATCGGAAAAAGTCCGATAGGACTTTGTTGTCGGAAAATTTGAGAGCAGGAGATAAAACTTTGTCCATCGGAAAATCCGACGGAAAAAGTCCGATGGAGCCTACACACGGTCGGAATTTCCAACAACATTGTCCGATAGGACATTTTCCGTCGGAAAATCCGACCGTGTGTATGGGGCATAAGAACCCCATCCCTGGTCAAGCACGGAGGTAGAAAAATGATGCTTTGGGGCTGTTTCTCTGCTAAAGGTACAGGCCGACTTTGCCGCATTGAGGGGCCAATGTACGGGGCCATGCAGGGGCGTACCTAGAGCATTTGGCACCCGGAGCAGATCCTATATCTGGCACCCCCCACCTTAAAACGTAAAAACACCCCACTGTGCCCCCCTGCATACCTCTGCATCCTTAAATATCTCTTTGTCACTACTGTGTACATTACACATCACCTTTGGACCCCTTTACATTACACAGCACCCTGCACCTCTGGACCCCTTTACATTACTCAGCACCCTGCACCCCTTTACATTAAACAGCACCCAGGACCCCTTTACATTACACAGCCCCCTGGACCTCTGGATCCCTTTACATTACACAGCACCTGCACCTCTGGACCCCTTTACATTACACAGCACCCTGCACCTCTGGACCCCTTTACATTACACAGCCCTTGCACCTCTGGACCCCTTTACATTACACAGCACCCTGCACCTCTAGACCCCTTTACATTACACAGCCCCCACATCTCTGGACACCTGTATGTTACACAGACACCCCCCTAACAGCTCTGGACCCCCTGCATGTTACACAGACCCGCCTACAGTACAGACCCCCTACAGTGCAGACCCCCCTACAATACAGACCCCCTACAATACAGACCCCCCTACAGTGCAGACTCCCCTACAATGCAGACCCCCCCTTCAGTACAGTACAGACCCCCCTACAGTGGAGACCCCCCTACAGTGCAGACCCCCCCTACAATGCAGACCCCCCTACAATACAGAGCCCCCCCTCCCTCAGACCTATAATGTACCTCGGGCCTCGGCTCAGATGATCAGCGCGGGACATGATGCACAGCAGCACACGTGTAGACTACGAGGCGGAGGGGGTGGTGGCGCCGGCGGCTTCACTCTGCTCGGCTGTGTGAGACAGCCGAGACAGATCAGAGCCGCGGCGTGCCCACGGAGAGAAGGGGATCGTTTCGGCGAACACACTATCCTATAGAAAATGTATGGAGGGAGCTGAAACTTCGAGTGGCCAAGAGACAACCATGAAACCTTAAAGCGGAGTTCCACCCTAAAGTGGAACTTCTGCTCATCGGAACCCCCCCCCCCTCCGGTGCCACAGTTGGCACCTTTCAGGGGGGAGGAGGGAGGGTGCAGATACCTAAGACAGGTATTTGCACCCACTTCCGGGCATAGACTCCCACGGGAGTCTATGCCTCTTCCTGTCCCGCCGCTCTGTCTGCCGGGACACACACGGGTCCCAGAGACAGCACGGACCATTCCCATTGCACTGTGCGACTCGCGCATGAGCAGTAGGGAACTGGGAAGTGAAGCCGCAACGCTTCACTTCCTGATTCCCTTTAACGAGAATGGCGGCGGCAGAAGCCGAGAGCTGAGCGATTTCTCGGCTTCGGCTGTCGAAATCGCTGGACCCTGGAGGAGGTAAGTGTCCATTTATTAAAAGTCAGCAGCTGCAGTATTTGTAGCTGCTGGTTTCTAATTTTTTTTTTTTTTCGGTGCAATCCCTCTTTAATTTATGGAATTTGTTTTATGTGTTTTTTCAGGATTTTTGGTTGATGTCCTGTCTCTATGATTTAAAATGCACCTCTGATATATAATTATAGACTTCATTTCTTTGTAAGTGGACCTGTAAGACCAGCAATGTGATACAAAGTGCCACAGCGCAAACTAAACGTCATCAATAAACTGCAATTGAATTGTTTTTGATACATTGTATCTTCATTGCCCCGTAATGTCTTCTTTATTATCATTATTTAATATATTAATATTATTATTAATGAGGATGATCACCATCATTATTTACTGATATATTATTATTTATTAATTGATGACAATGATGATTAATATCATTATTTATTAAATTATTATTATTTATATATTTTATATATATATAATTATTATTATTATTATTATTAATAAAATATATTATTTATATATTTTATATATTTCTATATTATTTATTATTCTGTATTCATTTATAAGGATGATGATTATTCTTATCATCATTTTTATTTATATATTATTATTATGTATTAATATACTATGATTATTATTTATTATGATTATTATTATTATTATGTATTACTTGCTGACGATGATTATTATCATAATTTATTGATATGTTATAATTTATAGATTTTTATTATTATTGTTATGTATTAATTTACTATGATGATGATTTTATTTATTTATTATTAATATCTTTTTATATATTTATTTATTTATTTATTTATATATATTTATTTATTATTTATTTATATATATATATATATAATATATTTATTTATTATTAATATATTATTAGTATCCTATTATTTATTTGTTATTATTATTTATGTAAATAAACTGATAAATGATCCTGAATCGGAAGGAGGGGGACAGATCTACAGAGGACACAGATTCTCAGTGTAGTGCTCACTAATCCTTTATCTGCTGGAGCGGCGGCTCGGATCGCTCTCCGCACTTTACCGATAATAAGGAACGAGGGCGATGACACCCAGAGCAGGATGGAGCTCATTTTATGGTCATAATTACACATGGAGCCGAGGTTTATGGCTGCCGAGGAGGAGAACAATTTCCGCAGCATATTGCGGCGCTCTATTTGTATTTATTACTCGTGCGTTCTGCATCGTTCCCTCACCGCTGCCGAGGAGGGAGCAGCTGTTCTGTCCATAAACAGATGTACATCGCACCGCCGAGAATTCCACCTCACAGACAGTGCAGATAACTCGCTAAATAGGCCGGGGGGGGGGGGGGGGTAGAGCTCCCTGTCCCTGGAGGACTCTGCTCCTTCCTCTAACTCTCCTCTCCTGAAATACTCTGCACTGCTGGAGGACTCTGCTCCTTCCTCTATAACTCTCCTCTCCTGAAATACTCCTCACTGCTGGAGGACTCTGCTCCTTCCTCTATAACTCTCCTCTCCTGAAATACTCTGCACTGCTGGAGGACTCTGCTCCTTCCTCTATAACTCTCCTCTCCTGAAATACTCTGCACTGCTGGAGGACTCTGCTCCTTCCTCTATAGCTCTCCTCTCCTGAAATACTCTGCTCTGCCGGAGGACTCTGCTCCTTCCTCTATAACTCTCCTCTCCTGAAATACTCTGCTCTGCTGGAGGACTCTGCTCCTTCCTCTATAACTCTCCTCTCCTGAAATACTCTGCACTGCTGGAGGACTCTGCTCCTTCCTCTATAACTCTCCTCTCCTGAAATACTCTGCACTGCTGGAGGACTCTGCTCCTTCCTCTATAGCTCTCCTCTCCTGAAATACTCTGCTCTGCCGGAGGACTCTGCTCCTTCCTCTATAACTCTCCTCTCCTGAAATACTCTGCTCTGCTGGAGGACTCTGCTCCTTCCTCTATAACTCTCCTCTCCTGAAATACTCTGCACTGCTGGAGGACTCTGCTCCTTCCTCTATAGCTCTCCTCTCCTGAAATACTCTGCTCTGCCGGAGGACTCTGCTCCTTCCTCTATAACTCTCCTCTCCTGAAATACTCTGCACTGCTGGAGGACTCTGCTCCTTCCTCTATAACTCTCCTCTCCTGAAATACTCTGCACTGCCGGAGGACTCTGCTCCTTCCTCTATAACTCTCCTCTCCTGAAATACTCTGCACTGCTGGAGGACTCTGCTTCTTCCTCTATATCTCTCCTCTCCTGAAATACTGCTGGAGGACTCTGCTCCTTCCGCTATATCTCTCCTCTCCTGAAATACTCTGCTGGAGGACTCTGCTCCTTCCTCTATAACTCTCCTCTCCTGAAATACTCTGCACTGCTGGAGGACTCTGCTTCTTCCTCTATATCTCTCCTCTCCTGAAATACTGCTGGAGGACTCTGCTCCTTCCGCTATATCTCTCCTCTCCTGAAATACTCTGCTGGAGGACTCTGCTCCTCCCTCTATAACTCTCCTCTCCTGAAATACTCTGCTGGAGGACTCTGCTCCTTCCTCTATAACTCTCCTTTCCTGAAATACTCTGCTCTGCTGCGCTGGCAGGATTGTCCATTACACCTGTACTGGAAAAATTGTTATCAGTCACACACACAGACATCCTGTCAGGTACAGACAGTTTATGCTGCAATACCAGCTGTCTCCTGAAGCTGCGCTGTAGAGTAAGCAGCTATTGGGCAAACAATTTTGGATTCAGCTACAGGAGGGTTAATAGGTTCTGCTGGCACTTGGAGTTCCTCTGCAGAAATGTCATTTTTTAACTAGGTGCCGGCCAGCCGCCGTCGTTATATGGCGACAGATTGGCACTCCTGCGCGAATCGCCGTAGCCTTACGGCGGCTCGCGCAGGCGCAGTTGCGGGCGTGGTGTGCACTCGTACCTATTGAGGGAGCGTGCCCCGTGGATCGGGGGGCGGACTCGATGTACGCCAGTGACCCGCTATCACCTAGTACAGAGGCAGAATGGAAATCTGCCTTTGTAAACAAGGCTGATCTTCATTCTGACAGGGGGACATGTCAGAGATCTACTGTTCCCAGTGATCGGGAATAGTGATCTCTGTCATGTCCCTGGCAGCCCACCCCCCCCCCCCTACAGTTAGAACACGCTGAGGGAAAACAGTTAACCTCTTGATCGCCACCTAGTGTTAACCCCTCCCCTGCCAGCATGGGCGTCCGCAGAACTTTTTTCAGGGGGGGGCATAATTTTAGGGTCACCCATGCACCGCCCCTTTTCAACAATGTCATTATCACATTATTATGGTCAGAGTCTGCAGACTTATTACAGTCCCTAGGATAAGTAATGGATAATGGCCAACATGCTCTCTTACCAGACCCAGCGAAACTACAGCAGTGATCCCTCTGGCTGGACGATCGTTCACTCTGGGTTCCCCGGGGGCGACTCTGGTCAGTAGTGTAGCATGTCTGTACCCTGGTAGTGGCTCAGTCTTTCTCTCTCTGGTGGTGCTGGCCAGTGTGGCTCTCTTTTGTGGCCCTGGCAGGCTCTCTCTCTGGCTTCCGCCCAGCACACTCCTCGTTCTTTGTCCTGTAGCGCTCACTCCCTCAGCTTCTTTCCAGGCTGCAGTCTCTCAATCTCTCTCTTGATCGAGCTGTAGCCTCCTCCCTGTGGAAAATGGAGCCGCCAATCTTTTGGGACTACCTGTCCCATGAAGCTTGCCTCTCCTAGTCGCCTTTGATTGACCCTCAGTTATGGCCAATAGGGAAGGAACGGAGCAGGGCAGGAAGCTGGGTGGGGAACCTGGTGAGAGCTGCCGTCTCTTCTCCCTGACAGAAGAATGGGTGGGGCGAGGGGGGGAAACCTCTGATAGCCCGCAGCTCGCCATTCTTCCGTCACAGCACCGCCAAGTTCTCTGCTGGACTGAGCAGGGAAAAGAGCCCAAAGTCACACTACACTTGACAGCACCTTAATGGTGTCACCCCACTGGCGGGTGGCACCCGGGTGCGGCACCTCGACAGAGACACAACTGTGCTGAATTTAAGATCCGATCCCTGATTCCAGGGGGGGGGGGCACTTGACCCCCCTTGCCCCTACCTGCGGAC
This sequence comes from Lithobates sylvaticus, assembly GCA_028564925.1. NCBI lineage: Eukaryota > Metazoa > Chordata > Amphibia > Anura > Ranidae > Lithobates > Lithobates sylvaticus. The sequence goes on from CM053028.1 coordinate 15,416,403, forward strand.
GCCCATGCCTGCCAGTGTCATTTTTACATTGATCAGTGCATTTTTATAGCACTGAACAATGTAATAATGTCACTGGTCCCATAAAGTGTCATTTGGGGTCAGATTTGTCCGCTGCAATGTCGCAGTCCCGTTAAAAATCGCAGATCTATGCCATTACCAGTAAAAACAATAAAAAAAAATATGTACAAGCCCTTGGGCTGCTTCCGAAGAAGCTTCCACTCCACTGAGAACGCTTATAGAACTTATAGAACACATGTCAAAGTTGCAAAATTGTGCTTAGGCATTTACATTTATTTTACCCTTAGGCGTAAAAGCCCCACTTTGCCACGATTGCAGCGTGGATTCTGTCGCGCGGGGATCATAGCAAAATCGCACCACGTTTAGGGTACTATTTAGCATAAATGGCACCCAAACGCGCATTGCATATTTTGCACAGATGGCCAAGCGACTTCGTCTGCGATTCCAACTTGCCAAGTGGGGCCTATTTGTTTCTGGATTTTTCTTTTATTTATTTTTCTTTTTTGTTGTTTTTGTAATAATATAAAAATGTAATAAAAAAAAAAAAAAAAAGATGAAATGGTATTCAATAGTATATTGAATAAAGAGTAGTGAGTATTCCCGCGCTACTGGGACAAAGTAAATAAATAAAAATTAAAGCAGTTCTGCACACATTTCATTTAGTAAATCTCTTTGCCTTCCAAATCAGGCAAAGAGTACTAAATGAAATGTGTTTTTTTTTTTTTTTTTCACTTACCTTGTAATCGATGACTTCCGGTCCTCTGTCTCTGCGGAGGTGGGCGGGGTCTCTGCGGGGGTGGGCGTCACGCCGCACTGTCTCCTGGGATCTGGTGTCATTGATCCCAGGAGTCTGTGCGGGCATCTTCCGAAATCTCGCGAGATTTCGGACACATCTTCCGAAATCTTGCGAGATGTCGGCAGATGTGCCGACATCTCGCGAGATTTCGGAGAACGTGAGCTGCACTTTGCCGTTACTGCGCACGTGCGAGCTCGGCGCAGTAACGGCGGTGCATGCTGGGCCATCTAAAGTGCCTGTGGGGTTTCACATGCCCACAGGCAAGATGGCCCCCAGCAGAAAAGCAGGAAATAAAGAAATTTATCGGAGGAAAACCGGCTAAGATTGCGATGGAAGATGGAACAGGTGAGTCCCCCAATTTAGCTAGTAATCCTGAGCATATTCCCCAAAAAAAAAAAAAACCCAGTGCAGAACCGCTTTAACTAAACAGATTGGTTGCAGCAAACCCCCGACAGGGGTGCAAACCCCACCCAAAAGAAAATAAAAGGAAATCAATATATGATGCTGCGCTCTTTTTGGAGCATAACACCATATATTGATTTCCTTCTATTCTATAGAAAGTATATTGTAACTTTGTATCACCGTGTTTGCATATCCTCCTCTGCTCTAACCCGGTAAATCTTCTCCCCCGCTGGGAATATTCTAATCTCCTCCGCCACAAATCGAATAAGTCCAGGTGAGCGGCCGATAAGGACAATATTTAAAGTATACGGACGATATCAAGCGAGAATAACGAGCGCGGTTTACTGAGCCGCGGCCGGCGGCTCCGCTGGTATAAATCCGGCTGATTATTGTTCTTCCTGCAGGGCTCCATAATTACACGCTAAGTGAATTTCACTAACACATCGGTTGCTAATTATTCACACTAATTTAATCTTTGGAGAGTTTGTAGCTATTAAACCGTCAGGTGATTTGCGGTCCGGGCGCGCCGATTAAAACGTATATTTTATTGTGCGCGTCTGAGAAGACCCGGAGGTCAGGAGGCAATTTCATCTCTTCGCTGCTTTCCGCCGTAAAACTTTACATCCGGCGATCGGGAGGCGGGAGCTGTGATCTGCGCTATTGTGTAATTATTGATTTTACGGCTCGTCCGAAAAAAAAAAACCCTCTGCACATAATCGGCGGGAGATTAAACTCCGCTCGTTAACGGTGTCTAATCACCCGGTGCAAAGTGTTCTTAAAGGGGGTTATCGCTTAACCTGATCATATATGCAGCATTTTCATCTAACCTCCGGCCTTCCCTTCAGTGTTGCACAGTTGTACCGGCTCCCCTCCTGGACTGAAATGGCTTCCTCCGCTTTTACTGCACACTGTGAGCTTCTCACAATGTGCATTAGAAGCTGTAGCAAGTCAGATAGAGCTAGACATGTGCACAATACAAAAATTTGTTTATTTTCGTTTCGTTTCTGTTCGTTTCTGTTGATTCAAAACGATTCGTAAATTCGTAAGTCGTCGATGTTCGTATTCGTAACGATTCGTAAATTCGTAAGTCGTCGGTGTTCGTATTCGTAACGATTCGTAAATTCGTAAGTCGTCGGTGTTCGTATTCGTAACGATTCGTATTTTCATAAGAGTTATTTTTTCGTTGATTCGTTTTTTCCGTTAGTTTAATTTTCGTTTATTCGAAATTCGGACGCATTCGTATTTTCGTAGATTTAGTTACATTCGTACTTTCGTTAGATTGATTTATTCGTACTTTTGTAACATTGTTTTCGTAGATTCGTAATCGGAGCATAATTCATAATTTTATGTAATGTGTATGCTATTATTACATTGTAAGAGACACGGAAAATTACGAATCGAAAAAAAAAAGTTACGAATGTACGAATTTTTTCGTTCAATCCATTCGAAGCACGTTAAGCAGCGCCATTGTAAGAGACACAGAAAATTACGAATCGCAAAAAAAAAAAGTTACGAATGTACAATTTTTTTCGTTCAATCTATGCGAAGCACGTTAAGCAACGCCATTGTAAGAGACACGGAAAATTACGAATCGCAAAAAAAAAAGTTACGAATGTACGAATTTTTTCGTTCAATCCATTCGAAGCACGTTAAGCAGCGCCATTGTAAGAGACACGGAAAATTACCAATCGAAAAAAAAAAAAAAGTTACGAATGTACGAATTTTTTCGTTCATTCTATTCGAAGCACGTTAAGCAGCGCCATTGTAAGAGACACGGAAAATTACGAAACGCAAAAAAAAAAGTTACGAATGTACGAATTTTTTCGTTCAATCTATTCGAAGCACGTTAAGCAGCGCCATTGTAAGAGACACGGAAAATTATCAATTCAACAAAAAAAAAAGTTACGAATGTACAAATTTTTTCGTTCATTTTGATTTTCGTTGTTCCGTTTTCGTTTTTCGGATTTTCTTCTTTCGCAGTTTCGTTGTTTCTAATTTGGTTATTTCGGATTTTCGTTGTTTTTCATATTCGTTCGATTCGATAATTCGTTATTCGTTAAAATTTTTAGCGAATCATTCGTTCATTCGTACGATAACGAATGAACGAATATAACGAATTTTAACGGAAAACGAATTAAAACGAAACAAATTGCACATGTCTAGATAGAGCCAGTGGCGTAACTAGAACCTTTAGGGCCCCGGTGCAAGAAACCATGAAGGCCCCCCCTGACCTCTGGCCGGGGCCCTTCCTACTGATCCCGGGGGCAGCAGGAGCTGGATAGGAGGGGCGGCATATGGATGAACAAATCCCCACCATTTTCCTCCTGCAGCCACTGAATGCCTATGGGAGGGAGAGGAGGAGAAGCAGACTTTTAGAGGCTGCAGGAGAAAAATGGAGGGGATTTGTTCCTGTAAGGGCTTACTACGCATTCACCAATGGCGCGTTGCCGCAAGAGGAAATCCATGCCAACTGAGCATGCGCCAAAGACGCCTCAGGGTGCCAACCTGCACATGCGCAGAAGAGTTGATGGAAAAGGGCAGGAAAATGCCCAGAACGCGCTCAGGAAGTGACCACAACCTGATGGAAAAAGGCGGGAAAATACCCAAGAGGCGCACAGGAAGTGATATCAACCTGATAGAAAAAGGAGGGAAAATGCCCAGGAGGTGCACAGGAAGTGACCTCAAACTTCCCTATACAAGCCCAGACACTGCCAAATTGCTGGATTATCTTCAGCCCCCCCCCCCCCCCCTTGTTCCTGTGCTAGTGTGTGATCTGTCTGAACCTATTGTGACCTGGAAACCTGTTTGACTACTCTTGATCGCTGCTTGCCTTTGACCTCGGATTTGTACCTTAACCATTCTACTTCTTTGCCCCTTTTGTACTCAGTTGCCAGATTGGAACCGACCCCGGCTTGGATCTCGTCCATTCTTCTTCTAATTAACTCTTTTATGCTTCGTTGCCCAACTGGACTTGACCTCGGCTCGGATCCTGGACTAAGGCTTGTGCGGTGCTCCATACCCCTGGCACCCGTGCCACTCGGTGTCCCACCAAGTCTCTGTCTCCATCTCCAGAGGCTTTAAGGACCCGAGGTGCAAGGGAGGCCTCCCCGCTACTTCGGTCTCACATAAGGTACGTGGCCCTCATGAGAGTTCCTCTTTATGCCCCCCCATCCAGGTGTACATGGGCAACATGTGCGCCATTGCAATTGTGACCCCTGTAGTTACGCCCCTGGGATGAGTGGCAGCGTTGGTGGTGGGGGGTGGGATCAGTGGCAGCAGTGGCTGTTGGGTGGGGAATGGATCAGTGGCAGCAGTGGTGGTTGTGGGGGGATGGGATTAGTGGCAGCGGTGAGGGGGGATGGAAACAGTGGCAAGGATGGTGGTTAGGGGGTGGGATTAGTGGTAGGGGGGATTGAATGGGATGGGTGGCAGAGGTGGTGGGGGGGAATGGGATCAGTGGCAAGGGTGGTGGGATGAGTGGAAGCAGTGGGGGGCATTGTATGAAATGAGTGGTGGTGGGAGGATGGGATCAGTGGCAGTAGTGGTGGTGGGGGGGTATCAGTGGCAGTAATGGTGGTGGGTATCAGTGGCAATGTTGATGTGAGGGATGTATCAGTGCCACTCACTTGCAGATCGCTTGCTTCCCCCTCCTTGCTAGATCTTGCTTGGGCGGGCAGAGAGGGTGGGCGGGGCCTGTGAGTACCGGTGAGTGTGGGCGGAGAGGATGGGCGGAGCAGGCGGAGAGGATGGGCAGAGGGGGCAGAGGGGGTATAGAGGATGGTCGGAGCGGGCAGGGACTGTGCAGTGTTCCTGTGAGTGTGGGAGGGGAAAATGGGCAGAGCAGGCAAGGAGGAAGGGCGGAGCGGGTATGGACTGTGCCCGTGAGGGAGGGCGGAGAGGGAGGGGGCTATGCAGTTTGGACGGAGAGGGTGGGCGGAGCGGGCAGGGACTGTGTGCCTGTGAATGACCAGTGAGTGTACTATCTCCCGGGAGGCGGCGGGCCCCCCTACAGTGGCAAAACTCAAGAGCCCAGTTGCAAGTGCGACTGCTGCGACCCTGGTAATTTTGCCAGTGGATAAAGCCCCGCCTCATTTCCTGGCTTTAGGATGTCCAGCATCATCTAGCAATTTCCTACCTAGCCTGACTGCCCTTGGCCCTAGAGTAAGGTTTAGACATTGGGGGGCCTATGGCTCCAATCAGGTGCTTCAAAAACACCCCCCGCCGCTGTAATTCAGGCGCCCAGCACACTCGCCTTCCAGCTAGGAGCTATGCTTCTTCTGTGGGGCCCTCTAGACCACAATCCTCTGAAACGCATGAAGACAGGGATGTGTCTCCTCTTGTCCCAGCAGATAAAGCCGAAACTCAATTTAGGTCTGGACTTTGACTGGGCCATTTTAACACATGAATATGCTTTGGTCTAAACCAGGAGTCTCAAACTGATGGCCCACCAGCTGTTGCGAAACTACAAGTCCCATGAGGCATTGCAAGGCTGACAGGTACAAGCATAACGCCCACAGGCCGAGGCATGATGGTACTTGTAGTTTTGCAACAGCTGGAGGGCCGCTAGTTTGAGACCCCTGAAACCATTCCATTTTAGCTCTGGCTGTATGTTTTGGGTCGTTGTCCTGCTGGAAGGTGAACCTCCCCCCCAGTCTCAAGCCTTTTGCAGACTCTAACAGGTTTTCTTCTAAGATTGTCCTGTATTTGGCTCCATCCATCTTCTCATCAACTCTGACCAGCTTCCCTGTCTCTACTGAAAAAAAGCATCCCCACAACATGATGCTGCCACCACCATGTTTCACGGTGGGGATGGTGTGTTCAGGGTGATGTGCAGTGTTAGTTTTCTGCCACACATAGCAGGTTGCTTTTAGGTCAAAAAGTAAAATTTTGGTCTCATCTGACCAGAGCACCTTCTTCCACATGTTTGCTCCCCTCCCCCACATGGCTTCTCACAAACTGCAAACGGGACTTCTTATGGCTTTCTTTTAACAATGGCTTTCTTCTTGCAACTCTTCCATAAAGGCCAGATTTGTGAAGTGCACGTCTAATGCCGTGTACACACAACCGGACTTTTCGACCGAACTGGTCAGATCGCAGGGTCACACTACGTGTGGGCTTCATCGGACCTCTTTGGTCGAAAAATCTGACGGACTGTAGAAATAAAACACGTTTCAAATCTTTCAGACGGACTCGAGCCCGATCGAAAAAATCCGTTCGTCTGTGTGCTAGTCCGACGGACAAAAAACGACGCAAGGGCAGCTATTGGCTACTGGCTATGAACTTCCTTATTCTAGTCCCTTCGTAGGTCATCACGTTCAAATGACCGTACTTTCGAATGGACTTTAGTCCGTTCGTGTGTGTGCAAGTCTGGTTGTTCGAAAGTCCGTTGAAGGTCCGTCGGAAAGACCGTCGGACCTTTGATGCCGAAAAGTCTGGTCGTGCGTATGCGGCATTATAGTTGTCCTGGGAACAGGTTCTCCCACCTGAGCTGTGGATCTCTGCAGCTCCTCCAAAGTTACCATGTTACTGCTTCTCTGATTAACAGTTTTCTTGCCCGGCCGGTCCGTTTAGGTGGACGGCCATGTCTTGGTAGGTTTGTAGTTGTGCCATACTCTTTCCATTTTCGGATGATGGATTGAACAGAGCTCCGTGAGATGTTCAAAGCTTGGGAGATTTTTGTATAACCTAACCCTGCTCTCTACTTCTCCACAACTTTATCCCTGACCTGTCTGGTGTGTTCCTTGGCCTTCATGATGCCGTTTGTTCACTAAGGTTCTCTAACAAACCTCTGAGGGCTTCACAGAACAGCTGTATTTACACTGAGATTAAAATTACATACAGGAGGCTTCTATTTACGAATTGGGTGACTTCTGAAGGCAATTGGTACCACTAGATTTTAGTTAGGGGTATCAGAGTAAAGGGGGCTGAATACAAATGCCCCCCACACTTTTCAGATATTTATTTGTAAAAAAAAAAACGTAGAAAACCATTTATCATTTTCCTTCCACTTCACAGTTATGTGCCACAAATTTGGGTTTGGTAGGTCTGGTAATGGACTGGGGGGGACCCATGTAGTTTTTTTTTTTTTTTTCAATGATTTTTCATCTATATTGTCGGGACCCGACAATACATTACAGCCGCGAGCAGTTTTAAATGACAATTTTTCCTCTAGAAATTTCATTTTGCTGTGGTATTGTTCTAAACACGGTAAAACTGTGCCACTTAACAGGCATAATATAGACACCCCCCCCCCCCAAAGGCATGATATTTAAAGGAATGTTTCACTTTAAGCATTATTAAAATCGCTGCTTCTGAAAAAACGTCCCCTGGGGCAGGACCCGGGTCCCCAAACACTTTTTATGGCAATAACTTTCATATAAGCCTTTAAAATTAGCACTTTTGATTTTTCACGTTCGTATCCCATAGACTTTAACAGTGTTCGCGTGTTCGAACAAATTTTTTGGCATGTTCTGCTGCAAACCGATGAGCCGAACACCCCCGGGTTCGGTTCGCACCAGAACCTTCGAACCGACCGAAAGTTCGCGCGAATTTTTGAACCCTATACGTTATAATGGACGCGAACGTTCGAAATCAAAAGTGCTAATTACAACGGCCAATATGCATGTTAATGTCATAAAACAGGTTTGGGGACCCGGGTCCTGCCCCAGGGGACATATATCAATGCAAAAAGAACTTTTAAAAACTAACGTTTTTTCGGGAGCAGTCATTTTAATGATGCATAAAGTGAAAAAAAAAAAGTGAAATTTTCCTTTAAATATGGTACCTGGGGGGTGTCTAAAGTATGCCTGTGAAGTGGCATGTGTTTCCCGTGTTTAGAACTGTCCTTGCACAAAATGACATTTTTAAAGGAAAAAAAGAGGCCATTTAAAACCACTTGCGGCTTTAGGTTTGTTCTTAAGTAGAATCTGAACAGGTACATTATGAAGTGTAGCTCCATCCCAAAAAAATCTATTTTTAAGCTTTTTGGAGAACATAGGGAGGGGTTATCACCCCTGTAACATTTGCTGTCTTTGCACATCTGTTCAGAACATGTCACCTCACTTTCCGTCCCAATGACAAATGTTTTTGGAAAAAGTGGGGTTTTAATTGAAACAAGGATTGGTGATAAAGTATCAGTAGAGAGGAGATACCTTTTTCCCAAATTAAATCTAACAGGATAGAATTTCCCTTCCTAGGGGTAGATTTCCTCTCACTTCCTGTTTTCTCTTTCCATTTGCAAGTAGGAGTCGTTTGTAAGTTGGATGTTTGAAAGTAGGGGCCTGGCGTATATACTCTGCAGAAATTTGCCCTATTAGATGTTGGTGTAGCCACAAGACTGGTGGGCACAGGAATGGGCCCTGCTGTGAGTTAATAGATCAAGATTTGTAATTGCATGCACCTGTTGAACAGGGCAGAAAAATTGGGGGTGGTGGTGGTGGTGGACGGTGTTGCCACAAGACTGTAAGCTCTCACAGTTACTCTTGGTGGGCGCAGGAATGGGCCCTACTGTGAGTTATTAGATCAAGATTTGTAATTGCAAGCACCTGATGAACAGGGCAGAAAAATTGGGCCTTTGGCGGTGGTGGTGGACGGTGTTGCCACAAGACTGTAAGCTCTCACAGTTACTCTTGGTGGGCGCAAGAATGGGCCCTGCTGTGAGTTATTAGATCAAGATTTGTAATTGCAAGCACCTGATGAACAGGGCAGAAAAATTGGGCCTTTGGCGGTGGTGGTGGACGGTGTTGCCACAAGACTGTAAGCTCTCACAGTTACTCTTGGTGGGCGCAAGGAATGGGCCCTGCTGTGTGTTATTAGATCAAGATTTGTAATTGCAAGCACCTGATGAACAGGGCAGAAAAATTGGGCCTTTGGCGGTGGTGGTGGACGGTGTTGCCACAAGACTGTAAGCTCTCACAGTTACTCTTGGTGGGCGCAGGAATGGGCCCTGCTGTGTGTTATTAGATCAAGATTTGTAATTGCAAGCACCTGATGAACTGGGCAGAAAAATTGGGCCTTTGGCGGTGGTGGTGGACGGTGTTGCCACAAGACTGTAGGCCCTCATAGTTACTCTTGGTGGGCGCAGGAATGGGCCCTGCTGTGAACTATTAGATCAAGATTTGTAATTACCCGCCCCTGTTAAACAGGGCCTGAAAAATTGTGCCTTAGGCACTGGTGCTGGTGCCACAACACTGCAACCCCTCACAGATACTGTACTTGGAGCACAGCAGTCACACGTGTTGCAAAGAATTTTTTTAAAAAATTGTAATTACCCGCCCCTGTTAAACAGGGGCTGAAAAATTGTGCCTTAGGCACTGGTGCTGGTGCCACAACACTGCAACCCCTCACAGATACTGTACTTGGAGCACAGCAGTCACACGTGTTGCAAAGAATTTTTTTAAAAAATTGTAATTACCCGCCCCTGTTAAACAGGGGCTGAAAAATTGTGCCTTAGGCACTGGTGCTGGTGCCACAACACTGCAACCCCTCACAGATACTGTACTTGGAGCACAGCAGTCACACGTGTTGCAAAGCATTTTTTTAAAAAATTGTAAGTACACGCCCCTGTTAAACAGGGGCTGAAAAATTTGCCTTAGGCACTGGTGCTGGTGCCACAACACTGCAACCCCTCACAGATACTGTACTTGGAGCACAGCAGTCACACGTGTTGCGAAGCATTTTTTTAAAAAATTGTAAGTACACGCCCCTGTTAAACAGGGGCTGAAAAATTTGCCTTAGGCACTGGTGCTGGTGCCACAACACTGCAACCCCTCACAGATACTGTACTTGGAGCACAGCAGTCACACGTGTTGCGAAGCATTTTTTTAAAAAATTGTAAGTACACGCCCCTGTTAAACAGGGGCTGAAAAATTTGCCTTAGGCACTGGTGCTGGTGCCACAACACTGCAACCCCTCACAGATACTGTACTTGGAGCACAGCAGTCACACGTGTTGCGAAGCATTTTTTTAAAAAATTGTAAGTACACGCCCCTGTTAAACAGGGGCTGAAAAAATTGCCTTAGGCACTGGTGCTGGTGCCACAACACTGCAACCCCTCACAGATACTGTACTTGGAGCACAGCAGTCACACGTGTTGCGAAGCATTTTTTTATAAAAATTGTATGTACACGCCCCTGTTAAACAGGGGCTGAAAAATTGTGCCTTAGGCACTGGTGTGGTGGCATGGATCATTGAGGAGGAGGAAGAGGATAGTCAGTGAACATAAGAGGACAGTCACTCAGCATCAGCATAGGCAGTCTTGGAGGGATGTGATATTAAAAATTATTCGGTTATATCCGCCTCAGGTGCCTGGTAGCTGGTGGTGATCCAAGACTGATTCATTTTGATGAAGGTCAGTCGATCAACCGAGGCGGTGGACAGGCGCACCCTATGATCGGTGACAAATCCTCCAGCAGCACTGAATGTGCGTTCGGAAAGAACGCTGGAGGCAGGACAGGCCAGTAGCTCAATTGCATACTGTGCAAGCTCTGGCCAGTGATCCATCCTCAGGACCCAGTAAGCCAGAGGATTTTCGGTGGGAAAGGTGTCCAAGTCTGACCTTGCCCCAAGGTATTCCTGCACCATGTATATCAGACGCTGGCGATGGTTGCTGGAACCGATCATACTTTGGGGCTGCGGACTAAAAAATTGTCTGAACGCATCGGTCAGACGTCCACCTTCCCCACCGCTCCTTCTGCTACTGACCGAAGCCTCAGCAACTCGTCGCCCAGGACCAGGAGTTTGTAGCCTCCCAGTTTCTGGGAACGCGTTGCACAGACCTTTCTGCAAGGCCTCCCTGAGATGTCTCATCCTCTGCTCCCTCTGCGACGGCAAGATAAGGTCCGCAACCTTACCCTTGTACCGCGGATCAAGGAGAGTGGCCAGCCAGTAATGGTCCCTCTCCTTGATCCGAAGAACACGAGGATCCTTCCGCAGGCTTTGCAGGATCAGGGAGGCCATGCAGCGTAGGTTAGCTGAGGCATTCGGTCCGGAGTCTTCTGGGTCACTGAGGATGACATGATCGCCAGCCACCTCCTCCCAGCCACGTACAAGTCCACTGGTTTGTTGGGACTGTACATCATCCCTAAAAGACTGCTGCTGCTGATGCTGAGTTCCAGGCTCCACCTCTATGCTCACACAATCCTCCTCCTCCTCCTCCTCCTCCTCCTCCTCATCCTCTTCCTGTGTGATGGGTGGGACAGAAGGAACACTGTCCGGATAAAGGGGGCCTTGAGAGGCAAGGAAGTCCTCCTCTTCCTGCCTCTGTTCTGCCTCAAGTGCCCTGTCCATTATCCCACGCAGCGTATGCTCCAACAGGTGGACAAGAGGGACAGTGTCACTGATGCATGCACTGTCACTGCTCACCATCCTCGTGGCCTCCTCAAATGGTGAGAGGACAGTGCATGCATCCCTGATCATGCTCCACTGACGTGGGGAAAAAAACCAAGCTCCCCTGACCCTGTCCTGGTGCCATAGTCGCAAAGGTACTCATTGATGGCCCTCTGCTGCGTGTGCAGTCGCTGCAGCATGGCCAACGTTGAGTTCCACCTGGTGGGCATGTCACATATTAGGCGGTTCTTGGGCAGGTTCAGCTACTTTTGCAGCTCAGTCAGCCGAGCACTGGCATTATAAGATCGGCGGAAATGCACACAGACTTTCCTGGCCTGCCTCAGGACATCCTGTAAGCCTGGGAACCTGCCCAAGAACCGCTGCACCACCAGGTTGAGGACGTGAGCCATGCAGGGCACATGGGTGAGCTGCCCCTGTCGCAGGGCGGAGAGGAGGTTGGTGCCATTGTCAGAAACGACCATTCCTGGCTTAAGCTGACGTGGCGTCAACCACCTCTCGGCCTGCCCCTGCAGAGCTGCCAGAACCTCTGGCCCAGTGTGGCTCCTGTCCCCCAAACACACCAGCACAAGCACGGCATGGCATCTTTTTGCCTGCGTACTTGCGTAGCCCCTTGTACGCCTACGGAGCACCGCTGGTTCCAAGGACAGAGCACTGGAGGAAGAAGAAGAGGAGGGGGTGGAGGAGAGAGGTGTGTCACAACCAGTAGCAGTAGTAGCGTTTTGGAGGCGTGGTGGCGGAACAACCTCCAACACTACTGCACCTTGTCCTGCATCCCTCCCAGCTGCCAATAGAGTGACCCAATGGGCCGTGAAAGAAAGGTACCGTCCCTGTCCATGCCTGCTGGACCATGAGTCAGCGGTAATATGCACCTTACCGCTGACCGCCCTGTCCAGCGAGGCATGGACATTGCCCTCCACATGCCGGTAGAGAGACGGAATCGCCTTCCGTGAGAAAAAGTGGCGTTTGGGAACCTGCCACTGAGGAACCGCACATTGAACAAACTCACGGAAGGGGGCCGAGTCTACCAACTGAAAAGGCAGCAGTTGAAGTGCTAGCAATTTAGCCGGGCTAGCATTCAACCGCTGGGCATGTGGATGGCTGGGAGTGTACTTCTTTCTACGGTCCAGCAGCTGGGGCAGGGAAATTTGCCTGCTGCAATCGGACGTCGGTGTACTGCAAGTACTTGGTTGTGACACACCTAATTCTACACCTTCAGTCCTCTCAGAGCAGCTTTCAGAGAGGACTGAAGGTGTAGTGGGGATGGAGATCCCAGCTGAGGAGGAGCAAGGAGAGGTCCGCTTAGTTCTTTGGTGTGGGTCTTTTATGTGTGCCTGCCAACGAGCTGCATGGCAGGTCGCCATATGTCTGGTCATGCTTGTGGTGCCCAAGCGGCTGATGTTTTGGCCACGCGAGATACGCTTGAGACAAATATTGCAAATAGCAGTGGTGCGATCTGATGCACTCGTCTCAAAAAAGGCCCACACCAAAGAACTTTTCTGATAACGTGCAGAGGCAGCGCCCTGCACAGGCGGAGCTCTGCGGTGTTGTACAGTTGCTGTGCTGGCCTCTACCTGGCCTCCAGGGGGCATCCTGCCTCGTTGGACATGTGACGCCGCATCCTCCTCCTCCTCCTCCTCCTCTCTCCCTTCAGGCACCCACGTGGAGTCAGTGACCTCATCATCCCCTCCCTCTTCACCACTAGAGCAAACCTGGCAGTAAGCTGCAGCTGGTGGAACAGTACTGCCAGATTCCTCAAGCTGGGTATCATCATCCGAGCCTTCGAATCGTTGGGCATCCTCCTGGAGCATGTACCCAACACTGTGCTCAAAGAGTTCGGGGGACTCCTCAGGAGGACATGGTGGGTCTAGGGAAGGGGTGGCTGATGATGCTCTGCCAGTACCCTGAGCCTGGGTGAGAGAGGATGAGGAGGATGAGGAGGGCTTGGTCATCCATTCTACCAAGCCTTCAGCATGATGCGGCTCCACATGTCCAGCTGCCGAAAACAAAGACGCGCGTGTCCCATGGCCACGTGCTGATGACGATGCACGACCACGTCCACGGCCACGGCCACGTCCACTAGAAACAGAGCCTGCCTGCCCTGTGTTCTTGGCTCTGCACGCTCTGCCTCCCCTTGGCGGTCTTCCAGCCATTGTAGTCGGTAGTCCTGTGGGTGCTGCTGAGAAGAATATATAGGAGCTCTGTGTGATGCCACTAACACACTAGAAGTCCTATGGGTGCTTCTGCAAAGAAAATAGAGGAGCTCTGTGTGATGCCACTAAACACACTAGAAGTCCTGTGGGTGCTTCTGCAAAGAAAATAGAGGAGCTCTGTGTGATGCCACTAACACACTAGAAGTCCTGTGGGTGCTGCTGAGAAGAAAATATAGGAGCTCTGTGTGATGCCACTAACACACTAGAAGTCCTATGGGTGCTTCTGCAAAGAAAATAGAGGAGCTCTGTGTGATGCCACTAACACACTAGAAGTCCTGTGGGTGCTTCTGCAAAGAAAATAGAGGAGCTCTGTGTGATGCCACTAACACACTAGAAGTCCTGTGGGTGCTGCTGAGAAGAAAATATAGGAGCTCTGTGTGATGCCACTAACACACTAGAAGTCCTATGGGTGCTTCTGCAAAGAAAATAGAGGAGCTCTGTGTGATGCCACTAACACACTAGAAGTCCTGTGGGTGCTTCTGCAAAGAAAATAGAGGAGCTCTGTGTGATGCCACTAACACACTAGAAGTCCTGTGGGTGCTGCTGAGAAGAAAATATAGGAGCTCTGTGTGATGCCACTAACACTCTAGAAGTCCTTTGGGTGCTTCTGCAAAGAAAATAGAGGAGCTCTGTGTGATGCCACTAACACACTAGAAGTCCTGTGGGTGCTTCTGCAAAGAAAATAGAGGAGCTCTGTGTGATGCCACTAACACACTAGAAGTCCTGTGGGTGCTGCTGAGAAGAAAATATAGGAGCTTTGTGTGATGCCACTAACACACTAGAAGTCCTATGGGTGCTTCTGCAAAGAAAATAGAGGAGCTCTGTGTGATGCCACTCACACACTAGAAGTCCTGTGGGTGCTGCAGTGAAGAAAATATAGGAGCTCTGTGTGATGCCACTAACTCTCTAGAAGTCCTATGGGTGCTTCTGCAAAGAAAATAGAGGAGCTCTGTGTGATGCCACTAACACACTAGAAGTCCTGTGGGTGCTTCTTGGAAGAAAATAGAGGTCTGTGTGATGGGACTAACACACTAGAAGTCCTATTGGTGCTTCTGGGAAGAAAATAGAGGAGCACTGTGTGATGCCACTAACACACTAGAAGTCCTATGGGTGCTTCTGCAAAGAAAATAGAGGAGCTCTGTGTGATGCCACTAACACACTTGAAGTCCTGTGGGTGCTTCTGAGAAGAAAATATAGGAGATATGTGTGATGCCACTAACACACTAGAAGTCCTATGGGTGCTTCTGCAAAGAAAATATAGGAGCTCTGTGTGATGCCACTAAAACACTACAAGTCCTATGGGTGCTTCTGCAAACAAAATAGAGGAGCTCTGTGTGATCGGACTAACACACTAGAAGTCCTATAGGTGCTTCTGTGAATAAAATAGAGGATCTCTGTGTGATGCGACTAACACACTTCAAGTCCTATGGGTGCTTCTGGTAAGAAAATATAGGTGTGTGTGATGGGACTAACACACTTCAAGTCCTATAGGTGCTTCTGGGAACAAAATATAGGATCTCTGTGTGATGGGACTAACACACTTCAAGTCCTATGGGTGCTTCTGGGAAGAAAATATAGGTCTGTGTGATGGGACTAACACACTTCAAGTCCTATAGGTGCTTCTGGGAACAAAATATAGGATCTCTGTGTGATGGGACTAACACACTTCAAGTCCTATAGGTGCTTCTGGGAACAAAATATAGATCTGTGAGTGTGATGGGACTAACACACTTCAAGTCCTATAGGTGCTTCTGGGAACAAAATATATGATCTCTGTGTGATGGGACTAACACACTTCAAGTCCTATAGGTGCTTCTGGGAATAAAATATAGGTATGTGTGATGGGACTAACACACTTCAAGTCCTATAGGTGCTTCTGGGAACAAAATATATGCTCTCTGTGTGAAGGGACTAACACACTTAAGTCCTATAGGTGCTTCTGGGAAGAAAATATAGGTCTGTGTGATGGGACTAACACACTTCAAGTCCTATAGGTGCTTCTGGGAACAAAATATATGATCTCTGTGTGATGGGACTAACACACTTCAAGTCCTATAGGTGCTTCTGGGAACAAAATATATGATCTCTGTGTGATGGGACTAACACACTTCAAGTCCTATAGGTGCTTCTGGGAACAAAATATAGGTCTGTGTGTGATGGGACTAACACACTTCAAGTCCTATAGGTGCTTCTGGGAAACAAAATATATGATCTCTGTGTGATGGGACTAACACACTTCAAGTCCTATAGGTGCTTCTGGGAACAAAATATATGATCTCTGTGTGATGGGACTAACACACTTCAAGTCCTATAGGTGCTTCTGGGAACAAAATATATGATCTCTGTGTGATGGGACTAACACACTTCAAGTCCTATAGGTGCTTCTGGGAACAAAAATATATGATCTCTGTGTGATGTGATGGGACTAACACACTTCAAGTCCTATAGGTGCTTCTGGGAACAAAATATATGATCTCTGTGTGATGGGACTAACACACACTTCAAGTCCTATAGGTGCTTCTGGGTACAAAATATATTATCTCTGTGTGATGGGACTAACACACTTCAAGTCCTATAGGTGCTTCTGGGAACAAAATATATGATCTCTGTGTGATGGGACTAACACACTTCAAGTCCTATAGGTGCTTCTGGGAACAAAATATATGATCTCTGTGTGATGGGACTAACACACTTCAAGTCCTATAGGTGCTTCTGGGAACAAAATATATGATCTCTGTGTGATGGGACTAACACACTTCAAGTCCTATAGGTGCTTCTGGGAAGAAAATATAGGTCTCTGTGTGATGGGACTAACACACTTCAAGTCCTATAGGTGCTTCTGGGAACAAAATATATGATCTCTGTGTGATGGGACTAACACACTTCAAGTCCTATAGGTGCTTCTGGGAACAAAATATATGATCTCTGTGTGATGGGACTAACACACTTCAAGTCCTATAGGTGCTTCTGGGAACAAAATATATGATCTCTGTGTGATGGGACTAACACACTTCAAGTCCTATAGGTGCTTCTGGGAACAAAATATATGATCTCTGTGTGATGGGACTAACACACTTCAAGTCCTATAGGTGCTTCTGGGAACAAAATATATGATCTCTGTGTGATGG
This sequence comes from Lithobates sylvaticus, assembly GCA_028564925.1. NCBI lineage: Eukaryota > Metazoa > Chordata > Amphibia > Anura > Ranidae > Lithobates > Lithobates sylvaticus. Next base: position 15,433,304 of record CM053028.1, read on the forward strand.
GACTAACACACTTCAAGTCCTATAGGTGCTTCTGGGAAGAAAATATAGGTCTGTGTGATGGGACTAACACACTTCAAGTCCTATAGGTGCTTCTGGGAACAAAATATATGATCTCTGTGTGATGGGACTAACACACTTCAAGTCCTATAGGTGCTTCTGGGAAGAAAATATAGGAGCTCTGCCTGCCTGCCACTAACACACTACAAGTCCTATAGGTGCTTCTGGGAACAAAATATAGGAGCTCTGCCTGCCTGCCAGGAACACACTACAAGTCCTATAGGTGCTTCTGGGAACAAAATATAGGAGCTCTGCCTGCCTGCCACGAACACACTACAAGTCCTATAGGTGCTTCTGGGAACAAAATATAGGAGCTCTGCCTGCCTGCCACGAACACACTACAAGTCCTATAGGTGCTTCTGGGAACAAAATATAGGAGCTCTGCCTGCCTGCCACGAACACACTACAAGTCCTATAGGTGCTTCTGGGAACAAAATATAGGAGCTCTGCCTGCCTGCCACGAACACACTACAAGTCCTATAGGTGCTTCTGGGAACAAAATATAGGAGCTCTGCCTGCCTGCCAGGAACACACTACAAGTCCTATAGGTGCTTCTGGGAACAAAATATAGGAGCTCTGCCTGCCTGCCACGAACACACTACAAGTCCTATAGGTGCTTCTGGGAACAAAATATAGGAGCTCTGCCTGCCTGCCACGAACACACTACAAGCCCCTCTTTCTAAATCAATCTTTGTAAATGAATCTATCTAACTCAATCTCTCTGAGTAAATCTCTCTAACTAACTAGTGCCGAATCGCAAAAAGTGCTCTGTAAGGAAGGGTGTTTAAAAGCCCTGTATTGAAGTGGTTAACGTGCTTCGAATGGATTGAACGAAAAAATTCGTACATTCGTAACTTTTTTTTTTTTTTTTTGATTCGTAATTTTCCGTGTCTCTTACAATGGTGCTGCATTAACGTGCTTCGAATGGATTGAACGAAAAAATTCGTACATTCAAAATGTTTTTTTTCGATTCGTAAATTTTCCGTGTCTCTTACAATGTAATAATAGCATACACATTACATAAAATTATGAATTATGCTCCGATTACGAATCTACGAAAACAATGTTACGAAAGTACGAATAAATCAATCTTACGAAAGTACGAATGTAACTAAAATCTACGAAAATACGAATGCGTCCGAATTTTGAATAATTGAAAATTAAACTAACGGAAAAACGAATCAACGAAAAAATAACTCTTACGAAAATACGAATCGTTACGAATACGAACACCGACGACTTACGAAAATTACGAATCGTTACGAATCAACGGAAACGAACAGAAACAAAATGAAAATAAACACATTTTTCTATTGTGCACATGTCTACTCCTCATGTCCCGAGAACGGAGTGCCCACATGGGAGGCCTTGGAGGAGCGGTGCCCACATGGGAGGCCTTGGAGGAGTGGTGATCACAAGTGGTGGACCTGGTGGATGATGGACGGCGTTTGGAAATGTTAGGAATCAGCTGAGTTTGGAATTAATTCCAGATTCATATTTTTACAGCTTTATTTTTATATCCGGCCACATTGTCACAGCGCCTCGTCTTCAAGCAAATTATGTCAAAGCCACAAAGCGGCAGGCGAGTTTTGGTAATATTTCAGGTACGTAATAAAATGCTGACGGGGCGGAAAATGCAACACTGAGGCTCCGGGGATAGAAAATGAATCCTGTTTCTAATCAGGAAACCCAATAAATAGCAAGAAGCTAGAGAGGGGAACGGGGGGGGGGGGGGGCATTAAAGGGGAACGGGGTCAAAAACATGAACATTTCACATTTAGACCTGCTCGTTGATTGGCTCTTACCTTCCAACCTATTAACCACTTCAATACCGGGCACTTAAAACACCTTCCTGCCCAGACCAATTTTGAGCTTTCAGCGCTGTCGCAGTTTGAATGACAATTCCGCGGTCATACAACACTGTACCCAAATGAAATTTTTTATCATTTTTTCCCCCACAAATAGAGATTTATTTTGGTGGTATTTGATCACCTCTACGGTTTTAATTTTTGCTAAACAATTAAAAAAAGACCAAAAAATTTTGAAAAAAATATGTTTTTTTTGTTTCATTTTTAAAACATTGTAAATAAGTAAGTTTTCTCCTTCACTGACGGTCACTGATAAGGCGGCACTGATGGGCACCGATGAGGTGGCACCAATGAAGTGGCACTGATGAGGTGGCATTGATGGGCACTGATTATGTGGCACTGATGGGTGACACAGATGGGCACTGATAGGTGGCACAAATTGGCACTGATAGCTGGCACGGATTGGCATGGATAGGCGGCACACATGGGCATGGATAGGCGGCACACATGGGCATGGATGGGCACTGTTAGGTGGCACGGATGGGCACTGATAGGTGGCACGGATGGGCACTGATAGGCTGCATTATATTTTTTTGTTTTGTACTGATGGATGCCAATCAGTGCCAAACAATAATGCATGCCAATCAGTGAAGCCCATTGTGGGCACTGATTGGCATCCATTGTGGGCACTGTGTGTCATCCCTGGTGGTCTAGGGTGGCATACCTGGTGCTGGGCATCCCTGGTGGTCTGGTGGCATCCCTGGTGGTCCAGTGTGGGCATCCTCGGGGGGGCTGCGCTGATAATCGATCAGCGCAGACCCCCCCTGTCAGAGGAGCAGTCGATCGGCTCTCCTCTACTCGTGTCTGACAGACGCGAGTGAGGAAAAGCCGATCACCGGCTCTTCCTATTTACACTGTAATCAGTCGTGATTGGACACGGCTGATCACGTGGTAAAGAGTCTCCGTCGGAGACTCTTTACCAAGATCGTAGTTGCGGGGTGTCAGGGGGCGCGCATCGGCTCAAAATCCTGAGGATGTCATGTGACGTCAGGATTTTGAAACCACTTTGCGGACGTCATTTGCCTATAGGGCGGGCGGCAAGTGGTTAATATTAGATTGCAAGCTCTCATGAGTCAGGTCCTCTTAACCCTCTCGTCTTGAATTGTATTGGAACTGTACTGTCTGCCAGGGGCGTTGCTAGGTCTACAAAAGAAGACACTGGGGCTAGAGCCCATAGCAGCGTAGTAAAGAAAGTCAATGGTTAGGTGGGCATACACATGTATATACAGTAATATACATGTATGTGTGTATATATCCCCAGAGAGCCCCCCCTTACATCAGGGTCCCTAGAGAGCCCCCCCTTACATCAGGGCACCAAGAGAGCCCCTCCTTATATCAGAGTCCCTAGAGAGCCCCCCCTTGCATCGGGTCCCCAGAGAGCCCCCCCCACTTACATCAGGGTTCCCAGAGAGCCCACCTTAAATCAGGGTCCCCAGAGAGAGAGCCCCCCCACTTACATCAGGGGTTCCCAGAGAGCCCCCACTTACATCAGGGTTCCCAGAGAGCCCCCCTTACATTAGGGTCCCCAGAGAGCCTCCCCCTTAAAATCAGGGTCCCCAGAGAGCCTCCCCCTTAAAATCAGGGTCCCCAGAGAGCCTCCCCCCTTACAATCAGGGTCCCCAGAGAGCCTCCCCCTTACAATCAGGGTCCCCAGAGAGCCTCCCCCTTGCAGCAGGGTCCCCAGAGAGCCTCCCCTCCCCTTGGGGACCCCTGCAGAGACTCTGGGCTGTGGGCCCCAGATTCAGGGATATAGCCCCAAAAGCCACCCCCTAGCAATGCCACTGCTGTCTGCCTTTACATTCTAAAATAGATGTAAACATTTGCATATACCCAGTGAAGTGACTGGCCTCAGGTGATACACAGGTGAGACAAATCCTCCTACATAAGTTGTACCTGTTTACCTGCAGCCTTTTCTTCTTTACAGCCATTCAAACTGCAGAATTTATACAGCTGGTCCGAGCTTCCAGAAAGCACAACACACAGGAACAGACCTGAGGCTGTCAATCACAGGTTGTCTGCTGAAGCTCCCTCCACTGTCAGCACTTTTTCCTCTTGGTGTCAGGATAACCCTTCCAAAGTGACTCATACAGATAGCAGAGCAGAGGAGAGGAATGCCGCACTCTGGATTGAGACAATTTCACACTATATAGGGATGTGCTTTGTTCATATTTTATGTCTGAGGTTTACAACCACTATACAGATGCACAAACCGTTGGCACCATATAAACCCTGTATAATAATAATCATCATAATCCTGGAATTTCTGACCTGGCACCTCAGTCTAGGAAGTAGATGGTGACCCTGGATCATGGCTGAACAAAGATGGCACCATCTTTCTGGAGACGAAAAGTAGATGAAGGCGTTGTCGGGGGGAGTACTGTGATCTCTCTGAACCATACATTTTTGTAGAAGATGCCTTAGAGGGAAAACACAGCTACCTGCAGCACGCCGAAACGCGTTGGTGAAAAGTGAGCCTTGCAGACAATGGTGGAGACCTCCCCATGGGGCCCGGAAGCAGGTTTGGGTAGGACGGGGGACACAACCAGCATGCAGAAGTGTAAATGGACCCTGGGCACCTTGGTGAGGAAAGGATTAATCCAGGCCTGCAATCAGCAGCAGTAGCTCAGCAGCCATACACTTGACCTCTGGCGGTAGGGAGTCTCTACACAGAGTGCCCATGATATTTTGAGCTTAATAATCTACAATGTGTAGCGATAATGAACAGTATATTTTCCATGTCGTATTGATAAATAACGCTGCCCATTGACCCCTCATTTATAAGATCACTCTCACCGTGTTGACAAGATTTTCTGGTTTAACATATTGATGGAAAGATATGGATTTTCCTGTGCTGTTTGAACTTTACATTTCTCGCCAGGGCACATGGTCTGCCATGCAGGAAATTGCTCTTCGCACAACACGAACGGAGCGTAAGAGGAAGACGCGGGGGAGAAAGCGACATTGGGGCATTCTTCCTCCCACTGACCACCAACATTAGGGCATTCTTCCTCCCACTGACCACCAACTTTGGGGCATTCTGGCTCCCAATTACCATCAGCATAAGGGATTTCATCCTCCCACTGACCACCAATGCTGGGCATTCTTCCTCCACTGACAACCAACATCAGGGTATTTTTGCTCCCACTGACCACCAACATTGGGGTACTCTTCCTACCACTGACCACCAAAACTGAATATTCTTCCTCCCACTGACCACCAAAACTGGGCATTCTTCCTTCCACTGACTGCCAAAGTTAGGGTATTCTTCCTCCCACTGACCAACATTGGGGTACTCTTCCTACCGCTGACCACCAAAACTGGGCATTCTTCCTTCCACTGACCGCCAACACTGGAAATTCTTCTTTCCACAGACCACCGACATTGGGGTTTTCTTACTCCCACTGACTACCAACACTGGGTATTCTTCTTACCACTGACCAATATCCTTGGGATATTCTTCCTAGTCCTACCACTGACCACCAACATTCAATGTATTATATAATGGATCCTGTATGTATACAATGTATTATATAATATATCCTGTATGTATACAATGTATTATATAATATATCCTGTATGTATACAATGTATTATATATTGCATCCTGTATGTATACAATGTATTATATAATATATCCTGTATGTATACAATGTATTATATAACAGATCCTGTATGTATACAATGTATTATATAATATATCCTGTATGTATACAATGTATTATATAATGGATCCTGTATGCAATACAATGTAGCTTTTTCTCCATTCAAGAGTAGAAGGAACACAAGGGCAGGTTGGAGAGTTAGGCTAGGTTTGCACTAATGCAGTGCAGGAAACGCCGCAATCCGTGAGCGTTTCCCAACCCGCATTGAAATCGCAGGGCCAACTTGATGACATTTCAAATGCAGGTCGCAAACGTAGTGCATTTGCTGACACCGCATGCTACAAAATGACCATACGATCTGATTGCAGTGCAGTTCCAAAATTGCTGCATGCACATCTTCAGTGCGATACGGTGCGATTTGAGCCCATTTTCTGTACTCTGTACAGCACAGTGTTGATGTCACTGCTACTTTTACAAAGTAGTACCTGGGTTAGCAAAAAGGTATTTGGTGCACACAAAGTGGATTTGTATGTTTTTGTGGCTATTGATGGTTATATTTGAATTATATTTTTTTGTGCGGCGTTCAGCTTTAAGTTGCATTGTATATGGAGGGATTATTACTTCGCTGGCCTCGTACAGTACAAGAAACTGACAGCTCCATCTCTGTAGGCCCAAAAGAGTTGATAATCTACCTCTCTCTCCGCATTACAAGCCTGGAAACCGTCCAGCGTTCTCCGCGAGGAGCTGGGAATACCGAGGACAAAAAACACATTTCCCCGCAATCCTCCCGTGTAAGCGCCCGCCATCTCACGCCGCTCTAAAACCATTTCTTTCATAAGAAGAAATATTTAGCTCCAGCAATATACCGAAAACGTCGTTCTTAATTCCTGCAAGGATCGCCGCTTCGGGACAGAATTACTTTCCACCGCCAGCCAATTCATTTCTCGCGTTTTACCCCCAAAAAAAAAAAAACGATTTACGCGGATGCATACATCGGCGCCGCGCTAATTTTCTTCCCTAAGCATTCTCATTTGCACGTTAGCGATCTCTCGATTAAATATTTGCATTTTTTTCTTATTTAGATGATCGCCTATTTCTTTTTTTTCCTGCGCCGAGAAGACGCGGCACTTCTCGAGAAGTTTATTAAAACTATTTTTGTTCTCGGGTTAGAGGCGATTTTCGGCAAAATAATCTCGATAGCGAGCATATTACGCTCATAAAGCAGATTTCTTTATCTTCTCACTTCCCCGCGCCGCGCAGGATGTGACGAGCCCTCGGGCGCCCGAGGTGAGGCTCGCTGCAAATCACTCGCGAGGAAGCAAGGTACAATAAAAACGTGTTCTGTCATTAAATATTTCATGAAACAATCTGAGAAAAAAAAAAAAAAGTTTTGAGACAACCCGCAGCTCTGAAATAACGGAGCGTCTCATCCAGGCTTTGCGAATTGGCGTTGATAAGCCCCCCCTACTCATCACCCCCGCCAGCCACTTAAAAGTACATTCGTTCCCTGACAGGCGGCTCTGAGAATATACGAGGCAGAATTTTCGCCTGACAGGTACCAGTCCCCAAACTCCAGAAACCATGAAACAGAATCCGGCGCTTCTCACGCCGCCGTTCCCCCCCACCCCCGCTCAGCACTTTCTGAGGCTCTCCTGGCACAGAATCTTCGCTGAATTATCAATTTCGCGAAGGAAGGCAGAAATATAGATCAATGTTATTGCGCACAGGCGGGCAATCATCCCTGTGTTATTTTTAGACCGAAACCGGCGGATAAGGCGAGGCGGCACATTTCGTGGCGAACAAACATCGGCAGCGAGGGAGTCGGTCTGCGCAGAGCCCCGGAGGCGGCAGGAAAAGATGAAGTGACGCGGGTGAGAAGTTGCCCGTACGGCCAGGTCATGCAGCACCGGTCCAAACGATCAAACGCGGTGAACTGCAGTCGAATATACTTTATTGAGAATCAGGTGGCACAGGGGTTTAACCGCTTGCCTACCGGGCACCCCCCCCCCCCCCATCCTGCCCAGGCCAATTTTTAGCTTTCAGCGCTGTCACACTTTGAATGACAATTGCACAGTCATGCTACACTGTACCCATATGACATTTTATATCATTTTTTTTTTAACACAAATAGAGCTTTCTTTTGTTGGTATTTAATCACCACTGGGTTTTTTTTTGCTAAGCAAACGAAAAAAGATCAACATTTAAAAAAATAAATAAAAAAAAAAACATGTCAAAAATGTCATGGTTTTGCAAACAGGTAATTTTTCTCCTACACTAATAGGCTGCATTGATGGGCGCTGATGAGGCAGTCCCATCCCCCCACAGTTAGAAAACACCTTCCAGGGAACACATTTAACCCCTTGATCGCCCCTCCTAGTGTTAACCCCTTCCCTGCCAGTGACATTTACACAGTAATCAGTGCATTTTTATAGCACTGATCGCTCTATAAGTGTCAATGGTCCCAAAAATGTGTCAAAAGCGTCTGATCTGTCTGCCGCAATGTTGCAGTCCCGCTAAAAATTGCTGATCACTGCCATTACAAGTTAAAAAAAAAAAAATATATTAAAAATCAAATCATTATCTGCAGGTATTACCTTTTGTACCACCACCCCGTCCCTTTAGAATGTAAGCTCTATGAGCCGGGCCCTCCTGTACCTTTTGTATTGAACTGTACTGTAATTGTGTTGCCCCCCCCTATACATTGTAAAGTGCTGCATAAACTGTTGGCGCTATATAAATCGTGTATAATAATAATAATAATAATAATAATAATAATAATAATAATAATAAAAATGCCATAAATCTATCCCCTATTTTGTAGACATTGTAACTTTTGCGCAAACCAATCAATATACGCTTTTTGCTATTTTTTTTTTACCAAAAAGAATACATATTGCCCTAAACTTATGAAGATTTTTTTGTGAGGGGGGGATATTTTTTATAGCAAAAAGTTAAAAATAGTGTTTTTTTTTTTTTTAATTTATCGCTTTTTTTTTTGTTTATAGCGCAAAAAAATAAAAACCGCAGAGGTGATCAAATACCACCAAAAGAAAGTTCTATTTGTGGGAAAAAAAGAACATAAATTTTGTTTGGGTACAACTTCGCACGACCGCGCAATTGTCAGTTAAAGCGACGCAGTGCCGTATCGCAAAAAAATGGCCTGGTCATTAAGGGGGAAATCCTTTCCGGTCCTTATGTGGTTAACGGTCATGGTATCACTGGGCTTGATTGGCCAGCAAACTCGCCTGACCTAATTGCCATAGAGAATCTGTGGGGTATTGTCAAGAGGAAGATGAGAGACATCAGACCCAACAATGCAGAAGAGCCGAAGGGCGTTATCAAAGCAACCTGGGCTTCCATAACACCTCAGCAGTGCCACAGGCTGATCACCTCCATGTCACGCCGCAATGATGTCGTAATTCATGCGAAAGGAGCCCCGACCAAGTATTGAGTTCACACTATACTGTACATGGACAGACTACATTTCTGTATTAAAAATCCTTTTTTTTTATTGGTCTTATGTAATATTCTAATTTTCTGAGATACTGAATTTTGGGGTGTCACTCGCTGTAAGCCATAATCATCGAAATTAAAATAAAGAAATGCTTGAAATATATCACTCTGTGTGTAACCCATCTATATAAAATATATGAGTTTCACTTTTGAATTGAATTACTGAAATACGTGAACCTTTTGATGATATTCATATTTATATACATACACATATATATATATATATTACAGCCGTGGCCAAAAGTTTTGAGAATGACACAAATATTGCCGTATTTTCATTATATTATTATACACGGTTTATATAGCGCCAACAGTTTATGCAGCGCTTTATAGACATTTGCACAATAGAAAAAATTTGTTTAGTTTCGTTTCGTTTCTGTTCGTTTCCGTTGATTGGTAACGATTCGTAATTTCGTAAGTCGTCGGTGTTCGTATTCGGACTCGTTCGTATTTTCGTAAGAGTTATTTTTTCGTTGATTCGTTTTTCCGTCTAATTTTCGTTTATTCGAAATTCGTATTTTCGTTGTATTTTGTATTCGGACGCATTCGTATTTTCGTAGATTTAGTTGCATTCGTACGATTGATTTATTCGTACTTTCGTAACATTGTTTTCGTAGATTCGTAATCGGAGCATAATTCAAAATTTATGTAATGTGTATGCTATTATTACATTGTAAGAGACACGGAAAATTACGAATCAACCAAAAAAAAAAAGTTACGAATGTACAAATTTTTTCGTTCAATCCATTCGAAGCACGTTAAGCAGCGCCATTGTAAGAGACACGGAAAATTACGAATCCAAAAAAAAAAAAAAAGTTACGAATGTACGAATTTTTTCGTTCAATCCATTCGAAGCACGTTAAGCAGCGCCATAGTAAGAGACACGGAAAATTACGAATCAACAAACAAAAAAAAAAAGTTACCAATGTACGAATTTTTTCGTTCAATCCATTCGAAGCACGTTAAGCAGCGCCATTGTAAGAGACACGGAAAATTACGAATCAAAAAAAAAAGAAAGTTACGAATGTACGAATTTTTTCGTTCAATCCATTCGAGGCACGTTAAGCAGCGCCATGTAAGAGACACGGAAAATTACGAATCAACAAAAAAAAAGTTACGAATGTACGAATTTTTTCGTTCAATCCATTCGAAGCACGTTAAGCAGCGCCATTTGTAAGAGACACGGAAAATTACGAATTAAAAAAAAAAAGTTACGAATGTACGAATTTTTTCGTTCATTTTGATTTTCGTTATTTTTGAATCTTTGTTCGGTATTTTAGTTGTTTCTGTTTTTCGGATTTTCATTCTTTCGTAGTTTCGTTGTTTCTAATTTAATTATTTCGTATTTTCGTTGTTTTTCATATTCGTCCGTTTCGATAATTCGTTATTCGTTAGAATTTTTACTAAATTATTCGTTCATTCGTACAATAACGAATGAACGAATATAACGAATTTGAACGGAAAACAAATTCGTAACTAAACGAATTGCACATGTCTAGCGCTTTACAATGTAGAGGGGGGACAACACAATTACAGTTCAATACAAAAGGTACAGGAGGGTCCGGCTCGTAGAGCTTACATTCTAAAGGGAGGGGGTGGTGGTACAAAAAGTAATACCTGCAGAGAATGATTTGATGGGGGTGGCTCGGGGACAACTGTTAGGTGTCTGTGGGTGTATTTATCGGCGTATAACACGCGCCCCTCATTTAAGAGGGAAGTTTCAGGAAATTATTTAATTTTTTTTTAAATAAACCACTTTGAATCAAAATAATGGTCAGTGAGCATCAATGCAGCCTGATTAGTGCCCATCTGCAGCCTCAATGCAGTCTAATCTGTGCCCATCTGCAGCTTCAGTGCAGCCTATTATGTGCCCATCTGCAGCCTGTTCTGTGCCCATCTCCCCCCATCAATGCAGCTCACCATCTCATATGAAATCACGCAGCCGTCATCTGTTTTCTTGGCTCTCAGTCGGCAGTGACACACACAGTCCCACCTCCGCCATCGGCATTGGACCAGCTCCTGTGCAGGGCGGACTGACAACTCATGGGGCCCCTGGGCAATAGGAGATTATGGGGCCCCCAGGCAATCTGAGATTATGGGGCCACACATTATACACACACACACACACACAGTATACAATCACACAGTATACACATACATATACACAGACATATTTCTATTGGCTGAGAAGGTACTAGAGAGGTGGGGCAGCTATAATCTCGGGATTTTTAGACCAAAAGGATGTCGGTAAGGGACATTTCAGAGACAGATGTAAAAAAAAAAAAACACAGATTTTTACATACTGTCCCTGGTTTTACTGAGGCTGGCAACCCTGATGAGGCCCCCTTGTGGCCCGGGGCCCTCGGGCAGTGCTCGAGTGGCCGAATGGTCAGTCTGCCCCTGCTCCTGTGTTAGACAGAACACTGGTCCAATGCTGGTGGCGGAGGGACTGTGTATGTGACGTGCGAGCCGAGCGGAGTGCCGAGTGGAAAGGAGATGACGGCTTGGTGATTTTCGGCGACACTCGTCCCCCTCCTTCCCCTCCGAGGTACGCTGTTGGCGTATAACAGGCACCTGCGATTTTCCCCCTATTTTCAGGGAAAAAAAAGTGTGTGTTATACGCCGATAAATACGGTAATTTTCACAAAGTTTGCTTCCTCAGTTTTTAAAATCTTATCCGGAAAAGAAAAGGTAAGCGCCACCATCAGTCCTGCGTCATGCCAACAGTAAAGCCTCCTGAGACCATTCATGTGTGGGGTTACTCCTCAGCCAAGGGAGTGGGGGGCTCACTCACAATTCTGCCTAAGATCACAGCCATGAATAAAGAATGGTCCAAAAACATCAACTTCTCCCAACCGCCCAAGAACAGTTTGGTGAGGAACAATTCCTTTTCCAGTATGATGGAGCCCCTTGCCATAAGGCAAAAGTGATCACTGAGTGACTTGGGGAACAAAACATCGACATTTTGGGTCTGTGGCCAGGAAAATCCGCAGACCTCAATCCCATTGAGAACTTGTGGTAAATCCTCAAGAGGTGGATGAACAAAAAAAAAAAAAAATCAGACAAATTCTGACAAACTCCAAGCATTGATTATGCAAGAATGGGGAGCGGCCATCAGTCCGGATGTGGCCCAGAAGCTGACTGACAGCATGCCAAGGGAGAATTGCAGAGGTCTTAAAAAAGAAGGGTCAACACTGCAAATATTGACTCTTTGCCTAAAACCTAATGTGATTGTCAATAAAAAGCCTTGGACACTTATGAAATGCTTGTAATTATACTTCAGTATATCATAGTAACATCTGACAAAAAGATCTAAAGACACTGAAGCAGCAGACTTTTTTTATATTGTTTCATTCTCCAAATTTCTGGCCACGGCTGTGTGTATATATATATATATATATATATATATATATTTTAGGGCTGTGGAGATTAAAGATTAATTCCTCGATTAATAGATTCATTTTTTTTGATCAATCAAAATTCTTTTGATTGGTTCTCACCTCTCCGCCGGCTTCCGGGTCTTCAGGGAGTTCCGCCGGAGATCCGGTGACGTCACAGACATCAACATCACCGGACTCCTCCCCCTTCCCCAAGTGCCTCCATCTGCTAACGAAGGGAAGGGGAGTCCAGAGACGTTGAAGTTCTGATTGAACGTAACGTGTACGGGGGAGGAGCTACGCATGACGTCACCCCGCTGCTGCCCTACGGAACTAAACACGATTGTCGGCTTTACATGCTGCGTTTTTATCATCTTTATGTGAGTAGTTTGTGTTTGAACACAAAAATGAAATCTTATACTTAAGCGGTGAGCACTTCGATCTTTTCTTTCTACCCATGACCTGCGTCCTTGCTGAGATCTAAGGAGACGAGAGAGAAGTTTATGGTCCGTGTTATACCCTTTTGATACCCGCTTGCATGACCACCTGTTTGCACAGGGGTCCATGCCATAAGGTGAGAGTGATTAGTTAGACCGGAGGTGGAGGGATTGTCACGCTACTGTGGAAAAAAAATTACTTACGTCAGTGCTACAGTTTGAATTTAAAACGTATTTTGTGTGAACTGTGAAGTTAAGTCATGGATTGTGGAAACTAACTAGTGTTGGGTGATTGTATATAGTGTATACCACATTTACCACTGACTAATGCAGAGTTGCAATGCAAGGAGATCAGCTAAAAGTAGTTGGATCTGTATGTGCGTTATAATTAATCAAAATTAGTCGATTAAAAAAAAAAAATCGATTAATCGAACAAGAAAATTTTAATCAGTAACAGCCCAAATATATATATATATATATATGGATAGTATGGGAAGAACTTTTACCTCTCAGGTTGCTGGTGTCTCCATACAATAGGATAACCCACCTTCCACCTCCTACAGTAGATGTAGATATCCAAGGACAGTTGCAAGTTGCAACATATCTGTTCTTTTCTTTCATGTAATGATACACGGTAACAATACAAAGTATCAGCAAGGAGCAGCTATTATATTGTAGCATTACTTAAAAAAATAGAAGTGTGCTGTAATTATCTGTTATATATATATATAAATATATATATATATATATATATATACACACACAGTATTTATCGGTGTATAACACGCACCCCAAGTTTAGGAGGGCATTTTAACCACCTCAGTACAGGGCATTTTCACCCCCTTCCTGACCAAGCCATTTTCAGCTTTCAGCGCTGTCGCACTTTGAAATGACAATTGCGCAGTCATACAACACTGTACCCAAATGAAATTGTTATAATTTTTTCCCCACAAATAGAGCTTTCTTTTGGTGGTATTTTATCACCTGTGCGTTTTTTATTTTTTGCGCTATAAACAAAAGAATAGCGACAAATTAAAAAAAAAAACATTATTTTTTACTTTTTGCTATACTAAATATCCCCCAAAAAAATATAAAAAAAACATTTTTTTTCCTCAGTTTAGGCCGATACGTATTCTTCTACATATTTTTTGTAAAAAAAATCGCAATAAGCGATTATTGATTGGTTTGCGCAAAAGTTATAGCGTTTACAAATAGGGGATAGTTTTATAGCATTTTTATTAATATTTTTTTTTTTTTTACTAGTAATGGCGGCGATCTGCGATTTTTATTGTGACTGCGACTTTATGGCGGACACATCGGCCATTTTTGACACATTTTTGGCACCATTGTCATTTATACAGCAATCAGTGCTATGTAAATGCATTGATTCCTGTATAAATGACACTGGCAGTGAAGGGGTTAACCACTAGGGGGGAGGGGAGGGGTTAATATGTTCCCTGGGAGTGATTCTTACTGTGGGGAGAGGGACCTCACAAGGGGAGGAGACCGATCGGTGTTTCTCTGTTCAGAGAACACACCATCGGCTCCTCTCCTCTGACAGGACCGTTGATCTGTGTGTTTACACACACAGATCCACGGTCCAGCTGTGTTACCGGGCAATCGCGGGTGCCCAGCGGACATCGCAGCCGCTGGGCATGCGCATCGGGTGCCCAGTGACACGGCGAGCACGCGCACGCGATCCCGGCGGCGCGCACGCTCCCTGGAGTGCAGTGAAGGGGAGGACGTCATACGACGCCCTCCCGCGCTGAGAGCTGCGCCGCCTGGCCGTCAATTGACGGCCGGCGGTCGCGAGGTAATTAAGGAAAAAAAGTTTTAGGAGGGAAGTTTAGGGAAAAAAAAAAAACTTACATTTAATCGTCATTTGCAGCTTGACCGCTCGAGCGCCGCCGAAAAAGACCGAAGCGCCGCCGGAAAAGACCGAAGCGCCGCCGGAAAAGACATAGCAGACTGTTCGGCGGGACTACGAGCGGAGCCAAACAGTCTGCTCGGTCTTTTCCGGCGGTGCTTCGCTATTTTTCGGTGCCGCTCGCTATTTTTGGCACTTTTTTTGGGGGATCGGCATATAACATGCACCCACGACTTTCCCCCGATTTTAAGGGGGGAAAAGTGCGTGTCATACGCCGATAAATACGGTATGTGTGTGTGTATTCATAAAAATAAAAAAATAAGCCCCTTCACACCAGAGGGGGCCATTGCAGTACATACAACGCACACACGTTAATGTATGTTGTATTAAGTCGGTCTTTTCATTTAAATTGGCTGCCTAATGCACCATAACAAGCCATAAATTGGACTCTGCCGCTTACTTGCTAGTGCAGCACATCGCAACCCACATTACTGTATTATGTGCAAGCTCTTGGAGGGGATGATAACGGACTATATCAAAGATTTTAGTAATGAGAACGGTATCATTAGCAGTAATCAGCATGGATTCATGAAGAATCGTTCTTGCCAAACCAATCTATTAACCTTCTATGAGGAGGTGAGCTTCCATCTAGATAAAGGAAGGCCCGTAGACGTGGTGTATCTATATAAAGGAAGGCCCGTAGACGTGATGTATCTGGATTTTGCAAAAGCATTTGACTCAGTTCCCCATAAACTTTTACTGTACAAAATAAGGTGCGTTGGCATGGACCATAGGTGAGTACATGGATTGAAAACTGGCTACAAGGGCGAGTTCAGAGGGTGGTGATAAATGGGAGTACTCGGAATGGTCGGGGTGGGTAGTGGGGTCCCCCAGGGTTCTGTCCAGGGACCAATCCTATTTAATTTGTTCATAAATGACCTGGAGGATGGGGATGGGGGAAACAGTTCAATCTCTGTATTCGCAGACAATACTAAGCTAAGCAGGGCAATAACTTCTCCGCAGGATGTGGAAACCTTGCAAGAAGATCTGAACAAATTAATGGGGTGGCAACTACATGGCAAATGAGGTTTAATGTAGAAAAATTTAAAATAATGCATTTGGGTGACAAAAATATGAATGCAATCTACTGGGGGGAGAACCTCTGGGGGAATCTAGATTGGAAAAGGACCTGAGGGGTCCTAGTAGATGATAGGCTCAGCAATGCCAAGCTGCTGCAAGCAAAGCCAATAGAATATTGGCATTAAAAAGGGAATTAACTCCAGAGATAAAACGATAATTCTCCCGCTGTACAAGACTCTGGTCCGACCGCACCTGGAGTATGCTGTCCAGTTCTGGGCACCAGTCCTCAAGAAGGATGTACTGGAACTAGAGAGGGTCCAGAGAAGGGCAGCAAAGCTAATAAAGGGTCTGGAGGATATTAGTTATGAGGAAAGGTTGTGAGCACTGAACTTATTCTCTCTGGAGAAAAGAGACCTGAGAGGGGATATGATCTCAATGTACAAGTATTGTACTGGTGACCCCACAATACAGATAAAACTTTTCTGCACAAGGGAATTTAATAAGACTAGCGGTCATTCACTAAAATTTGAAGAGAAGTGGTTTAACCTTAAACTGCGTAGAGGGTTATTTACTGCAAGAATGGTATGGATGTGGAATTCTCTTCCACAAGCAGTGTGTAAGGAAAGCTCTGCTGGGCCTAGTAGTTCTCCACCGCTGCGATTGCGTGTGCGGGCTCGAACGGGTGCGCGGGTCACTGCGCATGCGCGGAATCGAGCGGGTGCACGCGCGCGGGCTCGGACGGGCGCGCGCACGGTCACTGGCGCCGGGCGGGCTATTTAAACCAGCCATCTCCATGCAATCCTTGCTGCCTGATCTACAGCGTTCCGTTTGCTAAGTCCTGTACTTCTCTGTATCTGCACCTGTGACCCGGCCTGTCTACTTACCTGCTCTGCTGTCTGCCTGCCCCGATCCCGGCTTGTCCACGACCATTCTCTGGCTTATCCCTTGGCTTATCTGCAGTGTGTGCTCTGTTACCAAACCCGGCTTGTCTGACCTACATGTGCACCTGTCCTGTTGCCCGCTGCATACCTGCCAGTTCCTGTTGTCTGCTGGTTTCCGTTGTCCGCTGCATACCTGCCAGTTCCTGTTGTCTGCTGGTTCCTGTTGTCCGCTGCATACCTGCCAGTTCCTGTTGTCTGCTGGTTCCTGTTGTCCGCTGCATACCTGCCAGTTCCTGTTGTCTGCTGGTTCCTGTTGTCCACTGCATACCTGCCAGTTCCTGTTGTCTGCTGGTTCCTGTTGTCCGCTGCATACCTGCCAGTTCCTGTTGTCTGCTGGTTCCTGTTGTCCGCTGCATGCTGGTTCCTGTAGTCCGCTGCCTGCCAGTTCCTGTGACCACATACCTGCCAGTTCCTGCTGTCTGCTGGTTCCTGTCACCTGCTGTCTGCTGGGTCCTGTTGTCCGCTGCATGCTGGTTCCTGTAGTCCGCTGCCTGCCGGTTTCTGTGACCACATACCTGCCAGTTCCTGCTGCCTGCTGGTTCCTGTCACCTGCTGTCTGCTGGTTCCTGTCACCTGCTGTCTGCTGGTTCCTGTCACCTGCTGTCTGCTGGTTCCTGTCACCTGCTGTCTGCTGGTTCCTGTCACCTGTTGTCTGCTGGTTCCTGTCTTCTCCTGGCAAGCCCAGTGACCCATCTGCAGCTGTTGTTCCTACCAGACACTCGTGCCTCCTTTGACTTCTGCGCCCCCTGTCCCCATTACCAGGGGCCGCAAGTCTGGGACGTAAGAGAGGTCTCCCACTGCAATCCAGACTCGCCACTAGGTACGTGACACAGTGGTTTCAGCGTCTGTACTCACACACATAGGTTGGACTTGATGGACTTGTGTCTTTTTTCAGATTCACCTACTATCAGGGGCGGACTGACAACTCATGGGGCCCCCAGGCAATCGGAGATTATGGGGCCACACAGTATACAATCACACAGTATACACATACATGTACACACAGACATGTTTCTATTGGCTGAGAAGGTACTGGAGAGGTGGGGCTGCTATAATCTCAGGATTTTTATATACTGTCCCTGGTTTTACTTAGGCTGGCAACCCTGCAGTGCCCGAGTGGTTGAATGGTTAGTCTGCCCCTGCCTACTATGTAACTATGAAGTGCTGCAACAAAGGTGCCAATGACTGGCCTTTGCAGCTGGGAAGGGTAAGGTAAAAGGTGGCTTAACTATGTGTTTCTACTGCTCCCAAAAATCCAAATCTCTATGAGCCCTTAGGACCCGTTTCCAAGCACATTTCCCTTACTGAATGGAAACGCGATGCCCTTGCTAGTGTCAGGGCTGGGCTCAGCCCTTCCTTCTCTGAGCTGGCCGCTCAGCTGTGGGCTAATTGCCAGCTCCTATCTCTCTCCACAGTTACTCAGCTGTTGATGATATCCTGCTCGTCAGTCCTGCCTACTTAAGCCATCCAGTCCAGTGGATCTCTGCCTACGCCACATCACAGAAACTATCTCCTGCGATCCTGTTCAAGACTTGCTTTGCTGACATCCCTTCTGGCTCCAGATTCTGCTTGCTGTTCCACTACATTGATCCCCGACTTCTGGCTTGGCTGACTATCCGTCCCGGTTACTGAACTTTGGCTATTTTTTGACTACGTTTGTTCTTTTTACTTTTATTATTAAACAAGTGTGATTTAACTGTACTTCTGTCTCTGCCTTATTTCATGGTTTCTGACAGCTAGACGCGGGGGGGGGGGGGGGTTCCAATTAATCTTTAATGGCACCCTAAATGCATCTAGCAATGCACGCATGTTTGTGGCCATTAAACCACATGGTACCAAAACACTATGCAGTTTGGTGCGACGCCATTTGAAAAAAAATGTTTAAATTGAAATGTACGCGCGCGCACAAGCGCTCGTTCTGGAGAGTTTTATAAAAAAAAAAAAAAAAAAAGAATGTTTTTAACCCTTCAAAGGGACCCGACACTGGCCATGCTGAGCTCAAGGCTTGTCAGAAATCTTTCTACTATTTAGGAACGTGAGCTATTATTAGCACAAGCCGAGCGCTATTTTCTGGCGAGCGGTCTCCCGCAGGCGCCCAGATCTCTCCCCCCCCCCCGTAGCACGTTAAAGGTTTATGAGGCTTTAATAGATGGCAGCTGACACCCCACGGCTCGCGATCTCACCCAGGAATGGACGTGACCCTGATTACCCTGTTATGCTGAGAGGCCCGAGGGGCCTGACCCCCACCGGGCGCAGGAGATCGTCGGAGCGGCGGGGAGGATAATTATGATGTGAGCGTGTGTGTACAGCTGGTGAGGAGGGCCGCAGGGCGTGAAGGAAGGTCCTGGTCAGGAGAGGGTTAATCTTCATCTCGACTCACTCAGCTGTATTATAAGTCATTCCCCGCAGTGCCTGAGACTTATTACCATTTAATTCATATCCAACCTGGTAAAAGGAAAAGCTGCGGGAAAGCGTTATATAATGCTCGTTCGTCTGTACGAAGTGACGGTAAATAACATTGCCAGGAAACCCGCACAAAGATCATTTGACTCTGGAAGCCTTCACAGCGAAATCCGACAAATTTTGTTTCTGTGATTATCCTTCCTTATAGTCGAGGAGGACGCAAAGCACAAAGATATTAATGAATAGAGAGATGGAAAACTAAGAGCGCGCTGACCTATCACTGATCCACCTTCATAATCGTAACAGGCCGATATAAAAGATACTAATTAACCACTTCAGCCCCGGACCAATTTGCAGCCAAAGGACCAGGCCCCTTTTTGCGATTCAGCACTGCGTCGCTTTAACTGACAATTGCGCGGTCGTGCGACGTGGCTCCCAAACAAAATTGGCGTCCTTTTTTTTCCCACAAATAGAGCTTCCTTTTGGTGGTATTTGATCGCCCCTGCGGTTTTTATTTTTTGCGCTATAAACAAAAATAGAGCGACAATTTTGAAAAAAATGCAATATTTTTTACTTTTTGCTATAATAAATATCCCCAAAAAATATATAAAAAAAACTTTAGTTTAGGCCGATACGTATTCTTCTACATATTTTTGGTAAAAAAAATAAAAATAAAAAATCGCAATTAGCGATTATTGATTTGCTTGCGCAAAAGTTATAGCGTTTACAAAATAGGGGATAGTTTTATAGCATTTTTATTAATATTTTTTTTTTTACTAGTAATGGCGGCGATCAGCGATTTTTATTGTGACTGCGACATTATGGCGGACACATCGACATTTTTGACACATTTTTGGGACCATTGTCATTTATACAGAAATCAGTGCCATTTAAATAGCACTGATTCCTATGTAAATGACAGTGGCAGTGAAGGAGTTAACCACTAGGGGCGGGGAGGAGTTAGTGTGACGTCTTGTGTTTTTTTTTACAGTAGGGGGGCGTGGCTGTACGTCTGACGTCATGATCGGCTTTCCCGATGACAGGGAACAGCCGATCACTGACAGTCAGTGTAGGAACCGCGGGGAGAGGTTTGTTTACACAGACCTCTCCCCATTCTTCAGCTCCGTGACCCGATCGCGGGACACCAGCGGCGATCAGGTCCGTTGGTCCCGCGGCCGTGGTCACGGAGCTCCCGACCGGGTGGCGAGCACGCCGCCAGTGGCGCGCGCGCGACCCACGGCTAGGCAATTAAAGGGGACGTATATATACGTCCTTTTGCCTAGCCGTGCTATTCTGTAGACGTATATCTACAGTAGGCGGTCGGGAAGCGGTTAATGCAGCTCTGTCTTCATTAATACATCACTAAATATAATTTTTATGTAAGTGTAGCAGAATTCGCGATTGGCCGAATGAATACAGCGCAAACAAAGCCATAGAAACATAGAAGTGTGATGGCAGAAAAAGACCAAGTGGTGCATCAAGTCTGATCCATTTTCTTTCGTGATCTTGGCATCATATTAAAAATAATGTCCTCCTGAACTTTATTATGCCCTTCATGGTGCTAATTTTTTTCCTCCAGACTGTACATATTTAGGTTCCTTCAGTCTCTCCTAATATGTTTTTTTCCCTCAGACCTTTCACCAATTTAATTGCCCATCTTTTGACATTCGTTCTATCAATATCTTTTTATAAGTGAGGTCTCCAAAACTGGATACAGTATATTAAGTGGTAAGGCTGGCCGAAGGGCCAGCCTGTATTTGTGGGAGGAGTCGGAGAGACTATTTAAGCCTCCTCCTCTTCTAGGGCCTGGGTCGTCGGCGTTCTGGGTTGGAAGCACGTCACTTCCGGTCGCCTGTCGGAGCAGCGGTCGGTGGTGTCGGTTCCTCTCCTGGGCACCATTGGGACCGCTTACCGTCCCCCCCCCTTCATCCCTGGGTTTCCACCGTTTTGTGGATGCCACCCGCTTTTCCCGGCACTCATGTTGGGGGTAGGGGGGGCCGCCCTTCTATCCTCCACCTCTCCCGCAGCTCCAGCGTGCAGCCCACCCGCCCGCTCTCCCGGCTCTCATGCCTGGAGGAGCGGGGGGGGGGGCGCCCGTTCTTCCACCGTCCTCCACTCCCCACAGCGTGCAGCCCGCCCTACCGGCCCTCATGCCGGTGGGAGCGGGGGTGTCCGTCCGTTTTTCACAGTCCTCTATAGCTCCCCAGACCGCCCGTCCTCCCGGCGCTCATGCCGTGTGGAGCGGGGGCGTCCATCTGTCCTTTCTGCAGCGCAGCCCGCCCGCTCTCCCTATGCGGGGGGAGCGGGAGGGGGGGGGGGCGCCCGTCCTTCGACAGTTTCACGGCTCTCTTTCTGCCCAGGCTGCCGCTCGCTTGATGGGGGGGGATGTACGGCCGCCGCCGACTCCTCTCCCCATACAGGTCCACGTGGGACACGTCTGCCTGGAGGAAGGGGGGGGGGGGGGAGTTCGGCCGCCGCCGACTTCTCTCCCCGCTTAGGTGCACGAGGGACATGTCTGGTTGGTGGGGGGTGGGGGTGTGCGGCCGCCGCCGACTCCTCCCCCCACACATGGCCAGGCAGGAGGGAGCCGCCGGAGGGCATTCGGCCACCGCTGGCTCTTCTCACCCTGCTGTTCAGTCTGCACTGGGGGATCGCTCCTGTTTCTCCCGGTGCAGATGGGGGGAGGGGTGTCCTGCCATCAATTCCTCTCTCCCCACATAGGTCAGTTTCCATGGGGGGGGGATGGGCGACCACCCGCCCGTAGCTCCTCTCTTCCACAACTGACATTTGCAGCCATGACACTCTGTCTTAGTGTTTCTGCCCGCCATTTCTGTCATAGCGCTTTCTGCCTGGCGTTTCTGTCATAGCGTTTTACTGCCCGTCATTTCTGTCATAACGTTTTCTGCCTGGCGTTTCTGTCATAGCGTTTTAGGCCCGTCATTTCTGTCATAGCGTTTTCTGCCCGTCATTTCTGTCATAGCGTTTCTGCCCGTCATTTCTGTCATAGCGTTTTCTGCCCGTCACTTCTGTCATATCGTTTTCTGCCCGTCATTTCTGTCATAGCGTTTTCTGCCCGTCATTTCTGTCATATCGTTTTCTACCCGTCATTTCTGTCATAGCGTTTTCTGCCCGTCATTTCTGTCATAGCATTTTCTGCCCGTCATTTCTGTCATAGCATTTTTCTGCCCGTCATTTCTGTCATAGCGTTTTCTGCCCGTCATTTCTGTCATAGCGTTTTCTGCCCGTCATTTCTGTCATAGCGTTTTTTGCCCGTCATTTCTGTCATAGCGTTTCTGTCATAGCGTTTTCTGCCCGTCATTTCTGTCATAGCGTTTTTTCTGCCCGTCATTTCTGTCATAGCGTTTTCTGCCCGTCATTTCTGTCATAGCGTTTTCTGCCCCTGCATTTCTGTCATTGCGTTCCGCCCCTGCATTTCTGTCATTGCGTTCCGCCCCTGCAATTTCTGTCATTGCGTTCCGCCCCTGCATTTTCCGTCATTGCGTTCCGCCCCTGCATTTTCCGTCATTGCGTTCCGCCCCTGCATTTTCCGTCATTGCGTTTCTGCCCCTGCATTTTCCGTCATTGCGTTCTGTCCCTGCATTTTCCGTCATTGCGTTCTGCCCCTGCATTTTCCGTCATTGCGTTCTGCCCCTGCATTTTCCGTCATTGCGTTCTGCCCCTGCATTTTCCGTCATTGCGTTCTGCCCCTGCATTTTCCGTCATTGCGTTCTGCCCCTGCATTTTCCGTCATTGCGTTCTGCCCCTGCATTTTCCGTCATTGCGTTCTGCCCCTGCATTTTCCGTCATTGCGTTCTGCCCCTGCATTTTCCGTCATTGCGTTCTGCCCCTGCATTTTCCGTCATTGCGTTCTGCCCCTGCATTTTCCGTCATTTCGTTCCTGCCCCCGGATTGCTGTCATTGCGTTCCTGCCCCTGCGATTGCTGTCATTGCGTTCCTGCCCCTGCGATTGCTGTCATTGCGTTCCTGCCCCTGCGATTGCTGTCATTGCGTTCCGCCCCTGTGATTGCTGTCATTGCGTTCCGCCCCTGTGATTGCTGTCATTTCGTTTCTGCCCCTGCGATTGCTGTCATTTCGTTTCTAGCCCTGGATTGCTGTCATTTCGTTTCTGCCCCTGGATTGCTGTCATTTCGTTTCTGCCCTGGATTGCTGTCATTTCGTTTCTGCCCCTGGATTGCTGTCATTTCGTTTCTGCCCTGGATTGCTGTCATTTCGTTTCTGCCCCTGGATTGCTGTCATTTCGCTTCTGCCCCTGGATTGCTGTCATTTCGCTTCTGCCCCTGGATTTCTGTCATTGCCTTTCTGCCCCTGGATTTCTGTCATTGCCTTTCTGCCCCTGGATTTCTGTCATTGCCTTTCTGCCCCTGGATTTCTGTCATTGCCTTTCTGCCCCTGGATTTCTGTCATTGCCTTTCTGCCCCTGGATTTCTGTCATTGCGTTTCTGCCCCTGGATTTCTGTCATTGCGTTTCTGCCCCTGGATTTCTGTCATTGCGTTTTCTGCCCCTGGATGTCTGTCATTTCATCTCTGCCTCAGTGTTCAGTCTCAGCGTGTTTTTCTGTCATTTGCGTTTGTCATGGCATTTCTGCATCAGCTTTTTGTCATAGCAGTCGGCTCCTGGATTGCTGTCATTGCATTTCAGTCTCAGCATTTGTCATCGCGTTCCTGCCCCAGGTTTTCTGTCATGGCATTCTGGCTCAGCGCTTCTGTCATTACATTTCTGCCTCAACGTTCTGTCATAGCTTTGCCCAGGATTCTGTCATTACGTTCTGCCCTGGATTCATGTCATTGCGTTTCTGCCCCTGGATTCATGTCATTGCGTTTCTGCCCCTGGATTCATGTCACTGCGTTTCTGCCCCTGGATTCATGTCACTGCGTTTCTGCCCTGGATTCATGTCACTGCGTTTCTGCCCCTGGATTCATGTCACTGCGTTTCTGCCCCTGGTTTCATGTCATTGCGTTTCTGCCCCTGGTTTCATGTCATTGCGTTTCTGCCCCTGGATTCATGTCATTGCGTTTCTGCCCCTGGATTCATGTCATTGCGTTTCTGCCCCTGGATTCATGTCATTGCGTTTCTGCCCCTGGATTCATGTCATTGCGTTTCTGCCCCTGGATTCATGTCATTGCGTTTCTGCCCCTGGATTCATGTCATTGCGTTTCTGCCCCTGGATTCATGTCATTGCGTTTCTGCCCCTGGATTCATGTCATTGCGTTTCTGCCCCTGGATTCATGTCATTGCGTTTCTGCCCCTGGATTCATGTCATTGCGTTTCTGCCCCTGGATTCTTGTCATTGCGTTTCTGCCTCAACATTCAGCTTCAGCGTTCTGTCATAGCGTTGCTGTCATCACGTTTCTGCCTCAAGCATTTGTCACCACGTTTCTGCCTCAGCATTTCTGTCACCACGCTTGCCTCAGCAGCAGTTCTGTCATCACGTTTCTGCCTCACCATTTCCGTCATTTCATTTCCGTCATTTCGTTGCCGCCCTGGCATTTCTGTCATTGTGTTTCAGCCTCAGTGTTTCTCAGCCTCTGCGTTTCTCAGAGGGGCGTTGTTCACCCTGGGCATACTCCGGTAGCTGTTTTGTTTGTTGGTTGTCATGTCTCATCGTATCTGTGTCCATGTTGTATCGGGGTCAGTTAGTTAGGGCTCACACGTCAGGATCTGTCACGTCTACAGATCCATACGGGCTGAGGTTTCGTTTGATAAATTGATTGTTGTCCTCAATCTTCTCGCCCGTATACCACGCGTCATACGATGCATGTT
This sequence comes from Lithobates sylvaticus, assembly GCA_028564925.1. Classification (NCBI taxonomy): domain Eukaryota; kingdom Metazoa; phylum Chordata; class Amphibia; order Anura; family Ranidae; genus Lithobates; species Lithobates sylvaticus. Next base: position 15,458,231 of record CM053028.1, read on the forward strand.
CATTCACCACACTCATACGACTACCCACCACGGTCCGTGGGTACACCAGCCCTGAGTTCTTTAGTCAATTACCTGTCTCTGCGCTGCAGGTTACTCGGGCTCATACACCACTCACACGAGGAGGGGGGTCCATCGTCAGTTTCATCACGCACAGTGGTCTCGACATTTCTGCTCACGTTTCTCATTCGTAGGTAGGCACAGAGGGGTGTTGTTGTTCTCATGTCTGGTTGTCTGTCATTTCTCCAGGTTGTGTTCTCAGGTTGGGCCGTCTTGGCTGCAGCACAACGTGTTCGTATCAGATAGGACCAGTGTTTTGTATCTGGCATGGTTGCGCCATGTTGGCGATGCTCATTGCCATAGCGCCTACCCCATCACATCCATCAGGCATCCAGGTTTGCACTCCTGTCAGGGGTATTTTTTGCCCTCTCTTTCTCACATCCTCATACCATAGTAGGGGTAGGCCAGGGGTTGGGGGGGGCATTTCACTGAGCTACTTCGCTGGTGTCCATGCTTCTCGGCCATCATTTGCAGGGGTTCCTCGGGCCAGCCCTTGCTTCCTTTTCCCTACGTATCCTCTCATGCACAAGCAGTTAATTCGCATGTCTGGGTTGTCTTGGGCATCAGACTCATTCCATCCTTCACAGGACGTTCAGGTGGGTTCTGCGTAGCTTCGCAGGTTCTTCAGGGAGTTCCTTTTCATCACCAAGTCAGGAGTCAGTGGGTTCTTCTGTCACAACGGATACTTACCGGTTACTCACTGTTGCCATCCGGGCGCACGTTAGTCTACGTGTTGGATCATCACCTTCCCTTCTTCACCTAAATCTTGTGTCTTTTTGCCCTCTTTTCAGGCATACCGACCAGCCAGGCCATGGCACACCTCAGGCCTTGGTTCTTAGGAATATCGCATTTCCCACTTGAAGACTCCGATTACAAGTGGTAAGGCTGGCCGAAGGGCCAGCCTGTATTTGTGGGAGGAGTCGGAGAGACTATTTAAGCCTCCTCCTCTTCTAGGGCCTGGGTCGTCGGCGTTCTGGGTTCCCACCCTCCCATTCCCCCAGCTTTTCATACTTATAGTACTTCTCATTCTTACATCAAGGGTATGCCCTCTTTTCAGGCATACCGACCAGCCAGGCCATGGCACACCTCAGGCCTTGGTTCTTAGGAATATCGCATTTCCCACTTGAAGACTCCGATTACAAATGAGGTCTAACTAAAGATCTACACAGAGGAATCAAGACTTCTTTCCTCCTGCTGGTGATCCCTCTAGTGATAGAAAGATCTATATAGAGGAATCAGGATCTCCTTTCTCCTGCTTGTGATTCCTCTAGTGATAGAAAGATCTATATAGAGGAATCAGGACCTCCTTCCACCTGCTGGTGATCCCTCTAGTGATATAAAGATCTATATAGAGGAATCAGGACCTCCTTCTCCTGCTGGTGATTCCTCTAGTGATATAGAGATCTATATAGAGGAATCAGGATCTCCTTCCTCCTGCTGATGATACCTCTAGTGATAGAAAGATCTACATAGAGGAATCAGGACCTCCTTTCTCCTGCTGGTGACCCCTCCAGTGATATAAAGATATATATAGGGGGAATCAGGACCTCCTTCCTCCTGCTGGTGACTCCTCTAGTCATATAAAGACCTATATAGAGGAATCAGGACCTCCTTCCTCCTGCTGGTGACTCCTCTAGTGATATAAAAGATCTATATAGAGGAATCAGGACCTCCTTCCTCCTGCTGGTGACCCCTCTAGTGATTAGGGATGGGCCCGGTGCTCGATGCGAACCCATGTTCGCATCGAGCACCGGGTGTTCGCTCGCTCGGCGAGCCCAGAACTATTTTGGCCGCTCGAATCACGTTCGTGTGATGCGAGCGGCCCCCGCAATGCATTGCGGCCGGCGCGGCCGGCGCAGTGCAATGCTGGCTGATGATTGGCCAAGCCTGCACTGTGACCCCGCATGCTTGGCCAATCACAGCCCCGGAAACTCGAAGAGCCATAATTGGCTACAGGCAGGACGCCTGTAGCCAATACAGCTCAGGGGCTTTAGTACACGCCCCCCCTATAAAAGGCCGCCACGCCGTCTGCGCCGGTCACATGCTGTTCCGGCGCAGATAGAGCAGGCTAGATCTGTGACACTCTTCTGGATTTAGTTAGTTAGAGAGATTTACTCAGAGAGATTGAGTTAGATAGATTCATTTACAAAGATTGATTTAGAAAGAGGGGCTTGTAGTGTGTTCGTGGCAGGCAGGCAGAGCTCTATATTTTGTTCCCAGAAGCACCTATAGGACTTGTAGTGTGTTCGTGGCAGGCAGCAGAGCTCCTATATTTTGTTCCCAGAAGCACCTATAGGACTTGTAGTGTGTTCCTGGCAGGCAGGCAGAGCTCCTATATATTTGTTCCCAGAAGCACCTATAGGACTTGTAGTGTTTTCGTGGCAGGCAGGCAGAGCTCCTATATTTGTTCCCAGAAGCACCTATAGGACTTGTAGTGTGTTCGTGGCAGGCAGGCAGAGCTCCTATATTTTGTTTCCCAGAAGCACCTATAGGACTTGTAGTGTGTTCGTGGCAGGCAGGCAGAGCTCCTATATTTTGTTCCCAGAAGCACCTAAAGGACTTGTAGTGTGTTCGTGGCAGGCAGGCAGAGCTCCTATATTTTGTTACCAGAAGCACCTATAGGACTTGTAGTGTGTTCCTGGCAGGCAGGCAGAGCTCCTATATTTTGTTCCCAGAAGTACCTATAGGACTTGTAGTGTGTTCGTGGCAGCAGGCAGAGCTCCTATATTTTCTTCCCAGAAGCACCTATAGAATTGAAGTGTGTTAGTCCCATCACACAGAGATCATATATTTTGTTCCCAGAAGCACCTATAGGACTTGAAGTGTGTTAGTCCCATCACACAGACCTATATTTTCTTCCCAGAGGCACCTATAGGACTTGAAGTGTGTTAGTCCCATCACACAGAGATCATATATTTTGTTCCCAGAAGCACCTATAGGACTTGAAGTGTGTTAGTCCCATCACACAGAGATCATATATTTTGTTCCCAGAAGCACCTATAGGACTTGAAGTGTGTTAGTCCCATCACACAGAGATCATATATTTTGTTCCCAGAAGCACCTAAAGGACTTGAAGTGTGTTAGTCCCATCACACAGAGATCATATATTTTGTTCCCAGAAGCACCTATAGGACTTGAAGTGTGTTAGTCCCATCACACAGAGATCATATATTTTGTTCCCAGAAGCACCTATAGGACTTGAAGTGTGTTTAGTCCCATCACACAGACCTATATTTTCTTCCAGAGGCACCTATAGGACTTGAAGTGTGTTAGTCCCATCACACAGAGATCATATATTTTGTTCCCAGAAGCACCTATAGGACTTGAAGTGTGTTAGTCCCATCACACAGAGATCATATATTTTGTTCCCAGAAGCACCTATAGGACTTGAAGTGTGTTAGTCCCATCACACAGAGATCATATATTTTGTTCCCATAAGCACCTATAGGACTTGAAGTGTGTTAGTCCCATCACACAGAGATCATATATTTTGTTTCCCAGAAGCACCTATAGGACTTGAAGTGTGTTAGTCCCATCACACAGAGATCATATATTTTGTTCCCAGAAGCACCTATTAGGACTTGAAGTGTGTTAGTCCCATCACAACAGAGATCATATATTTTGTTCCCAGAAGCACTATAGGACTTGAAGTGTGTTAGTCCCATCACACAGAGATCATATATTTTGTTCCAGAAGCACATATAGGACTTGAAGTGTGTTAGTCCCATCACACAGAGATCATATATTTTGTTCCCAGAAGCACCTATAGGACTTGAAGTGTGTTAGTCCCATCACACAGAGATCATATATTTTGTTCCCAGAAGCACCTATAGGACTTGAAGTGTGTTAGTCCCATCACACAGACCTATATTTTATTCCCAGAGGCACCTATAGGACTTGAAGTGTGTTAGTCCCATCACCACAGAGATCATATATTTTGTTCCCAGAAGCACCTATAGGACTTGAAGTGTGTTAGTCCCATCACACAGAGATCATATATTTTGTTCCCAGAAGCACCTATAGGACTTGAAGTGTGTTAGTCCCCATCACACAGACCTATATTTTCTTCCAGAGGCACCTATAGGACTTGAAGTGTGTTAGTCCCATCACACAGAGATCATATATTTTGTTCCCAGAAGCACCTATAGGACTTGAAGTGTGTTAGTCCATCACACAGACCTATATTTTCTTCCCAGAGGCACCTATAGGACTTGAAGTGTGTTAGTCCCATCACACAGAGATCATATATTTTGTTCCCAGAATCACCTATAGGACTTGAAGTGTGTTAGTCCCATCACACAGAGATCATATATTTTGTTCCCAGAAGCACCTATAGGACTTGAAGTGTGTTTGTCCCATCACACAGAGATCCTATATTTTGTTCCCAGAAGCACCTATAGGACTTGAAGTGTGTTAGTCCCATCACACAGACTATATTTTCTTCCCAGAGGCACCTATATGACTTGAAGTGTGTTAGTCCCATCACACAGAGATCCTATATTTTGTTCCCAGAAGCACCTATAGGACTTGAAGTGTGTTTAGTCCCATCACACAGACCTATATTTTTCTTCCCAGAAGCACCTATAGGACTTCTAGTGTGTTAGTGGCATCACACAGAGCTCCTCTATTTTCTTCTCAGCAGCACCCACAGGACTTCTAGTGTGTTAGTGGCATCACACAGAGCTCCTCTATTTTCTTTGCAGAAGCACCCACAGGACTTCTAGTGTGTTAGTGGCATCACACAGAGCTCCTCTATTTTCTTTGCAGAAGCACCCCATAGGACTTCTAGTGTGTTAGTGGCATCACACAGAGCTCCTCTATTTTCTTCTCAGCAGCACCCACAGGACTTCTAGTGTGTTAGTGGCATCACACAGAGCTCCTCTATTTTCTTTGCAGAAGCACCCACAGGACTTCTAGTGTGTTAGTGGCATCACACAGAGCTCCTCTATTTTCTTCTCAGCAGCACCCACAGGACTTCTAGTGTGTTAGTGGCATCACACAGAGCTCCTCTATTTTCTTTGCAGAAGCACCACAGGACTTCTAGTGTGTTAGTGGCATCACACAGAGCTCCTCTAATTTCTTTGCAGAAGCACCATAGGACTTCTAGTGTGTTAGTGGCATCACACAGAGCTCCTATATTTTCTTCTCAGCAGCACCCACAGGACTTCTAGTGTGTTAGTGGCATCACACAGAGCTCCTCTATTTTCTTTGCAGAAGCACCCATAGGACTTCTAGTGTGTTAGTGGCATCACACAGAGCTCCTATATTTTTTCTTCTCAGCAGCACCCACAGGACTTTCTAGTGTGTTAGTGGCATCACACAGAGCTCCTCTCTATTTTCTTTGCAGAAGCACCCACAGGACTTCTAGTGTGTTAGTGGCATCACACAGAGCTCCTCTATTTCTTTTGCAGAAGCACCCATAGGACTTCTAGTGTGTTAGTGGCATCACACAGAGCTCCTCTATTTTCTTCTCAGCAGCACCCACAGGACTTCTATGTGTTAGTGGCATCACACAGAGCTCCTCTATTTTCTTTGCAGAAGCACCCACAGGACTTCTAGTGTGTTAGTGGCATCACACAGAGCTCCTCTATTTTCTTTGCAGAAGCACCCATAGGACTTCTAGTGTGTTAGTGCATCACACAGAGCTCCTATATTTTCTTCTCAGCAGCACCCCACAGGACTTCTAGTGTGTTAGTGGCATCACACAGAGCTCCTCTATTTCTTTGCAGAAGCACCCACAGGACTTCTAGTGTGTTAGTGGCATCACACAGAGCTCCTCAATTTTCTTTGCAGAAGCACCCATAGGACTTCTAGTGTGTTAGTGGCATCACACAGAGCTCCTATATTTTCTTCTCAGCAGCACCCACAGGACTTCTAGTGTGTTAGTGGCATCACACAGAGCTCCTCTATTTTCTTTGCAGAAGCACCCACAGGACTTCTAGTGTGTTAGTGGCATCACACAGAGCTCCTCTATTTTCTTTGCAGAAGCACCCATAGGACTTCTAGTGTGTTAGTGGCATCACACAGAGCTCCTATATATTCATCTCAGCAGCACCCACAGGACTACCGACTACAATGGCTGGAAGACCGCCAAGGGGAGGCAGAGCGTGCAGAGCCAAGAACACAGGGCAGGCAGGCTCTGTTTCTAGTGGACGTGGCCGTGGCCGTGGACGTGGTCGTGCATCGTCATCAGCACGTGGCCATGGGACACGCGCGTCTTTGTTTTCGGCAGCTGGACATGTGGAGCCGCATCATGCTGAAGGCTTGGTAGAATGGATGACCAAGCCCTCCTCATCCTCCTCATCCTCTCTCACCCAGGCTCAGGGTACTGGCAGAGCATCATCAGCCACCCCTTCCCTAGACCCACCATGTCCTCCTGAGGAGTCCCCCCGAACTCTTTGAGCACAGTGTTGGGTACATGCTCCAGGAGGATGCCCACGATTCGAAGGCTCGGATGATGATACCCAGCTTGAGGAATCTGGCAGTACTGTTCCACCAGCTGCAGCATACTGCCAGGTTTGCTCTAGTGGTGAAGAGGGAGGGGATGATGAGGTCACTGACTCCACGTGGGTGCCTGAAGGGAGAGAGGATGTGGAGGAGGACGAGGAGGAGGAGGATGCGGCGTCACATGTCCAACGAGGCAGGATGCCCCCTGGAGGCCAGGTAGAGGCCAGCACAGCAACTGTACAACACCGCAGAGCTCCGCCTGTGCAGGGCGCTGCCTCTGCACGTTATCTGAAAAGTTCTTTGGTGTGGGCCTTTTTTGAGACGAGTGCATCAGATCGCACCACTGCTATTTGCAATATTTGTCTCAAGCGTATCTCGCGTGGCCAAAACATCAGCCGCTTGGGCACCACAAGCATGACCAGACATATGGCGACCTGCCATGCAGCTCGTTGGCAGGCACACTTAAAAGACCCACACCAAAGAACTAAGCGGACCTCTCTTGCTCCTCCTCAGCTGGGATCTCCATCCCCACTACACCTTCAGTCCTCTCTGAAGCTGCTCTGAGAGGACTGAAGGTGTAGAATTAGGTGTGTCACAACAAGTACTTGCAGTACACCGACGTCCGATTGCAGCAGGCAAATTTCCCTGCCCCAGCTGATGGACCGTAGAAAGAAGTACACTCCCAGCCATCCACATGCCCAGCGGTGAATGCTAGCCTGGCTAAATTGCTAGCACTTCAACTGCTGCCTTTTCAGTTGGTAGACTCGGCCCCCTTCCGTGTGTTTGTTCAATGTGCGGTTACTCAGTGGCAGGTTCCCAAACGCCACTTTTTATCACGGAAGGCGATTCCGTCTCTCTTCCGGCATGTGGAGGGCAATGTCCCTGCCTCGCTGGACAGGGCGGTCAGCGGTAAGGTGCATATTACCGCTGACTCATGGTCCAGCAGGCATGGACAGGGACGGTACCTTTTCTTTCACGGCCCATTGGGTCACTCTATTGGCAGCTGGGAGGGATGCAGGACAAGGTGCAGTAGTGTTGGAGGTTGTTCCGCCACCACGCCTCCAAAACGCTACTACTGCTACTGGTTGTGACACACCTCTCTCCTCCACCCCCTCCTCTTCTTCTTCCTCCAGTGCTCTGTCCTTGGAACCAGCGGTGCTCCATAGGCGTACAAGGGGCTACGCAAGTACGCAGGCAAAAAGATGCCATGCCGTGCTTGCGCTGGTGTGTTTGGGGGACAGGAGCCACACTGGGCCGAGGTTCTGGCAGCTCTGCAGGGGCAGGCCGAGAGGTGGTTGACGCCACGTCAGCTTAAGCCAGGAATGGTCGTTTCTGACAATGGCACCAACCTCCTCTCCGCCCTGCGACAGGGGCAGCTCATCCATGTGCCCTGCATGGCTCACGTCCTCAACCTGGTGGTGCAGCGGTTCTTGGGCAGGTTCCCAGGCTTACAGGATGTCCTGAGGCAGGCCAGGAAAGTCTGTGTGCATTTCCGCCGATCTTATAATGCCAGTGCTCGGCTGACTGAGCTGCAAAAGGAGCTGAACCTGCCCAAGAACCGCCTAATATGTGACATGCCCACCAGGTGGAACTCAACGTTGGCCATGCTGCAGCGACTGCACACGCAGCAGAGGGCCATCAATGAGTACCTTTGCGACTATGGCACCAGGACAGGGTCAGGGAGCTTGTTTTTTTTTTCCCCACGTCAGTGGAGCATGATCAGGGATGCATGCACTGTCCTCTCACCATTTGAGGAGGCCACGAGGATGGTGAGCAGTGACAGTGCATGCATCAGTGACACTGTCCCTCTTGTCCACCTGTTGGAGCATACGCTGCGTGGGATAATGGACAGGGCACTTGAGGCAGAACAGAGGCAGGAAGAGGAGGACTTCCTTGCCTCTCAAGGCCCCTTTATCCGGACAGTGTTCCTTCTGTCCCACCCATCACACAGAAGAGGATGAGGAGGAGGAGGAGGAGGAGGAGGAGGAGGATTGTGTGAGCATGGAGGTGGAGCCTGGCACTCAGCATCAGCAGCAGCAGTCTTTTAGGGATGATGTACAGTCCCAACAAACCAGTGGACTTGTACGTGGCTGGGAGGAGGTGGCTGGCGATCATGTCATCCTCAGTGACCCAGAAGACTCCGGACCGAATGCCTCAGCTAACCTACGCTGCATGGCCTCCCTGATCCTGCAAAGCCTGCGGAAGGATCCTCGTGTTCTTCGGATCAAGGAGAGGGACCATTACTGGCTGGCCACTCTCCTTGATCCGCGGTACAAGGGTAAGGTTGCGGACCTTATCTTGCCGTCGCAGAGGGAGCAGAGGATGAGACATCTCAGGGAGGCCTTGCAGAAAGGTCTGTGCAACGCGTTCCCAGAAACTGGGAGGCTACAAACTCCTGGTCCTGGGCGACGAGTTGCTGAGGCTTCGGTCAGTAGCAGAAGGAGCGGTGGGGAAGGTGGACGTCTGACCGATGCGTTCAGACAATTTTTTAGTCCGCAGCCCCAAGGTATGATCGGTTCCAGCAACCATCGCCAGCGTCTGATATACATGGTGCAGGAATACCTTGGGGCAAGGTCAGACTTGGACACCTTTCCCACCGAAAATCCTCTGGCTTTCTGGGTCCTGAGGATGGATCACTGGCCAGAGCTTGCACAGTATGCAATTGAGCTACTGGCCTGTCCTGCCTCCAGCGTTCTTTCCGAACGCACATTCAGTGCTGCTGGAGGATTTGTCACCGATCATAGGGTGCGCCTGTCCACCGCCTCGTTGATCGACTGACCTTCATCAAAATGAATCAGTCTTGGATCACCACCAGCTACCAGGCACCTGAGGCGGATATAACCGAATAATTTTTAATATCACATCCCTTCAAGACTGCCTATGCTGATGCTGAGTGACTGTCCTCTTATGTTCACTGACTATCCTCTTCCTCCTCCTCAATGATCCATGCCACCACACCAGTGCCTAAGGCACAATTTTTTCAGCCCCTGTTTAACAGGGGCGTGTACATACAATTTTTATAAAAAAATGCTTCGCAACACGTGTGACTGCTGTGCTCCAAGTACAGTATCTGTGAGGGGTTGCAGTGTTGTGGCACCAGCACCAGTGCCTAAGGCACAATTTTTTCAGCCCCTGTTTAACAGGGCGTGTACTTAAAATTTTTTTTAAAAAATGCTTCGCAAACACGTGTGACTGCTGTGCTCCAAGTACAGTATCTGTGAGGGGGTTGCAGTGTTGTGGCACCCGCACCAGTGCCTAAGGCACAATTTTTCAGCCCCTGTTTAACAGGGGCGGGTAATTACAAATTTTTAAAAAAATGCTTCGCAACACGTGTGACTGCTGTGCTCCAAGTACAGTATCTGTGAGGGGTTGCAGTGTTGTGGCACCAGCACCAGTGCCTAAGGCACAATTTTTCAGCCCCTGTTTAACAGGGGCGGGTAATTACAATTTTTTTAAAAAATGCTTCGCAAACACGTGTGACTGCTGTGCTCCAAGTACAGTATCTGTGAGGGGTTGCAGTGTTGTGGCACCAGCACCAGTGCCTAAGGCACAATTTTTCAGCCCCTGTTTAACAGGGGCGGTAATTACAATTTTTTAAAAAAATGCTTCGCAACACGTGTGACTGCTGTGCTCCAAGTACAGTATCTGTGAGGGGTTGCAGTGTTGTGGCACCAGCACCAGTGCCTAAGGCACAATTTTTCAGCCCCTGTTTAACAGGGGCGGGTAATTACAATTTTAAAAAAAATGCTTCGCAACACGTGTGACTGCTGTGCTCCAAGTACAGTATCTGTGAGGGGTTGCAGTGTTGTGGCACCAGCACCAGTGCCTAAGGCACAATTTTTCAGCCCCTGTTTAACAGGGCGGGTAATTACAAATCTTGATCTAATAGTTCACAGCAGGGCCCATTCCTGCGCCCACCAAGAGTAACTATGAGGGCCTACAGTCTTGTGGCAACACCGTCCACCACCACCGCCAAAGGCCCAATTTTTCTGCCCAGTTCATCAGGTGCTTGCAATTACAAATCTTGATCTAATAACACACAGCAGGGCCCATTCCTGCGCCCACCAAGAGTAACTGTGAGAGCTTACAGTCTTGTGGCAACACCGTCCACCACCACCGCCAAAGCCCAATTTTTCTGCCCTGTTCATCAGGTGCTTGCAATTACAAATCTTGATCTAATAACTCACAGCAGGGCCCATTCTTGCGCCCACCAAGAGTAACTATGAGAGCTTACAGTCTTGTGGCAACACCGTCCACCACCACCGCCAAAGGCCCAATTTTTCTGCCCTGTTCATCAGGTGCTTGCAATTACAAATCTTGATCTAATAACTCACAGCAGGGCCCATACTTGCGCCCACCAAGAGTAACTGTGAGAGCTTACAGTCTTGTGGCAACACCGTCCACCACCACCGCCAAAGGCCCAATTTTTCTGCCCTGTTCATCAGGTGCTTGCAATTACAAATCTTGATCTAATAACTCACAGTAGGGCCCATTCCTGCGCCCACCAAGAGTAACTGTGAGAGCTTACAGTCTTGTGGCAACACCGTCCACCACCACCACCACCCCCAATTTTTCTGCCCTGTTCAACAGGTGCATGCAATTACAAATCTTGATCTATTAACTCACAGCAGGGCCCATTCCTGTGCCCACCAGTCTTGTGGCTACACCAACATCTAATAGGGCAAATTTCTGCAGAGTATATACGCCAGGCCCCTACTTTCAAACATCCAACTTACAAACGACAAAAGAAAACAGGAAGTGAGAGGAAATCTACCCTAGGAAGGGAAATTCTATCCTGTTAGATTTAATTTGGGAAAAAGGTATCTCCTCTCTACTGATACTTTATCACCAATCCTTGTTTCAATTAAAACCCCACTTTTTCCAAAAACATTTGTCATTGGGACGGAAAGTGAGTGACATGTTCTGAACAGATGTGCAAAGACAGCAAATGTTACAGGGGTGATAACCCCTCCCTATGTTCTCCAAAAAGCTTAAAAATAGATTTTTTTTGGGATGGAGCTACACTTCATAATGTACCTGTTCAGATTCTACTTAAGAACAAACCTAAAGCCGCAAGTGGTTTTAAATGGCTTCTTTTTTTCCTTTAAAATGTCATTTTGTGCAAGGACAGTTCTAAACACGGGAAACACATGCCACTTCACAGGCATACTTTAGACACCCCCCAGGTACCATATTTAAAGGAAAATTTCACTTTTTTTTTTCACTTTATGCATCATTAAAATGACTGCTCCCGAAAAAACGTTAGTTTTTAAAAGTTCTTTTTGCATTGATATATGTCCCCTGGGGCAGGACCCCGGGTCCCCAAACCTGTTTTATGACATTAACATGCATATTGGCCGTTGTAATTAGCACTTTTGATTTCGAACGTTCGCGTCCATTATAACGTATAGGGTTCGAAAATTCGCGCGAACTTTCGGTCGGTTCGAAGGTTCTGGTGCGAACCGAACCCGGGGGTGTTCGGCTCATCCCTACTGGGCACTTAAACCCCCCTCCTGCCCAGACCAATTTTCAGCTTTCGGTGCTCTCACACTTTGAATGACAATTACTCAGCCATGCAATACTGTACCCAAATTAATTTTTTGTCCTTTTTTTTTCCACAAATAGAGCTTTTTTTTGGTGGTATTTGATCACCTCTGTGTGTTTTTTTTTTTTTTGCGCTACAAATGAAAAAAAGACCGAAAATTTAGAAAAAAAAAGCATTTTTCTTTGTTTCTGTGATAAAATTTAGCAAATTATTAATTTTTTCTTCATAAAAATTTTGGCCACAATTTATACTGCTACATATCTTTGGTAAAAATAAACCAAATTAGTGGATATTATTTGGTCTTTGTGAAAGTTAGAGAGTCTACAAACTGTGGTGCAAATCATACAAAATTGATCACACCTGATGTACTGGTGACCTATCTCATTTCTTATGACCCAAACAAGCCAGGAAAGTACAAATACCCCCCAAATGACCCCTTTTTTGAAAGTAGACATTCCAAGGTATTTAGTAAGAGGCATGGTGAGCTTTTTGATGTTGTAATTTTTTCCCACAATTCTTTGCAAAATGAATTATTTTTTAATTTTTTATTTTTTCCACAAAATTGTCATTGTAATAGGTTATTTCTCTCACATGGCATGTGTATACCACAAATGACACCCCAAAATAAATTCTGCTACTCCTCCTGAGTATTACGATGCCACATATGTGGGACTTTTACACAGCCTAGCCACTTAGAGAGGCCCAAAATGCAGGGAGCGCCATCACGTGTTCTAGGAGCATAAATTACACATCTAACTTGTTGACTACCTATTACACTTTTGAAGGCCCTGGAGCACCAGGACAATGACAAGTGACACTGACGTGGCACTGATGACATGTGACACTGATGTGGCACTGATGACAGATGGCACTAATAAGGGGCACTGATGACACGTGACACTGATGACAGATGGCACTAATACGGGGCACTGATGACACGTGACACTGATGACAGATGGCACTAATATGTGGCACTGGTGACAGATGGCACTTATACGTGGCACTGATGAGAGATGACACTAATACGTGGCACTGATGACAGATGGCACTGATACGTGGCACTGATGACACGTGACACTGATGACAGATGGCACTGATACGTGGCATTGATGACACGTGACACTGATAACAGATGGCACGTGACACTGACAGGTGGCACTGATGACAGATGGCACTGATATGTGGCACTGATGACAGATGGCACTAATATGTGGCACTGATGACACGTGACACTGATATGGCACTGATGACAGATGGCACTGACGTGGCACTGATGACAGATGGCACTTATACATAGCACTGGGGACAGGTGGCACTGTGGACAAGTGGCACTGGGGACAGATGGCATTGGGGACAGGTGGCACTGGCAGATGGCACTGGGGACAGGTGGCAGTGAGGACAAGTGGCAGTGAGGACAGGTGGCAGTGGGGACAGATGGCAGCGGGGACAGATGGCAGCGGGGGTAGATCGCACTTTATTTTTATTTATTTTTTATTTTTTACTCACGGCGCTGCTGCAGCCGTTCATCTCTCTCTCCTCACACGCTGTCTCTGTGTGAGGAGGGAGAGCGGCGCTGAGTGATGATCTCATATGTTTACATATGAGATCATCTCTCATTGGACACGCCGATCGTGCGGTAAACGGCCGCTGTGATTGGCCGTTTACATCGATCTGTGACTGGCTGTGTCCGACGGACACAGCCAGCACAGAACTTCCCCGATGCGCGCTCTTAGGAGCGCGTATTAGGGAAGTAAACAGTAGGACGTCCAGGGACGTCCTCCCTGCAGGGAGCGTCCGCGCTGCAGCCGTCTTTCGGCTATAGCGTGGGCGCGAAGTGGTTAAACACAAAACCAAAAAACGTAATATATTACAGCTTACCAATTATTAGATGTGGTGGCTGCATTTTTCTTTTTTAGGCCTTTTTCCTTCTGTCTTCACCTGATAATCTGGCCAGTGACACACCGCCTGTATTAGAATGCCCCCACTCTGGATGAAGGCACAGGGGCACCTTTGGACAGCATCATTGCCAGTCTGGGGGGGGGGGGGGGTGTTAGACTTAGTAGCTGATTTACACTAACACATTAAAGCCAAACTCAGGCTAACAATTTATAAACAGTTAAGCTTACAGTTTTTCCCTTTTTCGTTAAAAGGTTTTACATAACTTAATAAAAGATGCGCGGCACGGAGAGGAGCAGCAGCTAAAAGGAAGAGCTCCGGCGGCCTCGGAGACAACTAGCACTCCCCGGGACGATTTAACCTCACTTACAGCCCCAAAAGCAACCTATCCCTCCCGAGGGACCATCTGTGCATGCCGACAGGCAAAAAAAACAAACCTAAAACCGCTCAGCGGTCCCTAACTAATTATCTCCTGCGGACCCGGGAACAGGCCGGGATGTCTCAAAATGGCGCCCATCCAAGGACCCCGCCGCGTGAATTGAGCGGTACAGGCCCTCCTCAAAATGATCCGGGCGGACAATCGGCTCAGCTAACCAAAGCGGACCTTGAAGATAGCCTAGCAGCTATGTATGACAGGCTGGCCAGAAAGTTCCAGGCCGAACTTCAAAAGACGACTAGTACACTCTCCCAGGAGATCTCCACGTTGGGCAACCGCACTGATCTCCTGGAAGTGAAACATGACGAGCTTTTTCTGGCCTACGCAGACCTGAGAAAAGAACATGAAACTCTGGAAGATACGGTCACCCAGCTACAAAATCACATCGAAGACTTGGATAACCGTAACAGGAGGAACAACGTGAGGGTCCGTGGAGTGCCCGAGTCGGTAACCGACCTAACAGACGCCATCAACCGGTTGTTCCACTCCCTGTTACCCGAGCTTCCGGAGGAATCGTTTACATGCGATCGGCTCCATCGCGCCCTTCGACCCAAACCTCCACCAGAAAAGCCGCCCAGAGACATCATCATGTGCCTTAAGGACTATCTGATAAAGGAGGAGATCCTCAAGGCGTCCCGCAACACCCCACGCATTGTGTTGGACGGCTTCCCCCTCCAGATCTACCCGGACATTTCCCCAGCCACACTGGAGAAGCGTAGGAGGATGAAGGAGATCACATCCGTACTGCAGTCAGCCTGCATCAGATACCGCTGGGGATTCCCATTCAAGCTGATCATCCCTCACAACGGGACCACCTACATCGCCACGTCGATAAGAGAAGGCAAGGAGATCCTCACCAAACTGGGCCTCATAGAACCTCAGCACACCGCCCGTCTCCCTTCTACTCCGCGGATCTCACCCATCTGGGGCACCCCATCACCGCAAAGAGACCGGAGCTCCCGCAGACCGCCACCGCTACCAAACTTCTGACCAGCTTCGGCCACTTAGAACACCTCAGGATCCCCTTTCCTCCAAATTCTACATGACGGTCGAAAGATGAAGCTCCCCAGCATTATAGGTTTGCCCTTTTTTTTTTTTATTTTTTTTTTTTTTTGCTTTCCAATTCCCCTCTTGACCATGTTCAACTTTCTTTTTTGATTTTCATCCCGGCCCCCCCCCCCCCCCCTGTTTCTAATTTTTTCTTATTTTTCTCTCCATGATAACAATCCCCTCCCTGTCAGGACCCGGGGATACCCCATCCCTCTTGCTCCTATATCCCCCCACCAACCACCTACCTCGGATCTCCTCAGAACCGCTCCGAAGAGCACCCTGTCGGCAGTGTTACTGCCACTTTGTCGGTATTGTCTCCGTCCCCCTGGGGCTCACTGTTACCCCGATTCGTGCCTGCCCCCCCTCACACTTGCTCAGTGAGGGATTGTCGCTGACAGCCCTCATCCGCATTGGGACAGTTTACGAGACCCTGGACGTGGTCTCTCCCCCCCCTGCCACAAAGCAGCTCCCCTCGGTTTGGGAGGACTTGGTGAGGGGCGAGTGTGAGTAGTGGACAATTTTTCTTTTTTTAGTCCACACTAAGTTCATTTGGTAGTCTGGATGGTTCAATCCACCAGACCCCTCAGTGTTTTTGAAATGTTAAATGTTTTTTCTTTTTTTGCTGCTAGTTTACCTAATTACTACCTACTAACCAATGATGCTACTACAAATAGACTGCCATATTATTCCTTACTCACCCCCAAGAAGGGTACTTATTTAATGCATGCTTATGATTCATGTTGGGACGCCCCCCAGCCTTGGTCTCACAGAGTAAACCACCCGGCCTCACTTTATAGTAGCCAGGAACACCCACCATGATGGGATTACATGTAATATCGCACAATGTGCGAGGGTTTAACACCCCTCTTAAAAGGAAAAAAGCTTTCCGCTTTTACAAACAACTAGGGGCAGACGTGGTACTATTGCAAGAGACTCATTTCTCCTCTAAGTCTCACCCGAATTTCTTTGACAAGGCTTATAAGCAAAACTTTTACACAACTTTTGAGACCAAGGCTAGAGGGGTGGCCATCTTTATCAAAAACAATGTCGCCTTTGAAGTCGCTCACTCATACAAGGACCCTAGTAGCAGGTTTCTTATCCTACAAGGTCAAATCCAGGGCAAAGCAATCACAATTGCTAATGTATATGCTCCTAACTCAGCACATAGCAGATTTTTCACCGAATTCCTACAAATTTTAGATAGATATATTTCGCCCCATATGATAGTTGGGGGTGACTTCAACACAGTCGCACACCCCTGTCTAGATAGAAGCAGATACACTCACTTTGCCAAATCCTTCCCAAAATCCCTGTCCAAAGCCCTATCCTCCTTACAACTTATAGACACCTGGAGAGCCCTAAATATTGGCTCCAGAGAGTACACACACTATTCTAACCCACATGGCAGTTATGCCAGACTAGATTATATAATGTCAACCCCAATTCTCCTGGCCAATGCTGTAAAAGCGGACATAAAGGTCTGCCCTTGGTCAGACCATCATGTGGTATCCTTTCATACACGTCACGTGGGCTTATCCCCCTCTGTAGCCACATGGAAGCTAAATGACTCCCTTTTATCAGACCTACCCACCCAAACCCAAGTAGCAGCTAACATTGAAGAATATTTCCGCCTGAACGCCATCGGAGACATATCCCCACATACCCTGTGGGCAGCCCATAAAGCAGTCCTGAGGGGCCAACTAATTGAGATTGCAGTTCGAATCAGAAAACAAAAAATGGATAAAATAAACTCCCTCACCCGTGAACTCCACTCACTTTACTACACTCACGTTAGAGACCAATCTCAACAAACCTTGGCACAGATCACTCAAAAAAGATCAGAACTTGATTCCATACTCTCAGAAAGTACTGAGAAATCCCTCAGATGGTCCAAGGCAAGGTTTTTACTACATAGTAACTCGGCCTCGGGCATGTTCTCACGAAAGTTGCACCACTCCATTCAACCAGCTCATGTCTACAAACTCAAGAATAAGACAGGCCAACTGGTTACACACCCCAAAGAGGTTCTCCAGATCTTTTCCACATACTACGAATCCCTATTTACCGCCCCTGATTCCCCCCCAGAAGCGGGCCTTTCCCAATGGCTAGACTCCCTAAACCTCCCCAAACTCTCAGAAGAACAGCTGTCCACCTTAAACGCCCCCTGCTCCGAACAAGAAATTTTACTTATTATCAAATCTCTTAAATCTTCAACTGCCCCTGGCCCGGACGGATTCACGTCTGTATATTATAAGAAATTCGCTCACCTACTAGCCCCACAACTTTGTAAATTTGTTAATTATACCCTACAAGGACACAACCCCCCCCCTGAGATGCTCCTTGCCAATATGACCCTGATCCCCAAGCCTAATAAAGATCACTCCCTCCCCCAAAACTACAGACCAATTTCGGTCCTGAACAATGACACCAAAATATTAGGCAAAATTTTAGCAAATAGATTAGCCCTGATTATCCCATCCTTAATTGGTCCCGAACAAACAGGCTTTATCCCAAATAGGCAAATCACGGACAACATTAGACTGGCAACAAATATAATCCAGGATGCTGACTTACTCTCCCGCAAGGTCCTGATCTTAGGCCTTGACATACACAAGGCCTTCGATAGCGTCCTTTGGCCATACCTAGACCGGGTCCTAGAGAAATTTGGGTTTAAAGGTGAATTTGTCCAAGGTTTTAAAGCTATGTATCATAATCCCCAAACTAGAATAAGACTCCCAGGTTGTTCCTCGGAATACTTCTCACTTGGCAGGGGCACCAGACAGGGGTGCCCCCTGTCACCCCTAGTGTTTGCACTGGCGATTGAACCACTTGCCAGAGCTATCAACAGCAACCCCAACATACAGGGATATAGGAAAGAAGAGAGCGAATACAAAATCAGCTTATACGCAGATGATGTCCTAGCCTTCCTACCAGACCCTCTAATCTCTCTCCCAAACCTCATAGCAACATTACAGACCTTTCAGAAATTCTCGGGCCTTGGCATCAATCTGTCCAAATGCTCAGCCCTCCCGATTAACATTGCACCCCACACTATTTCCACCATCAACCAATCATTCGGTATTTCCCTATCTAACCCCACTCTCCCTTACTTAGGAATACACTTAGCCCCTTCCCTCACAGAAATATTTAACGCCAACTACCCAAGAGCCTTTGCAATGACCAGACGCTGGCTCAAAACTTGGTCCTCCTTTAATATCTCATTACTTGGCAGAGTAGTAGCAATAAAAATGTCAATCTTACCCAAATTACTGTATTTCTTCAGAGCTTTACCAAACTATGTACCCCGTAAGTTGTTGCTATCTCTACAAAGAGATATTAACACTTTTATTTGGCGTAACAAACGGCCTAGACTTGGTAAACCTCTGCTGCACAGGCCAATGTCCCAGGGTGGCCTAGGTTTGCCAGACATTTGGCTCTACTATATCGCAGCCAGGCTGGCCCAGGCGGCTCAGTGGCACTCAACCACCGAAGTGATACCCTGGGCACGTTTTGAGACCCAATCCATCCGCCCCTTCTTTCTCCCAGGCCTCCTATGGCAATCTACACTGAAACCTAAAGAGTTAGCTCCCCTAAACACAATAGTGAACCACACAATACGGCTCTGGAACCTGTACAAGACTAAATTTAAACTCTGCTCCCCTACCCCCCCCCAAGCCTCATTTCTCGGAGACAGGAGGTTCTCCCTAGCCTTTGACTCCCCAAATTCATTCTCATGGTGGATTTTCCACTCACTAGTTACCCTGAAATCCCTCACTAACCGCCAGGGCTTCCTCTCTTTTGCTGACCTGCAGGACAAGACCCAGATCCCAAGGGCTGAGTTTTTTAAATTTTTGCAAATTAGACACTTCTTTGAATCCCATTTTAAAAGTAGAACCACCCCTACCCCTACCTTCTTTGAACAAATCTGCCTAGCAAGACCGAGAGATAAGGGCATTATTTCTACAATCTACAAAGACCTATTAAACTCAGGCCTTCCCGAAAAATCGGTGGCCATGCTCAAATGGGAATCGGACTTAGGTCTGCAAATAACAGTAGAGGAGTGGTCTGACATGCTATCTAACCTACATAGATGCTCTAAGTCCATATCTATTAAAGAAACTATCCTTAAGGTCCACACCCGTTGGTACCTTACCCCAGACAAGGTACATAAATTTCACCCCGAGGCTCCGGATGGTTGCTTCAGAGGTTGCCGCGAGGTGGGGACCCTGCTTCACACCTTCTGGAGCTGCCCGCTCCTCAGCCAGATCTGGTCCCAAGCCTCCTCCAAAATTAGCGCACTCTCTGGGACAACGGTAACTCTTTCGCCCCAGATCTGTCTCCTTTTTGCCCCTATCCCGGGTATCCCCACACATACCCTTAACCTTATATATACCCTATTTAGTGCCGTACAGTGGACCATAGCCATGAACTGGAAATCCCACTCGATCTCGTGGGCCCAGGTCCTCCATAGAATGGAAGCAATTCGCCTAATGGAACGGTTGTTCCATTCCATAATGGACACTATGGACATACATGATAAGAAATGGTCCAGCTGGGCCCTGGACCTGCTTTTGCAGGCTCAGGCATCGAACCTCCCGGAATGATATACCAGGTCATGAGGCACACATAAGATAGCAAGTATGCATCCTTCAATGTTCAGCCTTTGTAAGTATTGCCCTTCATATTCTCAGTATTATTTGTAGTAAAGTCTCCATATCGTTTTTCTTTTTTGAACTATTGGCAGCGACAGTTATAGTTACAGTACTGTTATGACTAACATGTTACGTTCTTCATATTAAAAGGATGTATGAGAATTAAGTTTGTACCTATTCCAAGGATAGATACGCACTCCGTCTCTCTGTCTATCCCCTACCCCTATATGAGAACTAAGTGTAAGACGGCTTAAGCGGCTATCGTGAGCTATGTTACGACCCCAATGTATAATCTGTATATGACCTGTTCATGATACCCCCTTTATTTCTTATCTGCACAATTGTCTGTACAAGTTTTCTGCCTTCTCATCAATAAAAAGTTTATATTAAAAAAAAAAAAAGAAAATGAAAAACAAAAACAAAAAACGATTCTATTAAAGTATGTATTAGTTATTTTATTAATAAATTATGTATTAGTAAAGTGTTACTAAACGCAGGACCCTGCATTCACTATATCTGGTCTCCCACAGTACACAGAACATGGAAATGCAATTATTTTAGTAAATATACACTGCTAAATACCTTTTCTTATCAGCAGTTACAGTAGTCTTGTGACTGATTGTGACTGAGCACTGGTTAAATCTTAGGATGAGTTTTCATTCTCCTCTGACTGTCCTATGAGGCTGCATGGCCCCTGGCTCTCTGTCTGGACAGTGCTGATTGGCCCTGTGCTGATCACATGCACACTCCCAAAAAAAAAATAAAAACTCTACTCTAGCAATACACACCAAACTGAGCATGTGCAGAGTGCCACCAAGGCTCTGTATTATCAGCAGATGGATTGGTGGGGACAGTAAAAGAAGGG
Organism: Lithobates sylvaticus; assembly: GCA_028564925.1. NCBI lineage: Eukaryota > Metazoa > Chordata > Amphibia > Anura > Ranidae > Lithobates > Lithobates sylvaticus. The sequence goes on from CM053028.1 coordinate 15,479,179, forward strand.
GGAAATCACAGAAGACAGGATTAAACTTTTACACAATGCAGGGGATTAACCCCTTAGGTTCCACAGTGAGTATAACAAGCATGCTTTACTGCATATGCAGACTGATTTTCCTGTTGTGGGTTTTGTAACACATTAACTCAGACAAATACCTTCTATTGCTCTCAGCCTCCTCCAAATCTAACTTGCTGTTAGCGGGTGGCTATGTTTGTTCTCCATGGTTCCACTGTATGTAGGGACCCTTGCTCAGTTCTGAAATGGACTAGGGACCATAGACTATGGGATTTGTAGTGTGCATTGCATTACCACAACTAACAAGTACCATTCATTTCAAACAAGCAGAAGTGAGGGTAAAAAGACGAGTTTTAGGAGCTTAAAGAGGATGTTACAAGGAGGCAGAAAACAGTAAGAAATAATTTCATTAAAAAAGCTATTAAATTAGAACTATAGGCAAAACTTTTATTTTTATTTTGGATAGTGCAAGGTAGGGTTATAACCCCTGTCAGATTTTTTTTTGCGCCTTCTGTGTCCCATTGCTTAGATTTACCTTCACTTCCTGTCCAATAGCCAAACAGGAAGTGAGGAAATCCCTGCAAATAATGGAATTCCATGAGGACCCCCAGGTCACCATAACTATAACTAGTGTCCTCATTGGAAGATTTTCCCTCATTTGGGATGTTCTTTTACTTTAATTTTCAATGATAATGGTAAACAGGACAACTGCCTAATGGAGGCACAGGCAGAAAAAAAACTGACAGGGGTTGTAATCCCTTTCCACTTCATCCAAAACTCAAAAAAGTTTTGCCTTTAGTTACACTCTGTTATGATCATGTGATCTCCCCTCTGTCAGCTGCAGGGGAGTGGAGAGAGCGCCCAACAATGGCTGGCAATGCCTGAGAGCAGTGACGTCATCCATAGGATTCTATGCCCATCTGTTGTTGGGGCTCCCTCCTCCCCAACAGTAACATTTTCTTCCAGGAGAGGTTTGAATCACGTTTGTGCGATGACTCAGATCCTTCACATCACAGCCCCTCACATTTATATTAGTCTCCTTCTTACATCAGTGTCCTCAGTCCCCCCCTCACATCATAGTTTACTCCTTATGTCACAGTTCCCCCTTCACATCAGTGCCCCCTGCCACCCTTAACCCAATCCCTTCACAGCACTGTCCTCACCTCTCCCCCCTTCAGAGAGCTGTTCTCACCCCCCCATGCAGAGCACTATTCTTACCCTCTCATTCACCTCTCCCCCTCCAGAGCACTGTCCTGACCCCCCGCATCCAAAGTACTGTCCTCACCCCCCTCATGCAGAGCACTATCCTTACCCTCCCATTCACCTCTCCCCCTCAGAGCACTGTCCTCACCCCCCCCCCATGCAGAGCACTATCCTTACCCTCCCATTCACCTCTCCCCCTCAGAGCACTGTCCTCACCCCCCCCATGCAGAGCACTATCCTTACCCTCCCATTCACCTCTCCCCCTCAGAGCACTGTCCTCACCCCCCCATGCAGAGCACTATCCTTACCCTCTCATTCACCTCTCCCCCTCCAGAGCACTGTCCTGACCCCCCGCATCCAAAGTACTGTCCTCACCCCCCTCATGCAGAGCACTATCCTTACCCTCCCATTCACCTCTCCCCCACAGAGCACTGTCCTCAACCCCCCCTCATCCAAAGTACTGTTCTCACCCCTCCATTCACCCCCCCCCCTTTAGAGCGCTCTCCTCACCCCCCTCCTCCAGAGAACTGTCCTCACCCCCCTTTCAGAGCACTGTCCTCACTCTCCCCCCACCCATGCAGAGCACTATCCTTACCCCCTCGAATCACCTCTCCCCCTTCAGAGCACTGTCCCCACCCCCGATTCAAAGTTCTGTCCTCACCCCCCATTTACCCCCCCCCCCTTTAGAGCACTGTCCTTAACCCCCCCATGCAGAACACTATCCTTACCCTCCCATTTACCTCTCTCCTTCAGAGCACTGTCCTCACTCCCCCCCCCCCCCATTCAAAGTACTGTCCTCACCCCCATTCATTCCTTCCCCTTTTAAAACACTGTCATCACCCCCCTTTAAAGCATTGTCTTCACCCCCCCCCTCATTCAGAGCACTGTCTTCACCCCCCTATTCACCCCTTTCCCCCATGCAGAACACTGTCTTCACCCCCCCCCCCCCCAATTCAGAGCACTGTCCTTACCCTCCCCCCCATTCAGAGCACTATCCTCACCCCCTTTCCCTTTCAAAGGTTTTTTAGCTTCACCTACACTCTCACCTTTTATGTCACAGTTCCCCCTTCATATCAGTGCCCCCTGCCATCCCTAACCCAATCCCTTCACAGCACTGTCCTCACTCCCCCATTCACATCCCCAAATTCACCTCCCTTCTTCAGAGCGCTGTCCTCACCCCCCACATGCAGAGCACAGAGCACTATCCTTACCCTCTCATTCACCTCTCCCCCTCCAGAGCACTGTCCTGACCACCCTCATCCAAAGTACTGTCCTCACCCCTCCATTCACCCCCCCCCCTTTAGATAGGGTGACCAGACACCCCCGGTTTCCGGGGACAGTCCCTGGATTGAGGATACTGTCCCCAAACCAAGTCTGTCCCCGGTTTTGTCTCCAGATTGGATTTGAACACGGGCTGGGGCAATTTCAAAGACAGTCAGTGCAGAATAAAAAAAAAAAAATCTGATTTAAAAATAAAAAATCTGCCGCTCCTACTAGCTTACGGGGTGGGGGTGTTTTTTTTTTCATTATATGTGCAACTTTCTGATGATCATGTGCTGGTTGGAGTGGAGAGAATATTTCTTCAGTTTCGGGTGCATGCCCGGTCCTGCTTGCATGTTCCTCTGCCTTGGCGCAAGTCCCGGCCAGCCACCTGCCCATCTCCTTGCCTTCCCTGGCGGAGTGATTTTCCTCCACTTCCCACCCAGTAGTAGCTGGGGAACGGAGAGTAAGACTTGACTGGCTGTGAGGCGGGCGGCGACGGGCAGGGAGTCGCTAATTGCCACCATTACTAGTAAAAAAAAAAAAAATATGTCCCCCAATGTCATTTAAAAAATCTGGTCACCTAGCCTTTAGAGCACTGTCCTCACCCCCTCATGCAGAGCACTATCCATGCCCTCCCATTCACCTCTCCCCCTCCAGAGCACTGTACTCACCCCCCTCTCATCCAGAGCACTGTCCCCATCCCCCTTTCAGAGCACTGTCCTCACTCCCCCCCCACCCCCACACATGCAGAGCACTATCCTTACCCCCTCAATTCACCTCTCCCCCTTCAGAGTACCGTCCTCACCCCCCCATTCAAAGTTCTGTTCTCACCCCCCATTTACCCCCCCCCCCCCTTTTAGAGCACTTTCCTTAACCCCTCCCCCATGCAGAGCACATTTTTTGGTGCTGAAAATGCCCCCTTTGGCTTATACTCGAGTCAAGCATTTTTCTGCTGCAGAAATGAAATTTTCCGTATCTCGGGGCCACTTAGTTCTAGGAACCCCAAATTTGGTGTTCAAACCTAGTGGAACTAGCACTACAATATATCCAAAGTTGGGGTTCCTAACACCAAGTGGCCCCGACATACGGGGAAAATTGTCATTCTCTGCTGCAGAAATGCTTGACATTTTCCGAACCGACCTTGGGGCCCCGTATCTCGGGGCTACTTAGTGCTAGGAACCCCAGCTTTGGATATGTTGTAGTGCTAGTTTGGGGTTCCTAGCGCTAAGTGGCCCCGAGATACAGGGCCCCAAAGTCGGTCAACTGTGTCCATCTGCAGCAATGTCATTTTGGGACCCTTTGGGTCCAGAAACCCCAAATTGTGGCTGCAGCTAGGGGCATCTAGGAACCCTTAACTACAGAGTTTGAAGTTTGGGGACCTATGGCTGCAAATGGACACAGTGAGGCTACAAATGGGCATTGTTGACCGTCTTTTCCACTTACAGTAGCTGTGCATTTCTCACCCTAGGCTTATACTCGAGTCAATACGTTTTCCCAGTTTTTTGTGGTAAAATTAGGTGCCTCGGCTTATATTCGGGTCGACTTATACTCGAGTATATACGGTATATAGTTTTTTGTTTTATATTATATATTTTTTTTGTATTTAAGTTTCACATATTTGAATGTATTTATAGATAAACATTTGAACAAGCGCACCATTTTTTTATTTGTTACTTTATGCGGTGTTGGAGTGTACCAATTAATGGTTGCAGCTGTTCTTTCTTTTTCTCACTTATTGTCTTCACTTTTGTTTATTGGTAGCATTTTATTTTAGTTCACACATAGCAAGTACATCCATACCAATTCTGAATGATGTCAACTGTTTTCAGTACACAAACACTAGCAGAGCAAACAGTGATGTGGGTCCCCCGTCATCCATTAAATTCATAACCAGCAAGCCAACATAATGGTGGCTACCAACATCCAACTCTTTAGAATACTCTTATGTCTACGTGCTACAAACATTGGTGTGGGAGAAAGGTTCATGTAGCTGTTGTAGGCCGTTTCAGGAACATGTGAAACAGGAATATTTTTAGTGATTGTCATAATCATCATAGCGCTACAATAATTTAAAATGACATCAAGATAATTATTATTTCTGCTACTACTACTATTTTTTTAAATTAACTAACTGGTAGACCCCAAGTTTTAGCACTTGCTTGCTATAGTCATGGAAGGGGTGGGAGGACCCCTAATACCTAAATACCCCTAAAAAGATGATTCGATATTGATAAAAGCCTGGGGAGCTACTGAGAAAAAGGTTAACAGTAAATTCCATGCACTACTGCCCTTTCTAGATTGCTTTCACACTGATCCTTTTTTGTTCAGTTAATCCATTAAAAAAAAGTGTACACACGGTCGGAAATTCCGACCGAAAATGTCCGATCGGACCATGTTGTCGGAAAATCCAACCGCGTGTGGGCTCCATCTGACTTTTTCCGTCTGAAAAAATTTGAGATCCTGCTCTCAAATTTCCGACAACAAAATCCAATCAGACTTTTTCCGATCGTGTGTAGAGAATTCCAACGGACAAAGTGCCACGCATGCTCAGATCAAATTAGGAGACCAAACCTATTGGCTAATAGCCTCTACGTAGTTCCGTCGTACGCAACGAACGTCACCACGTTCAGAATGATCGGATTTTCCGACAACTTTGTCCGAGCGTGTGTATGCAACACCAGTGTCGGACAAAATCCGTCGGAAAAAATCAGATGGATTTTGTGGTCGGAATTTCCGACCGTGCGTACGGGGCATTAGAAGACTGAATCCCTTTAAATCCTATGTAGCTCTTCACACTGGTCCACTGCACTTCAGTTGCAGTTTCTGCTTTCTCCAAGTTTGGTCCTCTAAAAAAAACGCACTTCCATTGAAATGAATGGAAACTGCATCAAAAATGCATGAAAAAAGGCAACGCACCTGTGGATAGTTCTAAAGCTCAGATTCACAGAATCACATGACAAGGCAAATCACATTACAGTATCTAAAAAAAGTGAGTACACCCCTCAAATTTTTGTAATTATTTTATTATACCTTTTCATGTGACAACGCTGAAGAAATTACACTTTGCTACAATGTAAAGTAGTGAGTGTACAGCTTGTATAACAGTGTAAATTTGCTGTCCCGTCAAAATAACTCAACACACAGCCTTTAATGTCTAAACCTTTGGCAACAAAAGTGAGTACACCCCTAAATGAAAATGTCCAAATTGGGCCCAATTAGCCATTTTCCAGTTAGTGTTACAAAGTCTTAGGTGTGAATGGGGGGCAGGTGTGTTAAATTTAGTATTATCGCTCTCACTCTCCCATACTGGTCACTGGAAATTCAAAATGGCACCTCATGACAAAGAACTCTCTGAGGATCTGAAAAAAAAGAATTGTTGCTCAGCATAAAGATGGCCTAGGCTATAAGAAGATGGCATGGTGGCCAAGACAATACAGAGGTTTAACAGGACAGGTTCAACTCAGGACAGGCATCGCCATTTTCAACTAAAGAAGTTGAGTGCATGTGCTCAGTATCATATCCAGAGGTAGTCTTTGGGAAATAGACATCTGAGTGCTGCCAGCATTGCTGCAGAGGTTGAAGGGGTGGGGGGTCAGTCTGTCAGTGCTCAGACCATACGCCGCACACTGCATCAAATTGGTCTGCATGGCTGTCGCCTCAGAAGGAAGCCTCTTCTAAAGATGATGCACAAGAAAGCCTGCAAACAGTTTGCTGAAGAGTACAGATCTGTGTCTTTGAGGCCTGTTGAGTGAAGGCCGCCCCCTTCAGCTAGAAGAGTCAGTGGATGGGTGTCAATAAAAGGGGATACTAGAGAGTGTCCTGAAGATAATGTAGTGTATCAAGTCTGCTGCTAGTGAGAGCAAGTAGACTTAATTACTCCATACATGTGGCCGTATGGTTAAAGCGGTGTGACTGCTTCTGCTAATAATCCGGAGAGTTCAAGAAATGCTATAGATGACCGAAAATCAACGACAAAATATATTAAAAGGCAAAAAGCCCCCAATTGCCCAAAGAATTAGCACCCAGAATGAAAGTATAGTTTCCTACCTGATCCTAATATTTCCCTATGCAGTTTGTCAGCTTTCTTTGCCATAGCTTCCAATCCATTAACACTATGGCCCTCTATTATAGTGAGGGTGCTGGTCTAACCAAAAGCCCCCTTATTAGCTTTTCTATGGGGGGAAGGGTGTTTCCACAAAAAAATCTAAAAAATGCAGCCTGCAGGGAAATGGCATTGTCTTTTTCACCAATGCGATTTCCCTGCAGTTCTTGTACCTGCACACGCACTGCGATTCTACATGTGTGGGGGTGCCATTCAGAATGAATGTCAGCCCCGCACGATTCCACAGAGCACTGCGTTTTAACTGCAGGTGCAGGAATCACTGTGATTCCTGTACCTGCAGCCACAAGCACAGATGTGAACTGAGGGTAAAAAAAATCCCCCAGGCAAATTCGCACATAAATCCGTCAGGAACACAAATATGGTACCTGTAGGATTTGCCTCAAACCCATGGTAGCGGTGATCCTGAACTTCATCGTAAGGCCTGGTTCACACCTATGCATTTTTTTTGTGCGTTTTCAGTTTTGCAGAAACACACTACAGTCCATTTAACATGGTCTCCTATGGGTATAGTTCACATCTGTGCATTTTATGGAAAGGGCCAGGGACTTCTTTCAGTTTTTTTGGTGCTAAGACTTTAAGGCCTGAGTCACATCTATGCATGTTGCTTTTGAGCGTTTATGCGGTGCTTGTCGCGTTTTTGGACATGCATTTTTACCGCAATTTTGCAGCGTTTTGTGTTTTTTACACTGTGGTTGCTTAGCAACCAGCTATATACCGTGTAAAAAAAAAAAACGCAAATCGCGGGAAAATTGCGGTAAAAACGCGGTACTTGTGCTTTGGATGCGGGTCCATTGACTTCTATTACATGCAAAACACTGCATTTTGCATGAAAAAAGTCCCTGACCCTTTCCAAAAACCCAGAGGCACAAAAATGCATTGATGTGAACATGTTCCATAGGAACCCATGTTAAAAGATTTCCCTGCATTTCTGCAAAATGCATCAAAAAACGCATTAGTGTGAATCAAGCCTAAAAAAGTAATATGCAGCCGTGCACTCTTTCTCTGCAAGCTGTATTTTGGAAGGCTGTGGTAGCTCTGTGTAGAGAGTTGATGGCTTTAACTGCTTGCTGCCTGCCCACCGTCAAATGACGGAGGGGCGGTGCAGCTCTTGTTCTGGGATGACATCATATGACGTCATCCCAGAATGGCCACTCTCGCGCACCCACAGGGGTGCGCAGCAATCTCTGTAAAGAGCAGCGGCTTCAGTGCTGGCTATCAGTGCAGCCCATCAATGCCGCCTATCCATGCTGCCTATCAGTGCCCACCAGTGCCACCTATCAGTGCTCATAAGTGTAGCATATTAATGCCTCCTCATCAGTGCCACCTCATCGGTGCCCATAAGTGCCACCTCATCAGTGCCCATCAGTGCAGCCTATCAGTGCCCATTAGTGCCTCCTCATCAGTGAAGGAGAAAAATTACTTATTTATAAAATTTACTGACAGAAACTAAGAAAAACTTTTTTTTTTTCAAAATATTCGGTAATTTTTTATTTTTTTTTGTAAAAAATTTAAATCCCAGCAGTGAATAAATATGACCAAAAGAAAGCTCTATTGGTGTGAATAAAATGATAAAAAATGTCACATGGTTACAGTGTAGCATGACCGCGCAATTCATTCAAAGTGTGACAGCACTGAAAATTGGCCTGGGCAGGAAGGGGGTGAAAGAGCCCTTTAGGCAAGTGGTTAAACTATATATTTTAGCTTTCATTTTCATGATCAGAAAAATGTGACATGTTGCTGATCAAAAGGCTTGGAATCTGTACCAAAGGACACATCATTAATGCGTGCCTAGAGCAGAGTGAATATTAAATACAACCCGGGCAACCTATACAGTAGCACAGCCCAGAGAATTATTGCATGCTACTGCCAGCCTACCATAATCACTTCACATTTCATCCACTTTAGTCTGTCCCGGGGGGCATGTCAATAAAATGTCTTAACATTTAACAGCAAATTAATATTACTTATTTGAATTTCCATTTAAATACATGAAAGTTCATTAGTAATCAGAACTACGATTTTAAAAAAAATGGTGCTGTTCATCAAAACTGAATATTCCTGCCTTGATTCATCTCTTGCTGTAACTTCCAGTATTTCATTATTAGTTATTTGCAAGGCAAGAGATAAAAAAAAAAAAAAAAAAAAAAAAAACAAGGGGCCTGGAAGGTTTAAACGACAAGCTAATCAAAATCTGGTAGAGTAACAAGCAGCTGCAGCCGCACCTGTCAGGTAATCAGAGCGCTGACATAAATTAGGACATCCTGCACTTTTTAAACCGATAAGCATTTTGTTATTTTATAATGAGGAGCTTGTTATTATAAGTGCCTTTATAATGGGATTCGCAGGAAGGTGCCAAATAAAATAGCCTGCGAGCCTGATGAGTCAGCCTCAGAAGTGAGGGATTAGTGTAATCTTGCCCCCGAACCGCCGTCCTAGCTAAACTATTTAATTTTAATATCATCAGGTAATGAGTAAGTATAGAATGGAAAATGTGCAGTATGTGTGCAGCATTTTAATGCATTTTCTTAAAGAAGCAGCAGAGGGCAGTAGACCTCCACAAAATTAACTCTAGTGTATTTCTTTCTTTCTTTTATTTATTTTTTTATAAGACCCATCCAATAGCGAGTCCTGTAGAAAAAAAAAAAACTTTATCGTTAATGTGCTGTGTTGGCAACAAAAATGTTAAGCTTCAAGAACAAAACGATCAACAGAATTGCATGCCAAGAGGGGGTCTTTATTCTTGGTTGGCAATAAGAATCAGCTAATATCACGTAGGACCTTGACTTGTTTTGCATAACCAGTGCTTAGTCATGACACCTATTTTCTGGTTCTGAGTCAATGAAATTGAACAATGGGGCACATCGAGTCTTTCTTAATTTACTTGCAGGATGCGTGTTCTCAGTCAATGGTGTAGTGTAGATTTGCTAAAGGCAAATAGACTGTTCACTTTGCAGGGGAAGTTGCAGTTTGCAAGGGACCTTTCCCCAGAGTTAAGCTGGCCATACACTATACGAAAAATCGGACGAAAAATCGTCCATTAGACCATTCGTTCGATTTTTCGGCCAGTTAATGGACACAAAATCGATAATCGCTTGGACGTTTTTGACCCGAAAAAACGAAGGACAAGGTTGGAAATTTTCTGCCGAACGAACGATAAATTGAAAGGTTAATGTGTTTCCCATCTGACCTGTCTGCACTAGGTATATGTAAAAAAACGAACATCATTTTTTTTTTTTTTTATGTTCACTGAACGATTTATCAGCCATTATATGATGGCACCATCGCTTGCGCTCGCGGCCGAACGTTCGTTTTTCGAAATTGGGTTCGACCAATTTTTTGACTAGTGTATGGCCAGCATTAGTGAATGATGTGAAATTCTGCTAGCGTCCATCATCCAATCATGTGCAAGTGAAAATGCTGTTTTTTTAGTTTTTTTCCTTGCATGTGATCAGGCATTGTTTGCAAAATGAAATTTCACCACATTCACTAAGCTCTGGGGAATATTATCTTGCATAATACCACTTTTCTTGTAACATGAACATTGTATTTTCCTTTACTAAATCTCCCACAATGACTCAGAAAATATTGATGCCAAAGACAACTGGGTAACAGGAAATTTATCTGTAGCCCATCTGCAATGCTGTTTGCCCAGGCTGTCACACAGCCACCCCTGCTGCAGTTCCCCTCTATCTATCCCTTTCTGACGCAGCCTTCATGCCGGTAGTCATAGCCCACCATTGCGGAGGATGACGGAGGGAACAGTGCTGCAGGAAAGCCTGGGTAGAGTGGAAGCCCACCTTCTGAGTCCAGAGCTGGATGGAATTGCCAAAATTGTAGTCTTTTAGGAGCCAGACCCTGATCAGGGGAAATACTATGTGGGACTACAGATCCCATAATCCAGGCACTGAAAGCAGAAAGAAAATAGACAGGAAGCCCAGGCTTGAGGGGATAATCTCACATGGAGAGCCAGGTTGTAGGGGATTGTGCTGCACAAAGCTGAGGTGCTTCCCTGTGTTCCTGGAATAGCACTGTGCTTCTACACCTATACAGAGACTACTGTTGCCAGAGGCACCAAGTGAGCTGCGGGAGAGGTCATTGGCACTGTGGAACCTATGAAGTTTTGCCCAGGATTGCATAAAAAATTCTAATATCACCTTCAGAGACCACAGGAGGCAACCTAATCATGTGTCCAGTGTTCTGGCGAGCTTCTCAGTGACGAGAGGCCATTGGCCATCACCTGCTATACTCCAACTTAAAGTGGATGTAAACCCTCACATTTACCCAGTGAAGTGAACAGCCTCAGATGATACACAGAGATGAAACAAATCTCCCTACATAAGTTTTACATGTACATCTGCTGTCTTCAGCTTTATATATTCTCTAGAAAGTGTTAGGAGATTTTTTCTTCCTGGTTAGCACTGCAGTGAAGCCTGGGCATACAGCCAAGACAGCTGATTGGAGGAAAGGCACCCCCCCCTTCAGCACTTTTCATTGAATCGTTCAATACGCTGCTAATCTTTTTATAGCATCCTCCCCATACCAAAACTCAGACTGCTTTTATCTCCTGTGACGAAGAACTTATCAGAAGTTATCAGACTGGTAGCAGAAGAAGGGGGCAGGAGACAGCTACGGGACATAATGCTTTGAAGAGAGATAAGAAAACACTGCAGCTCAAATTTCATGAATCAGGTTTACATTCACTTTAAGGAAAAAGCACTACCCCAATTTGGCACCCCAGGGATTGGTTTTGAGGTTTACTCCCTTTTCCATTGGAATAATTAAAAAAAACTCTGTTTAAGGGCACTCCAGCGCAGTTTTGGGCTCCAGCGCTGGATGCCAACAAGTACACCACTGGCCAGTGGGCAGGGTTTAGGAAAGACTATGACTTTTAGCTCCTGAGTATAAAGATCTTGTATTTGGGGCTCCCCCATAAGTCAGGGCCTAGGAGGTGTGAACTTTACCCTTTGAGCCAGGGTTCTGGTACCTTGTGAAATTGTATTTACTAATACATTCTTCGGAAACTGTTATTAATGCAACCAATATTTGCCTTTGTTTGCCGTTGTCCGCAGTTACTGTTGCTAGTATTTTCTCTGCTGGATGTGTCACGCAAATAAAAATCCTTTCCTTCAGCCCAGGTGTATCAGAGGGTGTGGCTAGAAGGGTCGTTATCACCAGGAGGCAGGGAACTCCTTCGGGAGTTGTTGTGGAAATTATACTGTTGTGGAAATTATATTGTATAAAATGTATGTGGACATTTTATTCTAGGATGTGTGTTTTTATAGATTGTCATCTGTCTCCCTGTGTCTGATTTAATCATGTGCACTTCCTTTTATGAGTGCCCTCCCCTTTTACTCCATGTCACTTCCTGTGATGTCATTTTGTATTGTGGGAGTGTCTGCTGTTGGAGGCAGGCATTTCCTGTTTGTGAAAGCTTTTGTGATAATAAAAAGGCCATGCTGGGGAGTGTGCCAGAAGGATGGCTGGCTGACCAGGCAAAGATGAGGCTGTAAGAATATTTGCTGTTGATGGCTGTTTACTGGGCAATGGGAAACCAGGGGCTTAGATGGAATGCTTGGCTGGTGAGGTTTGGATGCTGATGATGAGAGGATGACGTGAAGCTGCTGGTAATGTCTGTTTTTAGGAGCTGGGGATCCAGGGAGGCATACGATCAGAGGGCGCATTATATCATAAGATTGAAAGGCGCTTATTAGCGCAAGAGTGTGGCGAAATATCCACAACAGTTAATGGCGAGCCAGGTCTTTAAAGGGCAAACAGAGCTTTGCCTCTTCACAGGCAGAGAAAGGGGGAAAACGGAGCACAGTCCAAGACACGTTTGTTGTCCTGAGACAAAAGGGGTGCGTTTTCTCTGAATGATGCATTGGGAAAGCTCAGCTTTGCAAAAAGAACAAATGTTTTGTCTTTCAGTATAATGCTGGAATTTTGATCGTATGTGTGTGTATGTATGTATGTCTGTGTGTGTGTGTGTGTGTATGTATGTATGTATTTATGTATGTCTGTGTGTGTATGTATGTCTGTATGTATGTCTGTGTGTGTGTGATCGTATGTGTGTGTGTGCGTGTGTATGTGTGTGTGTGTGTATGTATGTCTGTGTGTGTATGTATGTCTGTGTGTATGTATGTGTGTGTGTGATCATGTGTGTGTGTGTGTATGTGTGTGATCGTGTGTATGTGTGGGGAGAAGGGTTGGCTTGTTATGGAAGTTGATGCCACAGTAAGTGAGTAACTTTGGGGGGGGACAAGAAGTGTATTTTGTCTTAAGTTGTGCTGGGTCATCCTATAGGGGAAGGGGCAAACATCATTCCTTTGTGTGTGAAACCATGTGCTAGTTTCGGCGGGAAAAAATCCTCCATGTTGTAGCCTAGCCCTTGTCATGCTTGTTTCTAGGCATCATTTAATGTAAGCTATTATAGGCTAGCTGTTTTCGTTTGGCGGGAAAAACTCCATCTTGCTGAAGTCTGGCCTTTGTTGATTACTACCATGTGCTATGGTGTATGCTTTTTTTCATCGGCCATCTTGTTGTATCTGCTGTGTTCAGCCTTTGGGGCAGATTTTCAACGCTTAGTGCGAGGTAAATAGTACGGTCTGTCCTGTTTTAGAAAGGTGATTTAGAGGGGCAGTTTGATCTTGTCAGCCTTTTATGCAGGAGAAATCCCATTTTGAAGGATTTTGTGCTTTTCAACTCTCAAAGTAAAGCTTTTGCTGTATTGAATCTTGGTTTACATTGGAATCTGCACTGGATTTCAGTGTATAATGAAACTAGCTTTGCAAGTGTATGGGAGTGTCTGAAATGGTAATTCATTGTTCTTTTTAGGCTTGTATTGTTTAAGCCTGCATTTGAAAATCTAGGCTCTTCCTCTTCATTGATATTTAAATGAACCAGTTTGATGAGTTCATGCCTAATGTATCCACAGGAGGGGAGGGGCTTTTTGACTTGCGTTTGGAAGAAGGCATTGAAGTTATTGTAATATTAAGTCTCTATAAATTCAATGGATAACAAGACTAGCTTTAACTGAATTTTTGTACTTTTAGTGGTGTGGGGCATTTTTTAGTCTTTATTTGTTTTGGCTTTTATAGCTTTAGCTGAGTCTTGTAGAAAAGACTTTGGTTTTTAAGAAAAAACTTGTTTTATATTCACTATATAATTTGCAGTAAGTAGTACATTATTTTTGTTCATGCCAAGATTGTTAGTTTATTATTAGGTTGATCATGTAACTACTGAGAACACGGCTGTCCCCATTTTATTTTTATTTCTTCTCAGAAGAGCCACGTTGATGAGCAGACATAAGTGCTCTGTGTAGTGTTGTCTGGCGACGCAGTGTACGGTCGTACAGCGCAATGCGTTTGTGTATGCATACACTGTGAGGGGTAGAGATCTGATTCGGGGGGGGGGGGGGGGGTGATGACGCCCTCGTTCAGGTTTCTAGTTGAAGGACTAGCTGTAGTCTGACAATCCACCGCAAAAGCAGCCACCTGGGCGGTGCTCTCTCCGAATTTAGGTGCGACGGTTTCCCTGGACGCGGGGGTAAGACGATAAGCCAATTCGAATTGCTATGGACACTACGGGTTCATGTATGGGAAATAATAGAGATTTCCCACAGTCAGACAGTATGGCACAGTGCATGAAATATGTAGCTCAGCTGTGGCTTCAGAAGTTTATTATGGTAGAGCGGGAGGGGGTGTACAGAGGGTGGTTTCAGTCCGGAAGGAACCGCATTTATGTACACCTGGCCCGAGGGGATAGCAGTGACTGGTGATCCAATGCCGAGAGGCAGGCTGGGTCCACCAACACTAGATCTGTTGTAGTTTCCTCTGATAATTCTGCCAATGTAACCAACTTATTTTGGCGGGATCAAGAAAAATAGATTAACAAATAAAATAAAAACATTTTCAGGCCTGTTTTTGAACTTTGTGCGGCTGGTCCATGCAAAGATTTCAAACTACTGTTGTGTTTTTTTCTTTCCAAATTGTATGTATTTTCTTCTATCGCTAAGAGTGAAGTCAGAATTCCATCTGGTTGGTTTTAATTTTAATTTTTGATTTAGGAACTATGAAATATCTCCCCCACATTTGTATCAAAATGTTTGTCTCAAGTTTTAGCTGTCTCATGTTCTATGTGGAAACAAGAATAAGTCTGAATCTACCGCGACAGCGGGTGTTGTATTTTAGTAAAAACGTGAAAGTAAGGGTTAGAGGGTTTAGCTATTATCAGTTTCGACGAATGTCATTGACAATTTACCAATGGACACGAATGTTGTATTGTTTATGATTGACAGATTAATAACTTGTGTGTATAAGTATCTTTTCAGGTCCAAGGAGTTTCTGAGGCTCTGCACCATTCTAAACCCTGCATGTTTTCCTCCACTTTGTAAAGATGAGGAAAAGGGGGGAAGAGAGGGCTGAGTGACAATTTTTCAAACCAATGATACTAACCACTCTAATTCTAGCCAAGTTTGTGACAGGTGACAAGTGACAGGTGACAGGTGACTCGGCCGTTGCAGAGAAGATTGATGAACAAGACAACAAGGATGAGAAGTATCTTTATTTATATTTTTTTAAAGTGTATTTTCCAACTAGCTAAGAAAGTGAACAGAACACATGGTTGGGTCTACTCTGAGTCTCCACGGAGCTCTAGTGCCCCAGTGATGACAGCGGTGTATGATATATAGGCATATTGGTGTGAGGAGTTGTGACAAACTAGTAAAGACTCCAAACAGACATTTCTAAATGGAATTTATCGATACATTTCTAGAGGGTAAAATTAATTATAATTTTGACAATGGCTCTGGTTCTCACCAGCTTTGGTATCAGGATAACTAGATAGCCCACAGTTTATGAAGTAAAGCTTCGGATCTACAGTTTATAAAGTAATTCCCCTAATGGAAGAGATTCATGTGTGCTGGTGAATCTCGTCCCAGCATCTTTTATCGCGGCCGATCGCGAGGATCTGATGGCGCGAGGGAAGGTAAGAATGACAGGGACACCTAGAAGGGAATTGCTTGTACACGGTGGGGACTTGAGCTTATGAAACGATTGAAAAACGTATCATCCATTGAGGATGGGATGTTTCATGTAACTGTTGAAGCTACAAGGAAGTTCCCACAATCCAAAGGGGGGTCCTGGGAATCCATAAGTAAAGATTGTTATACCTGAATCGGGGATACTAGTGACAAAGTTCAGGCCCATATGAATGGGGCTTGGATCCCTGAGAGGCAAAGCCAGAGCTGTAGCTAGTGAAGGATGGAATTCTCTAAAAAGTCTGGGAATCTGTGGTGATTTAATTTTTATTTTTGCAGCGGATCATAGTTGAAGGAAGTAGGGGTATATTTACTCATGTTGTTTTTGTTTCTATTCCTTATATATATCGTGATGAGGTGCTCCTGCTGCCTGATTTGGACGCGTGACCAGAGCCCGAGCAGATGACCACATCTTCCTCAATAAGACGCCCAAGACGCCCAACCTGCAAACAAGACACAGAGGATCCCAGACCGACCAGCGACTACTACAGCTCACCATGTCATCTCTACTGAAGAACAGAGTCTACATGTCAAGCCGTGTTCTCCTTTTTATGGACTGTATTCATCGTGGGACACATGGGAGCATATGACAAAAAAGGAAGGACTGTTGTGGAAATTATATTGTATAAAATGTATGTGGACATTTTATTCTAGATGTGTGTTTTTATAGATTGTCATCTGTCTCCCTGTGTCTGATTTAATCATGTGCACTTCCTTTTGTGAGTGCCCTCCCCTTTTACTCCATGTCACTTCCTGTGATGTCATTTTGTATTGTGGGAGTGTCTGCTGTTGGAGGCAGGCATTTCCTGTTTGTGAAAGCTTTTGTGATAATAAAAAGGCCATGCTGGGGAGTGTGCCAGAAGGATGGCTGGCTGACCAGGCAAAGATGAGGCTGTAAGTATATTTGCTGTTGATGGCTGTTTACTGGGCAATGGGAAACCAGGGGCTTAGATGGAATGCTTGGCTGGTGAGGTTTGGATGCTGATGATGAGAGGATGACGTGAAGCTGCTGGTAATGTCTGTTTTTGGGAGCTGGGGATCCAGGGAGGCATACGATCATAGGGCGCATTATATCATAAGATTGAAAGGCGCTTATTAGCGCAAGAGTGTGGCGAAATATCCACGACAGAGTGGTGCCACATATAAAAAAA
Source organism: Lithobates sylvaticus (assembly GCA_028564925.1). Classification (NCBI taxonomy): domain Eukaryota; kingdom Metazoa; phylum Chordata; class Amphibia; order Anura; family Ranidae; genus Lithobates; species Lithobates sylvaticus. The sequence continues at coordinate 15,495,962 of CM053028.1, forward strand.
AAGATTAGCATTGGCAACTCGAACTGAAGACAATGGGGTGGATTTACTAAAAGCAAACAGATTGCGCAGTTTCACTCATTTTCCTTAGTAAATGTAATACCTAATAAGGTGCAAGGAAAACAAAAAAATAACAGTATTTTTGCTTGTAAATGATTGGATGATGGAAATCAGCAAATCTACCCCATTGCAACAGTTTTTTGTTTTTTTTCTTGACTTGTATATCAACAGCCAGGCAAAGCTGGGGTTTTATGAAGTGCTGGCATGTGGATTGAACCCAGGTTCCCAAACAGCAGGGTGTACAATTTGCAACAAGAATGTATACATTTGTTTATTACAGAAGCTACATTTAGATTAGGGCCTTATGCACACTGGACGTTTTTACAGCTGCTGTTTTTGGCTTCAGACATGTTTTTTACAGTCAAACTCTCCAGCATGTTATTCTATGTGTCCATGCACACATAGGCTGTTATCAACTGTTTTTGGCTGTAAAAAAATACCCCAAAACTAGTTGTAGTTTTCAGGACAATGTGATATGATATGTATTTACAGAGATCTTGCTTGGGTGCAATCTCAGAACTTTCAACTATCCCATTTCTCAAGAAATAGCTCGGTTTACAGGCTATGCTGCATGGATTTGTATACAAATGATAATTGTACTATACTTAAAAAGTAACGCCACACATGCCAGATTGATTGCAACAATTCTAGTGCTATCATTTACAGTTAAATCTAAACGAATTACCTGTAAATGCTTTTAAAGTATCATCTATTTTGGGTACATGTTTGTTCTTGTTTCTTGGGTGTCCAGCGTTCCAAGGCGTGACATGTTTAGTCATCTATTTACATAATGCAAATTCATCTTTTATATCTTGGGTAATATACTGTATTGTTTGTGTGAACTAAAATAACTTTACTGAAAATAAGGGTTTGATAACCCTAAGGCCTCTTTCACACAGCCGATCCGCCTGAACGGATGCTCCATAGAGTTCTATGGAGCGTCGGATGTCAGCGGTGACATGTCCACTGACATCCGACCCGCTCCGATCCGAAAAAGTGTGACGGAGGAAAAAGCAATTTTTCCATCCGTCATCGGATCGGATCGGATGACGACGGACTCTACGGTCCGTCGTCACCCAATCTCCCATAGGGGAGAGCGGCGCTCTGACAGGTCCGTCCCTGCGCAGTGTGCAGATCACTCCGGCGATCCCCGCTGAGCAAGCGGATATCCACGGGGCGGATCAGCACTGATCCGCCCCGTTTGAAAGAGGCCTAAGGCCCCTTTCACATGTGCGGACCGTTCAGATCCGCCTGTCAGTTTTTTCAGGCGGATCTGAACAGTCGCTCCATACATCTCTATGGAGCGACGATTGTCAGCAGGGACATGTCCGCTGACATCCGATCCACAAAATCCAGATGGATGGATGTCCTATTTTCCATCTGTCTGGCAGATCGGATCGGATGAAAATGGACAGGCGGTCCGTAATCATCCGATCCCCCCATAGAGGAGAGCGGAGATCTGACAGGTCCGTCCCGGCACAGTGTGCAAAGACAGATTTGTCATCCGCCAGCTCAGCAGGGATCAACGGAGCGATCCCCGCTGAGCAAGCGGAGGAGTAAAAACAGACAGCCCCACGTGAAACAGGCCTAAAAGCTAATATCATAGGACATAATAAAAATTGCAACTACCACTATTTTATTGTCCAGGTTTCTGTATTTAGAAATATAATGTCTGTGGCTCTGGCAGCGAAAGGGTTAATGCATCAAGGTAGGACTAACTTTGATTACTCATTGTTTGGTTTCTTTATTAGAGATCAAATCATAGGATCTAAAAGTTATGCACTTCCTCTATCAAGCAGCAGTTTAAACCAGCTTTTCTCAGCTAATTGTCTACCAAGAAACAAAACAAAGAGATTGCATTTAGGTTGTGTGATAATGTAAAACTTGAGCCCTGCAGGTAACTTGTAACAGCAAGCAAGATACATTAATACACAAGAATGAATTATCCAGGAAAGTAATCCAGAGTGACTAATCTTTCTGAAACCTAATTTGTTCCATCTGGTAAATAAAGATGTTTTTCTAACAACTAATGATATATCAGGAGATTTGGGATGTTAGAAATGACACCAGCCCCAATTTATAACTAGCTTTTAAAGTAAGGTCACATCAGTGGCGGCTGGTGGTTGTTTTTTGAGGGGCGGTAAAAAAAAAACCTCGGGCCACTAGCAAAACTGCCCCCACCCCTGCGACACGGCACTAACACCCCAGCAAACCCCCCCTACAGCTGCTGGTCAGTCCTTAGGCTCGATTCACATCTATGCATTTTGCTTTTGAGCGTTTTTTGCAGTGATTTTTGCGGTGCTTGCCGCGTTTTTGGACATTTTACATTTTTTTTTTACACTGTGGTTGCTTAGCAACCAGCTATATACAGTGTAAAAAAAAAAATTATAAAAAAAATGAAAATCGCGACAAAATCGCGGTAAAAACGCGGTACTTGCGTTTTGGTAGCGGGTCCATTGACTTCTATTACATGCAAAACGCTGCATTTTGCATGAAAAAAAGTCCCCGACCCTTTCCAAAAACGCAGAGGCACAAAAATGCATTGATGTGAACATGTTCCATAGGAACCCATGTTAAAAAAATTTCCCTGCATTTCTGCAAAATGCAAAATGCATCAAAAAACGCGTTAGTGTGAATCAAGCCTTACCCTGGATGCAAGCGGTGAGAGCAGTGTTTTTTAAGGTCTTTATGGAGTGTGGAGCTGATGCGGCCATCTTCCAGCGCAGTCGCCCCTGTCCTTAAGTGTGGTGGGCTCGGGGAAAGCTCCTCCGGTGTCCTCTCTTGGAGCAGCTTCCGCGGTGTGTCTCCTCTCTGCTCCTGCCGGCGCTAGGCATCCAATAGGATCCAGTAGTGCAGCGCTACACAGCAGTTTTAAATGTGATTGTCCATAAAAAACATGTGAATAAAAGCAATGATTGTCCATACAAAATAAATGTGAATAAAGGAGCTTTAAATGTGATTGTCCATAGATAGGTGACGGAAATCTTCCACCAAGATTCAGAGTTCATATGTGAAGCACACTACACCCTTGTGCTCTCAATCTGCTTACCAGAATGAAAAGAAAACCAGGCGTATAATCATGCAATCAAAGATGGCAGATGACACACTTGGATAGCCCCCTCCAGACTTGATAGATGGATCACAGGGTTGCCCAGGTACATCAGTGTCAGGTGGAACATCAGAACTCACATCAGGGAATGGATTTAAGCAATCATCAACAGAACAGAAAAAAAGGAGCAACAATAGTGAATCCTGTAAGGGTATAACACTTAAAATTTATTGTAGTCTACTTACAAAGTGACAGCAACATCAGAACATGTAAAAAATCTGCGGTAGATAACGTGCTTGCATCAGCCAGCCTGACATGTTTTATCCTATGTGGATATCATCAAGCCTCTGATGATATCCACAATCTTGGTGGAAGATTTCTGTTACCTATCTATGGACAATCACATTTAAAGCTCTTTTATTCACATTTATTTTGTATGGACAATCATTGCTTTTATTCGCTTGTGTTTTTTTATGGAAAATCACATTTAAAAACTGCTGTGTAGCGCTGCACTACTGGACTCTTTATTTTGATGAATCAGCAAACTGTGCTGGCCGCTGTGTGTGTTTTTTTTGGGTTAGTCCAGATATTTGTTCACCTTGTTATCCAATAGGATCGCCTGACGTTTTGGCCAATCGGGGAACGGGTTTCATACCTGCTTCCCGATTGGCCAGGAGGATGATCTGTGTTGCAACAGCGAATGTTCATTTTACTAGTGCATTCTCTTCTCTCGTGTTGCCGGTAATCTGGTTGCACAGAACTGGTCTCTCGGCATCCGATTCCTGAATTTCCACCTGTAGCCGAATTGGATGGTAACTACCGTCCATGGATCCTTTATGGTATCCACCTAGACCTGCTTGAATTTCTTGAACCTGGCTCCTACCACAGCAGGTTGGATGGGCGCACCTTCAAAAAGACTTGTGATCTCCTGTGGCAGAAGGTTTTGGTTTCTGGAACTTTAAGAAGGGTGTCTGAGGGTTCCACCAGTTCCTCCTGTACTCCTTCCCGGGTCTGTAAGATTTTGCCTCCCTGTACATTTCTGGAAGGTTACGTCTGAAAGGTGGTGGCTTTTGCTGCTTTGGTCTTCTGTCTGAAGGGATAAGCCCCCATTTCCCACTGGTAACTTTTGATATAGCTGTGTCCAGTTTTGACCCGAAAAGGTTAGTTCCATTGTACGGAATTTTACACCAGTTGGTCTTTGAGGCAGCATCCACTGCCCAGGGCTTCAGCCATAATGCTCTTCTAGCTATTTACTGAAGCCAGCATTGCTCTTGAGGAGGACTTGATTGTATCCACAGAAGCTTCCGCAGTGAAATCTCCGGCGAGACTAAGTTCCTGAAGGTCTGTGATCACCTTCTCTTGTTCTGCTCCCTCTATAATTAGCTTTTCAGTGTTGGAAGACCAGCTGGAAATGGCTGCCAGGCAAGCTCTCTTTAGGTCGAGTTCAATCCTTCAGTCTATCCCTGAACGTTACCGCATCCTCAATGGGTAGTGTTACGTGCCTGAATGTTACTGCATCCTCAATGGGTAGTGCTACATGCCTGGCCAGAAGCATTAGTGATGCGTCTACCACTGAAGGTGATACTAACGGGCTCACGTTAGGCTCCTTAAGTGGGTATAGCTTTGCTAGTCTGTTATTAAGACCGCTCTTATTCTCAGGTTTTTGCCACTCCTCTTTGATCAGGTCTTCCAATTCGTCAATGAATGGAAATGCTTCCGGGTCTTTCTTGAGATTTGGAAAATATTTTTTCAATTTTTGTGGGGCTTCTTTATGCTCCTCCCATCCTATTGCATCCTTTATTGATTTCACAAATGGTTCTATTAGTGAGAAATCAAAACCAGCTGAGACCTCCAATTCTTCGCTATCAGATGAAGCTTCCGACTTATTTGAAGTGTTAGGAGTAGCTGGCGAGGTACTCTGAACAGGTTTGTCTACTTCTGGAGCTGAAACTTGCAGGATTGAGTCTCTAACAGACTCCCTGATTATGTCTGTCACTTCCCTGACATCCGACTCCTTCTCTCTAGTAGCTTCCTCGAAGCATGTACGGCAGGCCAATTTTTCAGGAAGCGCTATGGCGCCACACACTCAGCAGGAATTTGGACGGGAACGATGGGTAGGTGATGGCCTGCGTGAAGGAGATCTCCTATGGTAGGAGTGGCTATGCCATGAGTATGCTTTTAAGCAGCTTCTTCTGCAACTTGAGCGACTTCCCCTGTGGCCCGAGAGGCTTCTTCTGCGATCTGAGCGGCTCCGTTTATGGTCTGAGTGGCTTTTTCTGTGCGATCTTCTGCGATTTGAGTTTGATGACCTTGAAGACCTGATGGGGCTGTCCAATAAGGCAGCATTAGTGGCAGGCTCTCTTTTTCTATCTTCACTACTTACCATGTCCCCCCCTTACATATTAGGCTGAGGATGGTCTGCTGGGGCAGCGGCCTCCATGACTGGTGACAGAAGCTCCACCTGAAAGTGTATGGAGAAGTAGTTACATGCAGATAGGAGAAGAAGGGAAGTATCCCAAAGAATCACCATAGAGATTAGCTTATCCAGAGAAGAAGGATACAAGCCGGCAGGTAAGATGGCTACTAGTAAGGATAGTGCAGTTATGAACACTGCTGACATTTACAAGTGAAAGGGTCTATTTAAATCTGCCGCCGTTGCGGCGGAGACGACGCAAGCGTATGCCCACTCACGCAGGGAGGAACCCGACGCCATCTTGGAGACTAGCAAAACAGGAACTCGGCCATGTCACCACTGTCTGCGCATGTGCAGAAGCACCCGAATGCTTGGCCGCCATAGCCTGAGACAAGCCAGTGCTGTGGGACTACAGGGCTCAGAGGACCCACTGGTGAAAGAAATAAGGTGCACAGAAATTAAACTAAAGGCTGCTGCATACAAACTAAGCCTATTTAAGGCTTGTAAAACCCAAGACAACATACCCCTGAGACCACCAGAGTGGGGTTCCTTCCATCTAGCTTATTTAGAGGCTGTACAGGCAAGGACTTCCACCCAGGAGAGGCTTGAACCTGGTTGGGGCGTAAGCGCTAAGGGGTGCTGTCCATTCAGTCTTGGCAGGTGAGGAAAAAAAGGAGAATACTGCGGGGGATCCTCTCTAGGATTTATAGCTATTCAGTCCTATCAGGTTGTGGGGGAAAAGTCACAACCCCAAAGTGTATGCTACCATGATGCGACAGGAAATATATTTACCAGGATATTTACCAGCTAGCCAGAAAAATTTAAATTACACTATCTACCAATTTGAAGTAAAAACAGGTTTTACTGGCACTAAATTTGCAAACAAAGTATGTGGAAGCTGCATGATGAGTGATGTGTGAGCACCTGACACTCTTGCTTAAAAACAGGGGGGCAGTAGTAAAGTAGTTCTGCTTGAGCTCCACAAATTGGGCTCCTTGTAGGGGAGGAGATAATGCAAATTTAGTATACATAAGGATGTTATTTTCTATAGAATCATTAAGCTTTTTTTTTCACAGCAAAAGAGAAACACTTAAGAATGATGCAACAGGCTAGCAGATAAGTTTATTTGTAATCGGAGTCTTCAAGTGGGAAATGCGATATTCCTAAGAACCAAGGCCTGAGGTGTGCCATGGCCTGGCTGGTCGGTATGCCTGAAAAGAGGGCATACCCTTGATGTAAGAATGAGAAGTACTATAAGTATGAAAAGCTGGGGGAATGGGAGGGTGGGAACCCAGAACGCCGACGACCCAGGCCCTAGAAGAGGAGGAGGCTTAAATAGTCTCTCCGACTCCTCCCACAAATACAGGCTGGCCCTTCGGCCAGCCTTACCACTTGTAATCGGAGTCTTCAAGTGGGAAATGCGATATTCCTAAGAACCAAGGCCTGAGGTGTGCCATGGCCTGGCTGGTCGGTATGCCTGAAAAGAGGGCAAAAAGACACAAGATTTAGGTGAAGAAGGGAAGGTGATGATCCAACACGTAGACTAACGTGCGCCCGGATGGCAACAGTGAGTAACCGGTAAGTATCCGTTGTGACAGAAGAACCCACTGACTCCTGACTTGGTGATGAAAAGGAACCCCCTGAAGAACCTGCGAAGCTACGCAGAACCCACCTGAACGTCCTGTGAAGGATGGAATGAGTCTGATGCCCAAGACAACCCAGACATGCGAATTAACTGCTTGTGCATGAGAGGATACGTAGGGAAAAGGAAGCAAGGGCTGGCCCGAGGAACCCCTGCAAATGATGGCCGAGAAGCATGGACACCAGCGAAGTAGCTCAGTGAAATGCCCCCCCCCAACCCCTGGCCTACCCCTACTATGGTATGAGGATGTGAGAAAGAGAGGGCAAAAATACCCCTGACAGGAGTGCAAACCTGGATGCCTGATGGATGTGATGGGGTAGGCGCTATGGCAATGAGCATCGCCAACATGGCGCAACCATGCCAGATACAAAACACTGGTCCTATCTGATACGAACACGTTGTGCTGCAGCCAAGACGGCCCAACCTGAGAACACAACCTGGAGAAATGACAGACAACCAGACATGAGAACAACAACACCCCTCTGTGCCTACCTACGAATGAGAAACGTGAGCAGAAATGTCGAGACCACTGTGCGTGATGAAACTGACGATGGACCCCCCTCCTCGTGTGAGTGGTGTATGAGCCCGAGTAACCTGCAGCGCAGAGACAGGTAATTGACTAAAGAACTCAGGGCTGGTGTACCCACGGACCGTGGTGGGTAGTCGTATGAGTGTGGTGAATGAACATGCATCGTATGACGTGTGGTATACGGGCGAGAAGATTGAGGACAACAATCAATTTATCAAACGAAACCTCAGCCCGTATGGATCTGTAGACGTGACAGATCCTGACGTGTGAGCCCTAACTAACTGACCCCGATACAACATGGACACAGATACGATGAGACATGACAACCAACAAACAAAACAGCTACCGGAGTATGCCCAGGGTGAACAACGCCCCTCTGAGAAACGCAGAGGCTGAGAAACACTGAGGCTGAAACACAATGACAGAAATGCCAGGGCGGCAACGAAATGACGGAAATGAAATGACGGAAATGGTGAGGCAGAAACGTGATGACAGAACTGCTGCTGAGGCAAGCGTGGTGACAGAAATGCTGAGGCAGAAACGTGGTGACAAATGCTTGAGGCAGAAACGTGATGACAGCAACGCTATGACAGAACGCTGAAGCTGAATGTTGAGGCAGAAACGCAATGACAAGAATCCAGGGGCAGAGACGCAATGACATGAATCCAGGGGCAGAAACGCAATGACATGAATCCAGGGGCAGAAACGCAATGACATGAATCCAGGGGCAGAAACGCAATGACATGAATCCAGGGGCAGAAACGCAATGACATGAATCCAGGGGCAGAAACGCAATGACATGAATCCAGGGGCAGAAACGCAATGACATGAATCCAGGGGCAGAAACGCAATGACATGAATCCAGGGGCAGAAACGCAATGACATGAATCCAGGGGCAGAAACGCAATGACATGAATCCAGGGGCAGAAACGCAATGACATGAATCCAGGGGCAGAAACGCAATGACATGAATCCAGAGGCAGAAACGCAATGACATGAAACCAGGGGCAGAAACGCAATGACATGAAACCAGGGGCAGAAACGCAATGACATGAATCCAGGGGCAGAAACGCAGTGACATGAATTCAGGGGCAGAAACGCAGTGACATGAATCCAGGGGCAGAAACGCAATGACATGAATCCAGGGGCAGAAACGCAATGACATGAATCCAGGGCAGAACGTAATGACAGAATCCTGGGCAAAGCTATGACAGAACGTTGAGGCAGAAATGTAATGACAGAAGCGCTGAGGCAGAATGCCATGACAGAAAACCTGGGGCAGGAACGCGATGACAAATGCTGAGACTGAAATGCAATGACAGCAATCCAGGGGCAGACTGCTATGACAAAAAGCTGATGCAGAAATGCCATGACAAAACGCAAATGACAGAAAAACACGCTGAGACTGAACACTGAGGCAGAAACGCAATGACAGAAATCCAGGGGCAGAAACGCAATGACAGAAATCCAGGGGCAGAAACGCAATGACAGAAATCCAGGGGCAGAAACGCAATGACAGAAATCCAGGGGCAGAAACGCAATGACAGAAATCCAGGGGCAGAAACGCAATGACAGAAATCCAGGGGCAGAAACGCAATGACAGAAATCCAGGGGCAGAAACGCAATGACAGAAATCCAGGGGCAGAAACGCAATGACAGAAATCCAGGGGCAGAAACGCAATGACAGAAATCCAGGGCAGAAACGCAATGACAGAAATCCAGGGGCAGAAACGCAATGACAGAAATCCAGGGGCAGAAGCGAAATGACAGCAATCCAGGGGCAGAAGCGAAATGACAGCAATCCAGGGGCAGAAACGAAATGACAGCAATCCAGGGGCAGAAACGAAATGACAGCAATCCAGGGGCAGAAACGAAATGACAGCAATCGCAGGGGCAGAAACGAAATGACAGCAATCGCAGGGGCAGAAACGAAATGACAGCAATCGCAGGGGCAGAAACGAAATGACAGCAATCGCAGGGGCAGAAACGCAATGACAGCAATCGCAGGGGCAGAACGCAATGACAGCAATCGCAGGGGCAGGAACGCAATGACAGCAATCGCAGGGGCAGGAACGCAATGACAGCAATCGCAGGGGCAGGAACGCAATGACAGCAATCCGGGGGCAGGAACGAAATGACGGAAAATGCAGGGGCAGAACGCAATGACGGAAAATGCAGGGGCAGAAAGCAATGACGGAAAATGCAGGGGCAGAACGCAATGACGGAAAATGCAGGGGCAGAACGCAATGACGGAAAATGCAGGGGCAGAACGCAATGACGGAAAATGCAGGGGCAGAACGCAATGACGGAAAATGCAGGGGCAGAACGCAATGACGGAAAATGCAGGGGCAGAACGCAATGACGGAAAATGCAGGGGCAGAACGCAATGACGGAAAATGCAGGGGCAGAACGCAATGACGGAAAATGCAGGGACAGAACGCAATGACGGAAAATGCAGGGGCGGAACGCAATGACGGAAAATGCAGGGGCGGAACGCAATGACGGAAAATGCAGGGGCGGAACGCAATGACGGAAAATGCAGGGGCGGAACGCAATGACAGAAATGCAGGGGCGGAACGCAATGACAGAAATGCAGGGGCAGAAAACGCCATGACAGAAATGACGGGCAGAAAACGCCATGACAGAAATGACGGGCAGAAAACGCTATGACAGAAATGACGGGCAGAAAACGCTATGACAGAAATGACGGGCAGAAAACGCTATGACAGAAATGACGGGCAGAAAACGCTACGACAGAAAACGCTATGACAGAAATGACGGGCAGAAAACGCTATGACAGAAATGACGGGCAGAAAACGCTATGACAGAAATGACGGGCAGAAAATGCTATGACAGAAATGACGGGCAGAAAACGCTATGACAGAAATGACGGGCAGAAAACGATATGACAGAAATGACGGGCAGAAAACGCTATGACAGAAATGACGGGCAGAAAACGATATGACAGAAGTGACGGGCAGAAAACGCTATGACAGAAATGACGGGCAGAAAACGCTATGACAGAAATGACGGGCAGAAAACGCTATGACAGAAACGCCAGGCAGAAAACGTTATGACAGAAATGACGGGCAGAAAACGCTATGACAGAAACGCCAGGCAGAAAGCGCTATGACAGAAATGGCGGGCAGAAACGCTGTGACAGAAATGGCGGGCAGAAACCCTAAGACAGAGTGTCATGGCTGCAAATGTCAGTTGTGGAAGAGAGGAGCGACGGGCGGGTGGTCGCCCATCCCCCCCCATGGAAACTGACCTATGTGGGGAGAGAGGAATTGATGGCAGGACACCCCTCCCCCCATCTGCACCGGGAGAAACAGGAGCGATCCCCCAGTGCAGACTGAACAGCAGGGTGAGAAGAGCCAGCGGTGGCCGAATGCCCTCCGGCGGCTCCCTCCTGCCTGGACATGTGTGGGGAGAGGAGTCGGCGGCGGCCGCACACCCCCACCCCCACCAACCAGACATGTCCCTCGTGCACCTAAGCGGGGAGAGAAGTCGGCGGCGGCCGAACTCCCCCCCCCCCTTCCTCCAGGCAGACGTGTCCCACGTGGACCTGTATGGGGAGAGGAGTCGGCGGCGGCCGTACATCCCCCCCATCAAGCGAGCGGCAGCCTGGGCAGAAAGAGAGCCGTGGAACTGTCGAAGGACGGGCGCCCCCCCCCTCCCGCTCCCCCCACATAGGGAGAGCGGGCGGGCTGCGCTGCAGAAAGGACAGATGGACGCCCCCGCTCCACACGGCATGAGCGCCGGGAGGACGGGCGGTCTGGGGAGCTATAGAGGACTGTAAGAAAAACGGACGGACACCCCCGCTCCCACCGGCATGAGGGCCGGTAGGGCGGGCTGCACGCTGTGGGGAGTGGAGGACGGTGGAAGAACGGGCGCCCCCCCCGCTCCTCCAGGCATGAGAGCCGGGAGAGCGGGCGGGTGGGCTGCACGCTGGAGCTGCGGGAGAGGTGGAGGATAGAAGGGCGGCCCCCCCTACCCCCAACATGAGTGCCGGGAAAAGCGGGTGGCCCCCTGCACTGAAGTGACATGGGTGGCATCCACAAAACGGTGGAAACCCAGGGATGAAGGGGGGGACGGTAAGTGGTCCCAATGGTGCCCAGGAGAGGAACCGACACCACCGACCGCTGCTCCGACAGGCGACCGGAAGTGACGTGCTTCCAACCCAGAACGCCGACGACCCAGGCCCTAGAAGAGGAGGAGGCTTAAATAGTCTCTCCGACTCCTCCCACAAATACAGGCTGGCCCTTAGGCCAGCCTTACCACATATTGCAAATGAGAGTGATTCTTTAAGTTAGAGGTTAGTTTCAGACATAACAGTAGGAAGCATCAGGGCCGGATCTAGCCGGTCTGATATATGGGCTTAGTAGAAAATGTCTGGGAGGCAAAGGATGGGAAGCCAGCAGGGCCGTGTACAGAAACAGGAATCAGTAGGGCAGTGTACAGGGGCCAGCAGGGCAGAGTGTAGTGGGTCGGCAGGGCAGAAGTTGGGTGGTAAACAGAGGAGTGTACAAGGGCAGAGGACATACAGTAAAATATGTTCCTAAAGGAAAACATAGGGATTGATTTACTAACACTGAAGAGTGCAAAATCTGGTGCAGTTTTGCATAGAAACCATTCAGCTTCCAGGTTTTATTGAGAAAGCTTGATTGAACAAGCTAAAGTTAGAGCTGATTGGCTACCATGCACAGATGCACCAGATTTTGCACTCTCCGGTTTTAGTAAATCAACCTCCATAGCCTTTAAACCGTTTGCATGTCCATTCATTCACTAAAGGAAGGGGCCGGTTACATCTTTACCAACCCCCTTCCTGAGTACCTGCATCTGCTGGCAGGACAGGGAAGCTGGCAGCGCTGTGGGGAGGGTGGGCACACAGAATGGAATCCAATATAGGCAAGACAGGGAGGGTGAGCGGTGTGGCGAGATGGGGATGGAGGTGGCTATTATAGGAACTATGCCACATGTGTCTCTCCCTCCAGCAGCTGAAAGCCAGCGGGAGGGAGAGGGGGAGGGAGAGGGGGAGAAACCGGCGTTTAACTGCTGCAGAGAGCCATGCAGGAAATAGTTACTGTACTGTGTGCCCGGGCCCCCTACAGGAGGACCAATGGCACCCTAATTACTATTGACTTAATCACTAGGTATAAAATTTGTTATTGCAACCACTCCAAGCTATGAGAAGAAGGTCATGGTTAGTTTGCAATAATGTCATTGTATCTGTCATAATATTTCAAACATTTATTTTCGTACTTGCATAAATGGCTAAGTTTAGCAAAGAAGGCATTTCGTCCCCGGCTCTCATCAAGCTTTTCAGGCCTACGTATAGTTATTTTCCCTGCTGTTTTGTCAATACATGAAGCATAAAATACAGAAAACTTTATACTTGTTGTATGCATTGTTTGATATGATGAATTTTGTATTGCTTTGCTCTTCTCTATGCTGTGTAGTTTATTTCATTCGATGTTCTGACATACCTCATTACGTTCTAGTGTTTTAATTTGTTCTCTCTAGTAAACATGACAATCTCCATGATAACTGATGCATTAATGTGCAAACAGATAATAAAACTAGTACAACAATATTTATAGTCTGCATCTAAGACCTTCATTTGTTTTATTATTTAAATTACTATGCTAACGCTGCTTTTTAATAAGGGACATTTTTTTGATTTTGGCTGCAGATAAACCATTAACGCTCTCATATCTAGTGCAGTATACAGAGTAGATCATGACTCTAATTTAGATAGACAACATACAGTGACATTTTGAAAATGAAAGATTAGCAGAGTGATTTTGGCAAACTGATTTAGGCCCCTTTCACATGGGCTTTCCGATCAGGTCTGCCAGTCAGTTTTTCAGGCGGATCTGATCGGACATTCCATTCACCCCTATGGGGAAGCGGATGTCAGCGGTGACATGTCCGCTGACTCAAAATGGGCACTCATAGCTTTTGAACAGGAAAAATTAAATGTAGCACACTTTTAACAAATGAATGCCTTAAAGTGGATGTAAACCCTCACATATACCCAGTGCTTTGAACAGCCTCAGATGATACACAGAGATTAAACAAATCATCCTATATAAGTTTTACTTGTTTATCTGCAGTCTTCTCTTCCCTACACCCCTTCAAAAGGGCAGATCATGTTAAAAAATCTTTCTTCACCTGTCAGGAGCAGAGAGGAGGAGGAGCCGAGAGGCTGCAGTCACAGTGTGTGAGAGCTGATTGGAGGAAAGGCACACACCCCTTTACACAGCAGAAGAACTGTGTTGTGAATAGACAAGCAGTGTGCTGAGCTCCCCTCCCCCAACACAAATTTCATCTCATGTGTCGGGAAAACTTCTCAGAAGGGATTTATGCTGATAACAGAGGAACAAAGCACCAAAGAGGAATGACACTTATTTGGAGAGAGAGATGTAAACAATACAGATTTATGTGCGTTGCTCAGATTCCATGAGGTTTACAGACACTTTTAAAGCTTTTGCAAATCCAGACATATTGGGGGTTATTTACTAAAGGAAACTCCACATTGCACTGCAAGTGCACTTGGAAGTAAAGTTGCAGTAGATCCGAGGGGGACATACAAGGGAAATAAAAAACAGCATTTTAGCTCGCAAATGATTGGATGATAAAATCAGCAGAGCTTCCACTCATTTCAGATCTACCCCTTAGATTTAGAGCGACTGCACTTCCAAGTGCACTTGCAGTTAGGGTTGCCACCTTTTCATCAAGTCAAACCCAAACACTTTAGCGGCGCACAGCAATTTTTTTATATAGTATAAACTATACATATATTTTGCTATTAAATAACATTTCTAATCATATAAAGTTAAGAACAAGAGTCCCCCTTTACATCAGAGTCCACAGAGTTCCCCTTTTACATCTGAACTCGCAGAGTTTCCTTTCACTGTAGGAGGGGACTCTGCAGACGGATGTAAGGGAGAAATCCATACCATACCCCTATCTGAGCACCTAGCCCGGCCGCATGCCCTCAACATGGGGGGCTGGGTGCATTGGGGCAGGGGGCCCCTGCGACACACACCCCAAAGCACCTTGTCCCTGTGTTGATAAGGACAAGGGCCTCTTCCCGAAACCCTGGCCATTGGTTGTCAGGGTCTGCCGGCGGGGAGCTTATTGGAATCTGGAAGCCCCCTTTAATAAGGGGGCCCCAGATCCCAGCCCCCACCCAATATGAATGAGTATTGGGTACATTGTACCCTTACCCATTCATCTAAAAAAAGTGTCAAAAATAAAACGCAGGTTTTTAAAGTAATTTATTAAGGCAGCGCTGGCGTCTCTTCCGACTTCTTCTCCCCTCTCCGGATCTTCTCCGCTCTCCGCTGATGTCTTCTAGCCCTCTCTGGTTCTTCTCCCTTTGTCCGCTGTCTTCTGCCTCTGCCGGGTCTTCTCCAGCAGAGGCAGAAGACAAGTTATTTCAATACAATTTCTTTCTTGGCATTAGGACCATGTGTGTTATTGCCGCCGCACCACGTTGCATCCCACCTACAAAGGGAAGCATTTATCTTCACACAATACCATAGCTCCCAACTGTCACGGATTTTAAGGGACTGTCCCGGATTTTGAACAAAGTCCCTCTGTCCCTCTTTTCTCCTCATTTGTTTAAACAATTGGATTTATATTGAAGAAATAACAGCGTACAGGAAATTTCAAATTACAATGAAAATAATCGCTCAATACTTTCAGCAAGCATATACATATCTTTGTAGAACATATAAGAAAAATAACATTAGGAATACAGTCCTAGGCCAATTTAAGGCAACCATTGTCTAGTACCGGTTAGGCTATGAAGTCTAGTTAGGTAGGAACTTTATCACAAAGCCTGAGGTAATGCGTTAGGTTACGTCTAGTGAGGCCTAAAGAGGAGGAGCATGTGCTGAGAGGGGGAGGGGGGGAGAAAATGAAGGGGGGGGGGGGTTGGTGATGAAAGAGAACCTGTCTATGAGAGCCTGGAAGTCATTGTGTTATCAAAGTTATTGTACAACATTTCTATATCTGCGGTTAGGCATCAATCTGCTGTTTCTGAAAAAAAAATTCTCCTCATTTGTCCCTCATTTTGGTTTGATCTATATAGTTGTAAATAAAATGCACTATTTATCTATCAAAAAGTATTTTACGGTGCTCAAACTTTCATACAGTTTTAAAATTGCCACATTTGTAAGTTTCAAAAGCAAATATTAAGGAATAGTAGTGGTAAAAAAAAAGCACTTGTGGGTTTAATTAATAATTTTTTATATAATTCTCCTTCAATGGGGGAGTGACATGCTATGTAGGCTCCTATGCCTACATACTTTTGCTAAGTGTCCCTCGTTCCCATCTCAGAAAGTTGGAAGGTATGCAATACCATCGTTCCAGTGTATCTTGTCTTGGCTAATCATAGTCCACATATATGAGCTAGTATGAAAGCAACTTCTGCATACAGCTAATGTTGTAAGAATGTTACAAGATGTTAATTATAACTAGAAATGCTTCTGCATTTCAAAGGTTTAGAATTAGTCACATAGGGGTTGATTTACTAAACCTGTAGAGTGCAAAATCTGGTGCAGCTGTGCGTGGTAGCCAATCAGCATCTAAATTCAGGTTGTTAACCCACTGTACTAGGATCATGCCATCCCCTCTGTTATATAAAGCTATGTGCCCCTGTGCCTGTGCTGTATGAAAAAAAATTTAGATTCATATTGTATATTAGAGTGGCTCCTGGTCCTCACATGACTCCTCGGCTCTCTCCTCTCCTGACAGCTATAGTGGGCGGGGTCAAGCTCTGCCGCTGACGTCAGCCGGGGAGGAGGGGAGGAGAGAGAAGAGATCCGAGGAGTCACATGAGCCCCGGGAGCCGCTCTGATATATGGTATAATCTGCATCTTTTTTATACAGCACAGGCACAGGGGCACATAGCATTATATAACAGAGGGGATGACATGATCATAGTACAGATATGAGTGCAGCAGGAGGGGAGGATTGTGGAGTGGACAGAGCTTACAGGCAGGGAGGGGAGGCAGGAGGAGGACACAGAAGAGGACAGAGCAGGGCTGCGGATGACGTAGGCACATAAACTGACCAAGATATCAGGGCTCAGCAGCCATGATATACCGTGGTCAGTTTACATGGTGGAGGGTATAGCCAAGCAGGATCTGCCAGGTATTTCAGGTCATAGAAGAGGCCAAATTACACAGCACAAGCACTGTGCTGTATAACATGCTTTAAGGAAACAGGATCCAATTTTTTTTTTTAGGTTAACAAACACTTTAAGCTTTGACAATAAAACCTGAAAGCTGATTGGTTTCTATGCAGAGCTGCTCCAGATTATGCACTCTCCAGTTTTAGTAAATCAACCCCATAGTGCTTACAGAAAGACCACATCGCTGCTCTTTTTTTATCACTGTAATGCCCCGTACACACGGTCGGATTTTCAGACGGAAAATGTCCTATCGGACAAAGTTGTCGGAAATTCCGACCGTGGGTAAGCTCCATCGGACTTTTTCCGTCGGATTTTCCGATGGACAAAGTTTTATCTCCTGCTCTCAAATTTTCCGGCAACAAAGTCCTATCTGACTTTTTCCGATGGCGTGTAGCGAATTCCGACGGACAAAGTGCCACGCATGCTCAGATCACATTACAAGACCAAAGCTATTGGCTACTATCCTCTACATAGTCCCGTCGTACGCAACGAACGTCACCACGTTCAGAATGATCGGATTTTCCGACAACTTTGTCCGACCGTGTGTATGCAACACCAGTGTAGGACAAAATCCGTCGGAAAAAATCCAACGGATTTTGTGGTCGGAATTTCTGACCGTGTGTACGGGGCATAAGGCCTTATGCACACCGGACGTTAAAATAGTGTTATAAAAATGTCAGTAGCTTTACAGTGAGTTTTGTAAAGTTTTTCAACATTTTTGCAATAGCGCTTTTTAGCATTTTTTTGGCATTAGCTTTTTTCAGCATTTTTTAGCTAGAAACCACCTCTCTGCTATTAGTAACTCTCATTTACCCACAATGCATTTCTGCAAAGCCTGTGTGTATTGTTTAGTGACCATTTTCAGAGCAGAGAGAGTTCTAGAGGACAGAGGAAGCACTGCATTGTTCAGGAGCTATTTTGCTTGTTCTTGCTGTGTTATGGATCCTGTGATGCAGAAAATTGATGAGGCTAGGCTACTGATTTTATTAAGGATGGTGCGCAGACATAGACAGCTGGAGGAGGGAAGTAGCTGTCGACGATGATTCTGGACCCATCCTTTGCTATCCCGTTGTATATCCTCTGGATATTTTGCAAATATGTATACAGGGCTGCGTAGTTATCTGGAGAAATTCTTTAACTTTACGCGCATGACCGTTGATCAACTTTTGGAGAGGCTACAACCAAGATTACAGCTCACACCAAAATGGTGCATGACCCTTGTTTTGGTCCGCACTGGAATCAGATTTAATTGGCTGCGGTGAGAAAAGGCTTCCAACAACATTTGGTGTTGAGCGCGATCCGGTTGGAGCCATACAAAATTTATGGCACAAATCGCATTGCACAGACATCGCATGTGGTGCGTTTGTCGCTTACGCTGTTCACCCGGCACCAGTGTGAATCCAGGCTACTGTACAATAGACGACACCCCCAAACAGAACTCAGGCTTAAAAAATCAATGGGATCAAAAATGGCTGAAAACGGCTCTCAGGACCCACTATTTTTTTTTTCTTTTTTCTTTTTACTGCTCAAAAACGTTACTGCCCAAAACTGCTGATAACAGCCTATGTGTGCATGGACACATAGGATACCATGATGGAGAGCTTAACCACTTCCCGACCGGCGCACACAGATATACTTCGGCAGAATGGCACGTACAGGCAGGAGGGCGTATATATATATATAAGTCCCTCCTTAATGCCTGTCCGTGCCATCTGGAGCGCGCGGAGAGCGGCGCGCTCCCGCACCGGTCGGGACCCCCGTGAGTCCGGTCGCGGGCCCCGCGGACTCGATCGCCGCGGGGACACCAGCGATCGTCTCACGGGAAGGCTGAATGGGGAGATGCCGAGATAAACAGCATCTCCCCGTTCTGCCTAGCAACTAGTGACGCCGATCTCTGCTCCCTGTGATTGAAGCAGATATCAGCATTCACTAGCTGACAGCCACGCCCCCCCACAGTAAGAAACACACCCCTAGGCATACTTAACCCCTACACTGCCCCCTTGTGGTTAACCCCTTCACTGCCAGTGTCATTTATACAGGAATCAATGCATTTAAATAGCATTGATTGCTGTATAAATGACAATGGTCCCAAAAATGTGTCAAAAATGTCCGATGTGTCCGCCATAATGTCGCAGTCACAATAAAAATCGCTGATCGCCGCTATTACTAATAAAAAAAAATTCTTAATAAAAATGCTATAAAACTATCCCCTATCTTGTAAACGCTATAACTTCTGCGCAAACCAATCAATAATCGCTTATTGCGATTTTTTTTTACCAAAAATATGTAGAAGAATACGTATCGGCCTAAGCTGAGGAAAAAAAAGTTTTTTTTATTATATTTTTGGGGGATATTTATTATAGCAAAAAATAATGTGTTTTTTTTCAAAATTGTCGCTCTTATTTGTTTATAGCGCAAAAAATAAAAACCGCAGGGGCGATCAAATACCACCAAAAGAAAGCTCTATTTGTGGGGAAAAAAAGGACGTCAATTTTGTTTGGGAGCCACGTCGCACGACCGCGCAATTGTCAGTTAAAGCGATGCAGTGCCGAATCGCAAAAAGGGGCCTGGTCCTTTGGCTGCAAATTGGTCCGGTCTGAAAGTGGTTAATGACTGTAGAAAAAAACGTCTACTGCCAAAAACAGCTGCTGAAAAAACGGCCAAAAACGTCCAGTGTAGTATTGTAGTTTGCTTGACAAAGTGATAATACATGAGATGTTGCATGTATTGGCAGCTATTTCAATAAACCTGACTGAGCATTGCAATTAGGAGCATCCATCATGGAGTTGAATAAATCATTAACTTTTTCAATCAATGCTCTCATCTGTGCCTATTTTAAAAAATAGCATAACAATGTGCAAATCATTGAAATCTGACCTGTTTTCTGATTTTCTGTCATTCAAATCAGACAAGTTTGCGTAGGAAGTTCATCTGGATCATTTCTCATAAAAAGCAATGTCACCTGCATATTAGAACTCATAGCTGTCCTAAATTCTGTACAGGAAATCTCAAATTCCCCCAGCACTGGAAAAGAGGCAAAGAAGAAGTCGCTGCATGTTATGTGACGTGAAGAAGTAAGTTAATGTATCCAACATTTTTCACTGGTGGTGGGTATACCTAGAATTAAACTTTAGGTTACAAGGATTGAGCTGTGCTACCCATCTATTTGTGTGCTCTTGGTATGTTCGCCTGTTTTCCCCTCCATGTTTGGTGCTATTTGGTACCGTTTCTAGTTAGTCGCTCCCTGACTCCCTCACTGTTCAGTTAGTTTTACTTTCCAACAGGGCTTAGTACTGTCATTGCCTTGTTATACTTTAAAAGACTGGAAAAACATGCGATCTGTTGCACTTATCAGTGTTGGATTCATCCTCTGTGTTAATTAACCACTTCAGCTCCAGAAGATTGACCCCCCTTCATGACCAGGGCATTTTTTGTGATACGGCACTGTGTTACTTTAACTGACAATTGCAAGCCGTGCGACACTGTAACTATTCAAAATGTATGTCCTTTTTTTCTCACAAATAGAGCTTCCTTTTTTTTGATCACCTCTGAGGTTTTTATTTTTTGCACTATAAACAAAAAAAAACGACAATTTAAAAACAAAAAAAACAATTTAACAATATTTTTTACTTTTTGCTATAAAACACATCCAATAAAAAAATTTCAACAATTACATTTCTTCATCAATTTAGGCCAATATGAATTTTGCTACATATGTTTGATTAAGAAAATCGCAATAAGCGTATATTGATTGGTTTGTGCAAAAGTTAGAGCGTCTACAAACTATTGGATTTTCTTTTTCTTATTTTTTTACTAGTGATGGTGGCAATCACCGACCTATAGAGGGACTGGGATATTGGGGCGGACAGTCTGGACCCTTTTGACACTTTTTGGGGACCAGTGACACTAATACAGTGATCAGTGCTAAAAAATATGCACTGTCCCTGTACTAATGATGGCAGGGAAGGGGTTAACATTAGGGGCGATCAAAGGGTTAAATGTGTATCTGACCAGTGCTTTACTACTGTGGGGGAGCTGCTTGTACTAGGTAGGATAAGGCATGGATCAGCATACGTCCCAACTTTTTGAGATGGGAATGACGGACACCTTTTAGCAAAAGAATGTAGCCCTAGGACACACCCCCTGCCACGTCCCCTTAAACTCCCTGGCGGTATGATTCTGTCTGGAATTTAGTGCTGAAAGCGGTACAATTATTTTGCATGGAAATTTGGCGTTTTTATATTGTAGGCATGCAATTCTTAGGAATAACTCACTTAAATCTGTCCGAACCGAGTCTGGTAGACATCTCGGGTATGATAAAGTTTGAAACACAAAATCATAAATTATAATAAAATAAAAATATATATAAAAATGATTCAATAATGTAATCAAATCAAAAACACTGAAATTTGCTCAGTTGCAGAATAGTCGCTGTCATTAAATTTATTGTTTGATGATAAATTGTGATTCTAATTTTTTATCGGTGTTTTCTAGCTGGTCTAAAACCACTTTTGACATAAAGGGACACTTTTTGGTTGCTATGGACAATCTCCAGTTTCCAGGCAGAAAAAAAATCTTTTTATTATATAAAATGACATGCAGGGCACTGGGCAGACCACTAGGGACAAAGGGGATGTGTATTTTTGGTATACAGTACTGTAATCTGTAAGATTACAGTACTGTATGTGTGTTGTGTTTTTAAACTTTTTTGAATTTGGCGCCGATCTCCGCTCCCGTGCGTCGGAACGTCACAGGGAACGGAGACCGGCACTGTGTGAATCGAGCGAGCGGACGGCTCGCTCACACAGCGGGGAGACATCGCAGGATCCAGGGGAAAAGGTAAGTAACTTCCCCCCTGTATCCTGCACGCAAGCCCGAGTCTGGCTCGGGGTTACCGCTCCCAGCAGAAAAAGCTGGACCCGAGCCAGACTCGGGATTACCGCCAAGGAGGTTAAAGAAGAATTCTACAAACAAAAACGATTATTTAAACCCACAAGTGCTTTTTTTTTAACCACTGCTATTCCTTTATATTGGCTTTGGAAATTTACAAATGCAGCAATTTAGAATTTGAATGAAAGGTTTAGCACTGGGAAGCACTTTTTGAAAGATAAAAAGTGCATTTTATATACGACTATATAGATCAGACCAAAATAAGGGACAAATGAGGAGGAAAGAGGGACAGAGGGACTTTGTTCCAAATCAGGGACAGTCCCTCGAAATCAGGGACAGTTGGGCGCTATGGATCAGTGACCCTGCTTTGCAGAGACACTGGATTAATGTCTTCAGTAGCAACAGAACGACGATCTGCCTTGTTTACATAGGCAGACCAATATTCTGCCTGTGTACTGAAGCATCAGTGGGTGCCGGTGGATATCAAGTCCACCTTACCCGCCAATCAGCTCCCGCTGTGCCTAATCACAGCGGGAGCGGGCCGCTGGCGGCGTGTGCGTGCACCCCAGACCCGGAAGTGCAGAATCACGTACTATGTACGTGATCCTGCGCAGGAGAGTTTCCTTGCTGCCGTATATATACAGTATATGGTCGGCAAGCGGTTAAGCTGCCTGTGGATTCTGCCAAGTCATAATGTCTACACAAACTGGGTCTCAGGAAAAAAATGCCATGCGTATACTGTATATTGGCATTTGAAACAAGAACCTAAGTTGTTTCTTCATTGTTGTTCATTGCCCTGAATACAATTCAGTTGCTATACTGAAATCTGAAGCTAATTTTGACAGAAATTATTTTAATGAAAACATGTAATATTTTTATATTCATTAAATGAACAATTATTTCCTTTTTTTTTTCATTCTCATTTTCCAGCTAACAGTCAGATAATCTGCCTTTTCTGCACATGGTTTCTAATGATTTGCTAATGCACTGCAGAGAGAGCACATCTCCCATGATGTCATAGAAGGTCACATCTTGTGCTGATTCACTGAGATAACAGCTCTGCAAGGGGACCTTTCCCAGTTCTGTTCTGTCTTCCAAAACACTGACCAGCAGGCTCAAATGAACAAATTGCTTGTCAATTAGTCTTATGTGGATACACTATTTACTGTCTAATAGCAGGAGCATGTGCTGGTGAAACACAGAGGCATCTATTTGCATATTAGCTACTCCCTTGTTGGAAACAAATCTATTCAAGCGAGATGCTCTCTTGTTAAAGGGGTTTGACCTCAGAATGGAGTTCCTCCTTAAACTAAGCTTCCAGTGCAGAATTTTCTCCGAGACAGATGTCAGTGCCTTTACCCATAGCTGCATGCATTTCTGCTGAGGTGGAAGATTGTTCTTCAATATAAGCTTCACACGGCTTCTTGGAAGTGACGGCAGTGTTATCACCGGCTTTAGCAGATTTAATCTTCTTACTCTTGCTGTGCTTTGACTTTTTTTGAAGGGCAAAATAAAACAAACATATAAAAAACTGCTATCGAAAATATATATTGAATATGGCTGTCCTGAAGTCATCACCATGTCCTACTTGGGATTGGAAAAAAAGACCAAAAAGCTGTTTTGATTGCAAACGATGATTGTTTTGTAGCCCTACCCGCAAAGGAGCAGCTGGTTATGAGGGGTCCTCTGTTCTTTGCTTCAACGTCCTTAAAGTGGTTGTAAACTCCCCTGACCTACTTTTAAGTATAGGTAAGCCTATAATAAGGTTTACCTACAGTGGTGTGAAAAAGTGTTTGCCCCCTTCCTCATTTCCTGTTCCTTTGCATGTTTGTCACACTTAAGTGTTTCGGAACATCAAACCAATTTAAACAATAGTCAAGGACAACACAAGTAAACACAAAATGCAATTTGTAAATGAAGGTGTTTATTATTAAAGGTGAAAAAAAATCCAAACCATCATGGCCCTGTGTGAAAAAGTGATTGTCCCCCTTGTTAAAACATACTATAACTGTGGTTGTCCACACCTGAGTTCAATTTCTCTAGCCACACCCAGGCCTGATTATTGCCACACCTGTTCACAATCAAGGCATCACTTAAATAGGAGCTGCTTGACACAGTAAGGTCCACCAGAAGATCCTTAAAAGCTACACATCATGCCGAGACCCAAAGAAATTCAGGAACAATTGAGAAAGAAAGTAATTGAGATCTATCAGTCTGGAAAGGGTTATAAAGCCATTTCCAAAGCTTTGGGAATCCAGCGAACCACAGTGAGAGCCATTATCCACAAATGGCGAAGACATGGAACAGTGGTGAACCTTCCCAGGAGTGGCCGGCCGCCCAAAATTACCCTAAGAGCGCAGCGACGACTCATCCAAGAGGTCACAAAAGACCCCACAACAACGTCCAAGGAACTGCAGGCCTCATTTGCCTCAGTTAAGGTCAGCGTTCATGCCTCCACCATCAGGAAAAGACTGGGCAAAAATGTCCTGCATGGCAGAGTTCCAAGGAGAAAACCACTGCTGAGCAAAAAGAACATCAAAGCTCATCTCAATTTCTCCACAACACATCTTGATGATCCCCAAGACTTTTGGGACAACATTCTGTGGACCGATGAGACAAAAGTGGAACTCTTTGGAAGGTGTGTGTCCAAGTATATCTGGCGTAGAAGGAACACTGCATTTCAGAAAAAGAACATTATACCAACAGTAAAATATGGTGGTGGTAGTGTAATGGTCTGGGGCTGTTTTGCTGCTTCAGGACCTGGAAGACTTGCCGTGATAAAAGGAACTATGAATTCTGCTGTCTACCAAGAGATCCTGAAGGAGAATGTCCGACCATCTGTTCGTGTACTCAAGCTGAAACGAACTTGGGTTCTGCAGCAGGACAATGATCCTAAACACACCAGCAAGTCCACCACCGAATGGCTGAAGAAAAACAAAATGAAGACTTTGGAGTGGCCTAGCCAAAGTCCTGACCTGAATCCTATTGAGATGTTGTGGTATGACCTTAAAAAGGCCGTTCATGCTCGAAAACCCTCTAATATAACTGAATTAGGACAATTCTGCAAAGATGAGTGGGCCACAATTCCTCCAGGACGCTGTAAAGCCTCATTGCACGTTATCGCAAACGCTTGGTTGCAGTTGTTGCTGCTAAGGGTGGCCCAACCAGTTATTAGGTTTAGGGGGCAATCACTTTTTCACACAGGGCCATGATGGTTTGGATTTTTTTTCACCTTTAATAATAAACACCTTCATTTACAAATTGCATTTTGTGTTTACTTGTGTTGTCCTTGACTATTGTTTAAATTGGTTTGATGTTCCGAAACACTTAAGTGTGACAAACATGCAAAGGAACAGGAAATGAGGAAGGGGGCAAACACTTTTTCACACCACTGTATATGTACTGAAAATATCTACTAAACGTGCGCTGTTTAGGAGATATTTACCTTGTAGTGCACGGATGATGTCATTGACGCATGCGCAGTGAAGATGCATGCGTGGGAGTGACGTCAGGCAGCTCTGAGTCTGCATCCCCAGAAGGTAGAGGGGTAAAGATGGATGCTTCCACCAGCGGTAACATTGCGGGCTTTGATTGCAGGTAAGTGGCACATAATGGGCTAGTATGCGATGCATACTAGCTCATTATGCTTTTTCTTTGCAGAGGAATAAAGAGGAAGTAAAACCCATCAGGTTTACTTCCTCTTTAAGGGCTACAGCCCCTCTGACACTCCAGGTTGAGCAAAAAAGACAAGCAAAAACAGTGAAACACGGCAAATGCTTCTTATCACCCAATAAAAGTGCTATACTGAAACAAGAACCAAGCAGTTAGCAAGTATAAACTCAGTGGGGTTGATTTACTATAGGCAAATATACTGTGCGCTGCAAGTGCAAATGCTCCAAAACTTAGTAAATGTAGTAAAACGTCACTTTGCAAAGAATACTGCTAACACGTGATTGGATGATAGAAATCAGCAAAACTTCTTCTCATGTCAGAGCTTCCTCTCAGATCTAGAGCAACTGCCCTTGCAGTGCACTTCCAAGTGCACGTGCAGTGCACAGTATATTTGCTTTTAGCAAATTAACCTCAGTGTATTATGACCAATAAAGTACAAATAAGTTGGCAACTTGTCAGGAACCATGAATCAGATGGAGATAGAAAATGCAGTAAAAATCACACCTTTTAATAAAATGGTAAAAATGGTACAAATAGTAAACGTAGTCAAAACATAGCCAGGGTATGGTAGACAAAGCGGGTAGTCTGAACAAGCCAGTAAATAAGGAAGCCAGAGATCAGCGTAGTCTGAGGCAGCAGACAGAATCAGGAATCAGAAGGGACGACAGTCAGGCAAGTCTTCAACAGGAACACAGCAGAGTGTCTCTTGATATGTTTGACCAAGGCAAAGGCATTGAAGGAAGTTTAAATAGCCAGAAGGGGCTGGCTGTGGGCTGGACTTAACGAGCAGGAAATGATCACTAGGTGAGCCACTGTGGAACGATGAGTGCTGGCAATTAACTGACAGCTGAGCAACCTAGCACTGAGAAGGGAGAGCTGAGAGCCCAGCCCTGACACAACTATAGTAACACAGTCCAGTGTGCAGACTGGTGAACAGTGAGGGTTACGCATAAATGTCATACCCCGCCCAGACCAGCAGTAGCAGTGTCACTTGAACTGCAGCAGTGGGCAGCAATGAGACTTGATCTAACAATACAAGAGCTATACTGCCAGTGAGAACTGATGGCGGCTGTACTAGGCTTAAACCATCTGGGTAGACATAGTTAAGTTTGAACAGCATAAACAGTGAAGGGTAAATAATGGAAATCTGCAAGATGGATTATAGGGCAGTCCTTATAGTTGATCTTCTGCCGGCTAACATTGGGGCAGGTTAAGTGAGCATTTGTGTACCTTTACCTTATGGTGGTCCTTTAAACTTACAGTAAGGTGCATGTACAGTAACATACAGTAAGGTGACAACAGGTACAATACAGTTCAGTGTAAGGTGAAAATGGGAGTGAGCTAGATATAATGATGGTGCAATGCAACCACAGCTCAGAGGTGGTAGTGGTGTGGTATGGACTTGAAGGTAATGGGGAACAGAATTGCTATGGAGGGGTACAGGTTTGGTACTATAATTGTCCTGCTCTCAGCAATATGGCTGCTGCTAAACAGCACAAAGCGGTCCTCCCACCAACTCCTGGAGGTGGCGGTAGGCTTCTGTGGTAGAAGGGGCCCCTTCAGTCCTGTTCTGGTGAGGCTGCAACTCAAACTGTAAGAGAGGTGAATCTAATCAACACTCTGGTCTCTTGGTGGCATTCCTGCAAAGTCAACAAGGCTGCAAAAACATAATTAAAGCATTTGTAAAATATAATATGCAAATAAAATAATAAAAATAAAAACTACTGACACCATCCACTGTCCTACTGGCACCAACCTCTGCCTTACTAACATGTCCGCTGCTCTACTAACACCGCCCACTGCCCTACTGATACTGTCCTTGTATTAACACATTTTAAAATGTATTTATAAGAGGTGTATGTGTCTGTGTGTGTATGTAAACTATATTGTCAAAAGTACTGGGATGCCTGTGCACTGGTCTAAATCATTTGGTGGAGGGGGATTGTGGTGTGGGGTTTGTTTTTTGGGGTTGGGCTTGGCTCTTTAGTTCCAGTGAAGGGAACTTTTAAGGCATCAGCATACCAAAACATTTTGGACAATTTGATGCTCCCAACTTTGTGGGGAAGGTTTAGGGATGGTCCCTTCCTGTTCCAACATGACTGTACACCAGTGCACAAAGCAAGGTCCATAAAGGCATGTATGAACGAGATTGGGGTGGAGGAACTTGACTGGCCTTCACAGAGTCCTGAGCTCAACCCGATAGAACAACTGTGGGATGAATTAGAGCCTTCTCGTACAACATCAGTGCCTGACCTCACAAATGCGCTTCTGGAAGAATGGTCAAACATTCCCATAGACACACTCCTAAACCTTGTGGACAGCCTTCCCAGAAGAGTTGAAACTGGTATAGCTTCAAAGGGTGGGTCAACTCAGTATTGAACCCTACAAACTAATGCCCCATACACACGGTCGGACAAAGTTGTCGGAAATTCCGACCGTGTGTAGGCTTCATCAGAATTTTCCGTTGGATTATCCGACGGACAAAGTTTTAGCTCCTGCTCTCAAATTTTCCGACAACAAAGTCCTATCGGACTTTTTCCGATCGTGTGTAGCGAATTCCGACGGACAAAGTGCCACGCATGCTCAGATCACATTACAAGACCAAAGCTATTGGCTACTAGCCTCTACACAGTCCCGTCGTACGCAACGAACGTCACCACATTCAGAATGATCGGATTTTCCGACAACTTTGTCCGACCGTGTGTATGCAACACCAGTGTTGGACAAAATCCGTCGGAAAAAATCTGACGCATTTTGTGGTCGGAATTTCCGACCGTGTGTACGGGGCATAAGACTGGGATGCCATTAAAGTTCATGTGAGTGTAAAGGCAGGTGTCCCAATACTTTTGACAATATACTGTATGTGTGTGGCCTTTAAGTGTAACTAAACCCACCAATTTATCTGTTTCTCAAAACAGTTACATTCAAGGCATGCTGTGTATGATAACTGTCACAGTTGTTTGTGATCTCCGCTGGAATGTGAAGTCATCCAATAGCTGGTTTCATAACCAATCACATGTGCAGCACTATGGCAACTGCAGATCAAACAGAGGCTCCTTGGCTGTAAAGTATAGGAGGGCTTAGTTTCACTTTACCTGACAGGGAATCATCCTCCCAATTGTTGTAAACATAATCGTTTTACAGACAGCTTAAGACCCCATACACAATATACAACTTTTTTTTGTCAGATTTCCTTTAGATTTACCAAAACCATGTAGTGCAAGGGCATGCATGATTGCATACAAATTGAAATGCTTAAAGTTTGACCTCATATTATATGGTTTTGGTAAATCTGAAGGAAAAAAATCGACAGAAAATTGTATAGTGTGTATCCAGCTTTACTCGAGTTTAAAATCTCTGAAAACTCAATTGAAGCAATGAAAGTGTAAACACAGCATTTTCCTGTAGGTGTCAGCAACACATTATACATCAGTCAGACGTTGGCTGTTTCTGTCCTAATCAAAGTTTTGTTAAAGGTTTGTATGCAGTAAGGGATTGGAAGTAATTCTTGCAGATGTAAAATTTTATCTCTGATGTGTAACCATAAAATGATGTAGATAGTTGCAGTCAGGATTTTCCTCCCTTTCAAAGTGTACCTTTACCTTAGCATAATTGTAGACCAGAGGCCTAGTGTCAGAGCACCAGAAGTATAGCGATAGCTGTACTCCGGAGTTCAGTAAAAACCATGCGCCTCATTGGACGAGTATAAAAGATTGCATTTATAAAATAAAATAAAATTATCCATTTTTTTTTTTAATACGTTACCTTATCTTATTATAACATTGGGTGTTATTATTAATATATATTGTTTTATTATATTACCGTCTTCAGTTTGCAGCTCACAATTAAGAATATATTAAAGCGGTAGTAAACCGCTGAAGTTTAAACAAAAAAGAAAGCACCTGCACACACATAATTGCATTTTCGTCCATCCACAGAAGGCTTTGTATTTTGTGAAATGATACAAAACCTTCCATGACTGGGCAGAAGGAGGGTGGGGCAGGCAAAGCAGCTGTAGGATCCGAGACCAGAGGCCTAGTGTCAGAGCACCAGAATTTCCATGCTCCTCATTGGTAGGGTTGCCACCTTTTAGTCAAACCTGAACACTTTAGCGGCGCACAGCAACTTTGTTTTATATAGTATAAACTATACATATATTTTGCTATTAAATAACATTTCTAATCATAAGAAGTTAATAACAAGAGTCCTCCTTAACATCAGAGTCCACAGAGTTCCCCTTTTACATCTAAACTTGCAGAGTTGCCTTTCACTGTAAGGGTGGAATCTGCAGACTCTGATGTAAGGGAAAACCCTGGGACTCTAACATAAGGGATGCTCTGGGAACCCTGATTTAAGGGAACGCTGAGGACTCTGATCTACGGAGAGGACTCTGATGTAAGGGGGAACACTGTGGCCTCCGGTGTAATATGGGGAACTCTGATGTAAAGGGTGCTCTGAGAACCCCGATTTACCTTAGTGTACTCACTCAGAGGCAGGAGAGAGAAGGGGGAGACTTCAATCACAGACAGGGATGGATGGTGAACTCACTCACCTCTTGGCAGTCAGCACCTCTTATCCAGATGTATCTGAGGCTGCTGGACTTCAAATTTCTGACCCCCCATGTTCCTTTTCTGAGGCACAGCGCCAGGGATTGGAGTGTGGGCAAACACAGAGTGGTGGGAGCAGGAGGAAGAGGTGCAGATCGAGCCCTCTCTCCTCTCCTGTCTGTGTGTGTTTGAGGGGGTTGCTAGGTTGTTGCTGGCTTTGGGCAGTGTGAAAGAAAGTGTAACAGACACTCTCAGCTTAGGCAACTGCAGCCAGCAACCCTGCTGGGAAGCCATAGTCCAGTCTGAATCATGTGTCTGGGTTTCAGGCAGTCTGAATCCCGGACACATGATTCCAAACCCGAACTGTCCGGTTGAATCTCGGACAGGTGGCAACCCTACTCATTGTACTTAAAGTGGAGCTCCAGTCTCCCCCCAAAAAAATAAAAGTCAGCAGCTACAAATACTGTAGCTGCTGACTTTTCCTATAAGGACAATTACCTGTTCAGGAATCCAGTGATGTCGGCATCTGAGCCGATTCTTCAGTCGGCTTGGGTGCAGGCGTCAGCATTGTAAGTAAGTAAACCAGCAGTGAAGCCTTGCCGGTTTCCTAATACGCATGCGTGAGTCGAGCTGTGCTTTGTAAATGGTCCCGCAGTCTTCTGTGACCTGTGTGTGTCCCAGAATGCTGTGGGTGGAAGACGAGGTGCCGAACATGCTCGTAGATCACCACAGTGATCTAAGCTGGAAGTGGGAGCGGGTACCTGTCAAAACGAGGTACCCGCTCCCCCCAAAAAGTTCCAAATGTGGCAGTGGAGGGGTGCAAACAAGTGGAGCTTCCCCTCTTGGGTGGAGCTCCGCTTAAAGCTGGGCATATATGAGTCCGTTTTTTTTTTTTTTTCATCAGCCCCTCGGCTGCAGCACTGATCAAACAAACATTTTCCAACAAGCTTGTTCATGAGAAGTCAATCGTGAGATTGACCGCTCACAAATGGGAACGGTCATAGATAGATTTACCACTGCCGACTGCACGCCCGCCGTCGTTTGGTGGAGGCAGTATGGCACTCCTGCGCGAATCGCCGTAGCTGTACGGCGGGCCTTTAAAGAGTTTAGGGGGACAGTGTGCGATGGCTGCTGGCTACGCGCGATTGCTCCTGAGAAAAAGAACGGAGATCTGTCAATGTAAACAGACAGATCTCTGTCCAGTCAGGGGAGTAGACACAGATCATCTGCTCCTAGTACTTAGGAGCAGCAATCAGTCTCCTCCCCCAGTCAGTCCCATCCCCCCCACAGTTAGAAACACACCGAGGGAACACACTTAACCCCTTGATCGCCCCCTAGTGTTAACCCCCCTCTCTGCCAGTGACATTTATACAGTAACCAGTGGCTGATGGCTGTATAGATGTCAATGATCACAGAATAGTGACAAAAGTGTCCGATCTGTTCACCGCAATGTGGCAGTCCCGATAAAAATCGCAAATCGCTGCCATTACTAGTAAAAAAAACAAATTTGTAATAAAAATGCCATAAATCAATAGCCTATTTTGTAGATGCTATACAAACAATATACGCTTATTGCGATTTTTATTTTTTTACCAAAAATATGTAGAAGAATACATATCAGTCTAAACTGAGGAAGAAACTTGTTTTTTTTATATATTTTTTTGGGATATTTATTATAGCAAAAAGTAAAAAATATAGCTTTTTTTTTTCCAAAATTGTCTGTCTTTTTTTGTTTATAGCGCAAAAAATAAAAACCGCAGAGGTGATCAAATACCACCAAAAGTAAGCTCTATTTGTGGGGAAAAAAGGACGTTGCATGATTGCGCAATTGTCAGTTAAAGCCACGCAGTGCCGTATCGCAAAAAATGGCCTGATCGGGAAGGGTGTAAATACTTCCGGGGGTGAAGTGGTTAAATTCATCCGGCCCCTGCTGAACTGGCTGAATTTTGATCCATCTATGGCCAACGTTAACATATTACGAGTTCTTTTATTATCTATCTATTACGAGAACAGAGCAAAAAGGACCAAAATAAAAGGAGTTCATTAGATATGCTTTAAAAGCAATCCCAGTTAAAAGTGGAACCAGTTAATAAGCTACCAATACTTTTCAGTAAACACAGCAAATGTCAGACAGTAAATTTACTCAATTTATCTTAAAGTTGAAGTTTAGAATGATTTTTTGGGATAGAATACCATACACATTAGTTATGTGTAATGATGTGTATCCCATTACCTGGAGGCATCTGCCACAAATCTTCCCTTCAGTGCCTCCTCAGAGACTTCAGACACCGCAGTCGTCTTCCAAGCGCTGTAAAAGTTAAAGTTGAACTTGATTTAACAGTTTCCCAACACCGTTACATGCAAAGGATGCCGTGACTGATAGCTTTCTTGGATGTAGAAAATAGGAGGATTCACCTCTGCTTTAACTGCAGTCACTGCTGAATAAAAACATTGTGGCAGCTGCCCGTCCCCTTCTCCTCTCTCCACCATTCACAGACCTCGTCATAGGTGTGCGCAGCCTATTGCATTAGGGTTTGCACCCTGAAGTCCAAACACCCATGGGTGTGTGTGTGTGTATGTGTGTGTGTATATATATAAATATATACATATATATATATATATAATATATATATATATATATATATATATTAGGGGTGCAACGGATCAAAAAACTCACGGATCGGATCGATCCTCGGATCAGGAGTCACGGATCGGATCATTTTTCGGATCAGCAAATAATAGTTGAATTTGCAAAAACCTGTGAAAATTCCGCCACCATATAGTCCCCACTGTAATATCCACGTCATCTCCCCCACTGTAATATCCACATCATCTCCCCCACTGTAATATCCACGTCATTTCCCCCACTGTAATATCCACGTCATCTCCCCCACTGTAATATCCACGTCATCTCCCCCACTGTAATATCCACGTCATCTCCCCCACTGTAATATCCACATCCTCTCCCCACTGTAATATTGGCTGGGTATCGCAGAGTATTGGCTGGGTATCGCAGAGTATTGGCTGGGTATCGCAG
Source organism: Lithobates sylvaticus (assembly GCA_028564925.1). NCBI lineage: Eukaryota > Metazoa > Chordata > Amphibia > Anura > Ranidae > Lithobates > Lithobates sylvaticus. The sequence continues at coordinate 15,529,006 of CM053028.1, forward strand.
AGTATCGCAGAGTATTGGCTGGGTAATGCAGAGTATCGCAGAGTATTGGCTGGGTAATGCAGAGTATCGCAGAGTATTGGCTGGGTAATGCAGAGTATCGCAGAGTATTGGCTGGGTAATGCAGAGTATCGCAGAGTATTGGCTGGGTAATGCAGAGTATCGCAGAGTATTGGCTGGGTAATGCAGAGTATCGCAGAGTATTGGCTGGGTAATGCAGCGTATATGCAGGGTAATGCAGAGTATATGCAGGGTAATGCAGAGTATATGCAGGGTAATGCAGAGTAAATGCAGGGTAATGCAGAGTAAATGCAGGGTAATGCAGGATATTGGCTGGGTAATTCAGGGTATGTTTACAAGTGATCGCTCCGTCATTTGACGGAGCGATCACATTGTAAACAGTGGCCGGGTGTACCAAGATGGTCGCCGCTCCGGAGCTAGGCCGAAGCCGTGGCCTTTCCTAAGGCCGCCGGGTGTACAAAGATGGCCGCCGCCACTCCGGAGCTAGGCCGAAGCCGCGGCCTTTCCTAAGGCCGAGGCCGTGGAGCACTCCGCGGATCGCGGGGTGTGCCGATCCGAACGGGGTGGCCCGTTCGGATCACGGATCGTCGACGATCCGTTGCACCCCTAATATATATATATATATATATATATTATATATATATATATATATATATATATATACACACACACAGTATATGCTATATATACAGTTGTGCTCAAAGGTTTGCATACCCTGGCAGAAATTGTGAATTTTTTGCATTAATATTGAAATATGACTGATCATGCCAAAAAACTGTCTTTTATTTAAGGGTAGCAATCACATAAAGCCATTTATTATCACATCGTTTTTTGGATCCTTTTTAAATCATAATGATAACAGAAATCACATGGCCCTGATCAAAAGTTTACATACCCTGGAATGTTTGGCCTTGGTACAGACGCAGAAGGTGGCACACACAGGTTAAAATGGCAATTAAAGGTTAATTTCCCACATTTGTGTTTTTTTAACCACTTCAGCACCCGGAGGATTTTACCCCCTTCCTTTTCCAGAGCATTTTTTGCGATTCGACACTGCATTGATTTAACTGAAAATTGCGCGATCGTGCGACATTGCACCCAAACAAAATTGACGTCCTTTTTTCCCCACAAATAGAGATTTCTTTTGGTGGTATTTGATCACCTCTGCGGTATTTATTTTTTGCGCTATAAACAAAAGAATAGCGACAATTTTGAAAAAACACAATATTTTTTACTTTTTGCTATAATAAAAATCCCATTTAAAAAAAAACGATTTTTTTACTCAGTTTAGGCCAATATGTATTCTTCTACATATTTTTGGTAAAAAAAAAAAAAAAAAAGGGGGATAGATTTATTGCATTTTTTTAACATTTTTTTTTTTACTAGTAATGACGGCGATCTGCGATTTTTTCCGTGACTGTGACATTGCGGCAGACACTTTGAACGCTTTTGACACATTTTTGGGACCATTCACATTTACACAGCGATCGTTGCTATAAAATTGCACTGATTACTGTGTAAATGTGACTGGCAGGGAAGGGGGGCACTGCAGGGGTTAATTATGTTTCCTAGGGGAGTGATTCTAACTGTAGGGGGCGGGGACTCACAAGGGGAGGAGACCGATCGGTGTTCCTCTGTACTGGGAACACACCATCGGTCTCCTCTCCACTGACAGGAGGTGGATCTGTTTCGGAGGTGTTTACATACACAGATCCACGGTCCTGCAGTGTTCCCGGGCAATCGCGGGTGCCCGGCGGACATCGTGCCCCCTAGACGGCCGGGAATGGGAGGACGTCATATGACGCCCACCCAGGATGGGAGATCCACCTTGTGGGCGTCATATGTCTATGGGCGGTATTGAAGTGGTTAAATCACAATTAGTGTCTGTGTATAAATAGTCAATGAGTTTGTTAGCCCTCACATGGATGCACTAAGCAGGCTAGACACTGATCCAACGGACTTCTGGAACCACGCTGGAACGTATAGGCCGGAGCTGATGTCAAGGGGGCGGTAACGCGTTTTGGAGCATTAGCAATTCGCTCCCTTATCAGACCTATGCCCCTGTGTATGGAATCAGCTTTTGTGCAGCCAAAGGGAGGGGAGGAGAGGAAGGGGATGGACTAAATGGGGGGTCTAATTAGTAATCTCCGCCGGTCTATGTGTCACAGAGCCAGCAATGGATCTGAAAGCATATATTACAAAGCCAGCGGTCTGAATACATTGTTAGATCTAATTACACCAAAAGAGGAAAGGAATAGTTTGCTATTAGCTCAGGAATCAGTAGTAGTGAAAATAAAAGCAGTTATTGATAAAATAATAATAGAAATAAAAGTATATAAAAAACCTGAGTATGAAGTGTGTCCACTGGTATAGTTACACATGCATATATCTAAGCACATGTTTAAACACTATGCACACCCCATTTAGGTGGGTGCTTAGTGTGTTTCTGTAAATAGTAATAGGTAAATTTAGCCAGGGCCTTGCACTTTTTCTAGGCCTGGTTGTATTTGGGAGGTGGGAGTGTTAGAATAGAGGGGGGTGTGGCCACATACACTCTGGCTCAAGGAAGTCCCCTCATCCTTCCAGTGGAAATGTTCTGGAAGGGAGGCAGGATTTGGGACCTGAGTGGCAGGCAGCTTATGTGGAGAGCTCTGGACCAATCATTAAATTGTATTGGCAGGGGCAGGACTCACATATAAGCTGGGGGTCACATGCTTCCGGGAGGCGGAGAGAATTCAAGATGTAGAGAGTGCAGCAGGAGCAGGCTTGAAGGCCTGGGGGTTCAGAGACCCCAGTGTTGGATAGCAGGAGCAGGCTTGAAGGCCTGGGGGTTCAGAGACCCCAGTGCTGGATAGCAGGAGCAGGCTTGAAGGCCTGGGGGTTCAGAGACCCCAGCGCTGGATAGCGGGAGCAAACGTCGCAATGTAGACCAGAGGAGAAACCAGGTGTCCCAGCCGGGGATGCGCTGGACCATGAGGAGGAAGTAGGAGTACAGCGGACGGAGGAAACTGGGAATTGACCTTCTGTGGGTAACATGGACTGTCGATTGGGAGTGAGCAAAGGGAGTGCAACCCAGCGGTGCTTATGCGTAAACTTGCTATGTGTCCAAGGACCTAGTGAGAGACACTTTCCAGAACTGACATGGGGCTGATTGTAAGAGTCAAGGAATTAGGCGGTGTACCATGGGACTCTACACCCACAGTATTATTCAGAGTGATGCTGGTCAGTTCACAAAAGGAGAGTACTCAAGATCAGAGACAGGAACCAGAATCAATAGAGGTATGTCATATTTTCTATTTACTTGTTCCACCAACACAAGTTCAAGAATAAAAGCTTTACAGAATATAAAGACTGTCTGGTGTTTGTGAAAGTTGCATGGGAAGGAAGAACGGGGGGCTATTGACATAAAGGTAATGAACAACTTTGCAGCTCCCAAGGAAGTAGTGCACTAAACACAATTAAAGGAATAAGATAAATTCAACAATAAAATACATCTGGATAGATAAAGTGAATGTGCGAGTATGCATTGGTTGCATATATGCGACTTGACATGTATGCAGGCATAGATGAATCCAAAGGATTGTAGATACCCCCATATATTAAAGGGCCAATGTAATCACACAGTAAAGAAGAGTCAGTGGATTCAATGAGGGAATAAAACAATGTAATGGGTACATAGTACACATATATGGGGATGCAGGACTGTGCATCAATCACAAATATGCAACTTACTATACACGCAGGCGTAGTTATACTGAGCCTAAAGGAACGTATCTTAAGGATTATATATACCAATATATTTAAAGGGCCAGCAGCTTGGCCTTGTAGTAAGTGAGAAGGCGGCAAAAAAAAAGGGGGGGGGGTAACTGGGTGCCTCTTACACCATAGGGAAAGCCTGTAAGGAGTAAACATCAACGATTAATAATAATAAACGGGCATAACGTTATAGGCGTAAATAGCTATATATGGCTATAAAGAAGTTACAGTATCGTGTTAATCTCCAATGCCTCCTTTATACCTCCTGGAGATAGCACATAGAGGGCATATATCCAATATGTCTCCCTTTGGCAGAGACACTGGAATCTTTCTGCCTCAGGGAGGCTACCTGGAACTGCTTCAATGATCCAGGCCTCAAAGTCTGGATCATTGAAGCAGTTCCGGGTAGCCTCCCCGAGGCAGAAAGATTGGAACAAGGAGTTGGAGATTAGCACGATACACGCCGCGTACAGCGTGACCATGCCCGCGGGACCCGCGGACATGATGTTCGCCGGTGTCCCGGCGATCGTGTCATGGAGCCGCAGAACAGGGAGATGCCTATGTAAACAAGGCATTTCCCCGTTCTGACTAGTGACATGACAGAAATCACTGCTCCTTGTCAGGAGCAGTGATCTCTGTCATGCCAGTGGTAGCTCATACCCCCCCACAGTTAGAATCACTCCCTAGGACACACTTAACCCCTTCATCGTTCCCCTCTTGGGTGGAGCTCCGCTTAAAGCTGGGCATATATGAGTCCGTTTTTTTTTTTTTCATCAGCCCCTCGGCTGCAGCACTGATCAAACAAACATTTTCCAACAAGCTTGTTCATGAGAAGTCAATCATGAGATTGACTGCTCACAAATGGGAACGGCCATAGATAGATTTACCACTGCCGACTGCCCGCCCGCCGTCGTTTGACGGAGGCAGTATGGCACTCCTGCGCGAATCGCCGTAGCTGTACGGCGGGCCTTTAAAGAGATTAGGGGGACATAGGAGCCAGTGTGCGATGGCTGCTGGCTACGCGCGATTGCTCCTGAGAAAAAGAACGGAGATCTGTCAATGTAAACAGACAGATCTCTATCCAGTCAGGGGAGTAGACACAGATCATCTGATCCTAGTACTCAGTCTCCTCCCCCAGTCAGTCCCATCCCCCCACAATTAGAAACACACCGAGGGAACACACTTAACCCCTTGATCGCCCTCTAGTGTTAACCCCCCTCTCTGCCAGTGACATTTATACAGTAACCAGTGGCTGATGGCTGTATAAATGTCAATGATCCCAGAATAGTGTCAAAAGTGTCCGATCTGTTCACCGCAATGTGGCAGTCCCGATAAAAATCGCAAATCGCCGCCATTACCAGTAAAAAAAAAAAAAATTGTAATAAAAATGCCATAAATCAATAGCCTATTTTGTAGATGCTATACAAACAATATACGCTTATTGCGATTTTTATTTATTTATTTTTTTTACCAAAAATATGTAGAAGAATACATATCAGTCTAAACTGAGGAAGAAAATTGTTTTTTTTATATATTTTTTGGGGATATTTATTATAGCAAAAAGTAAAAAAATATAGCTTTTTTTCCAAAATTGTCTGTCTTTTTTTGTTTATAGCGCAAAAAATAAAAACCGCAGAGGTGATCAAATACCACCAAAAGTAAGCTCTATTTGTGGGGAAAAAAGGACGTTGCACGATTGCGCAATTGTCAGTTAAAGCCACGCAGGGCCGTATCGCAAAAAATGGCCTGATCGGGAAGGGTGTAAATACTTCCGGGGGTGAAGTGGTTAAATTCATCCGGCCCCTGCTGAACTGGCTGAATTTTGATCCATCTATGGCCAACTTTAACATATTACGAGTTCTTTTATTATCTGTCTATTACGAGAACAGAGCAAAAAGGACCAAAATAAAAGGAGTTCATTAGATATGCTTTAAAAGTAATCCCATTTAAAAGTGGAACCAGTTAATAAGCTACCAATACTTTTCAGTAAACACAGCAAATGTCAGACAGTAAATTTACTCAATTTATCTTAAAGTTGAAGTTTAGAATGATTTTTTGGGATAGAATACCATACACATTAGTTATGTGTAATGATGTGTATCCCATTACCTGGAGGCATCTGCCACAAATCTTCCCTTCAGTGCCTCCTCAGAGACTTCAGACACCGCAGTCGTCTTCCAAGCGCTGTAAAAGTTAAAGTTGAACTTGATTTAACAGTTTCCCAACACCGTTACATGCAAAGCATGCCGTGACTGATAGCTTCCTTGGATGTAGAAAATAGGAGGATTCACCTCTGCTTTAACTGCAGTCACTGCTGAATAAAAACATTGTGGCAGCTGCCCGTCCCCTTCTCCTCTCTCCACCATTCACAGACCTCGTCATAGGTGTGCGCAGCCTATTGCATTAGGGTTTGCACCCTGAAGTCCAAACACCCATGGGTGTGTGTGTGTGTATGTGTGTGTGTATATATATAAATATATACATATATATATATATATATTATATATATATTATATATATATATATATATATATACATACACACAATATATGCTGTATATACAGTTGTGCTCAAAGGTTTGCATACCCTGGCAGAAATTGAGAATTTTTTGCATTAATATTGAAAATATGACTGATCATGCCAAAAAACTGTCTTTTATTTAAGGGTAGCAATCACATGAAGCCATTTATTATCACATCGTTTTTTGGATCCTTTTTAAATCGTAATGATAACAGAAATCACATGGCCCTGATCAAAAGTTTACATACCCTGGAATGTTTGGCCTTGGTACAGACGCAGAAGGTGGCACACACAGGTTAAAATGGCAATTAAAGGTTAATTTCCCACATTTGTGTTTTTTTAACCACTTCAGCCCCGGAGGATTTTACCCCCTTCCTTTTCCAGAGCATTTTTTGCGATTCGGCACTGCGTTGCTTTAACTGACAATTGCGCAGTCGTGCGACATTGCACCCAAACAAAATTGACGTCCTTTTTTCCCCACAAATAGAGATTTCTTTTGGTGGTATTTGATCACCTCTGCGGTATTTATTTGCGCTATAAACAAAAGAATAGCGACAATTTTGAAAAAAACACAATATTTTTTACTTTTTGCTATAATAAATATCCCATTAAAAAAAAAAAACACATTTTTTACTCAGTTTAGGCCGATATGTATTCTTCTACATATTTTTGGTAAACTAGTTACTAGTAATGACGGCGATCTGTGATTTTTTCCGTGACTGTGACATTGCGGCAGACACTTCGGACGTTTTTGACACATTTTTGGGACCATTCACATTTACACAGCGATCGTTGCTATAAAATTGCATTGATTACTGTGTAAATGTGACTGGCAGGGAAGGGGTTAACACTAGGGGGTGCTGCAGGGGTTAATTATGTTTCCTAGGGGAGTGATTCTAACTGTAGGGGGTGGGGACTCACAAGGGGAGGAGACCGATCGGTGTTCCTCTGTACTGGGAACACACCATCGGTCTCCTCTCCACTGACAGGTCGTGGATCTGTGTGTTTACATACACAGATCCACGGTCCTGCAGTGTTCCCGGGCAATCGCGGGTGCCCGGCGGACATCACGGCTGCCGGGCACGCGCACCGGGTCCCGAGCGACACCACAGGCTCACGCGTGCCCCCTAGACGGCCGGGAATGGGAGGACGTCATATGACGCCCACCCAGGATTGGGAGATCCACCTTGTGGGTGTCATATGTCTATGGGCGGTATTGAAGTGGTTAAATCACAATTAGTGTCTGTGTATAAATAGTCAATGAGTTGGTTAGCTCTCACATGGATGCACTAAGCAGGCTAGACACTGATCCGATGGACTTCTGGAACCACGCTGGAATGTATAGGCCGGCTGATGTCAAGGGGGCGGTAACGCGTTTCGGAGCAATTCGCAATTCGCTCCTTTATCAGACCTATGCCCCTGTGTATGGAATCAGCTTTTGTGCAGCCAGAGGGAGGGGAGGAGAGGAAGGGGATGGACTATCTTAAGGATTATATATACCAACATATTTAAAGGGCCAGCAGCTTAGCCTTGTAGTAAGTGAGAAGGCGGCAAAAAAAAAAGGGGGGGGGGGGTAACTGGGTGCCTCTTACATCATAGGGAAAGCCTGTAAGGAGTAAACATCAACGATTAATAATAAACAGGCATAATAACGTTATAGGCGTAAATAGCTATATATGGCTATAAAGAAGTTACAGTATCGTGTTAATCTCCAATGCCTCCTTTATACCTCCTGGAGATAGCACATAGAGGGCATATATCCAATATGTCTCCCTTTGGCAGAGACACTGGAATCTTTCTGCCTCAGGGAGGCTACATGGAACTGCTTCAATGATCCAGGCCTCAAAGTCTGGATCATTGAAGCAGTTCCGGGTAGCCTCCCCGAGGCAGAAAGATTGGAACAAGGAGTTGGAGATTAGCACGATACACGCCGCATACAGCGTGACCATGCCCACGGGACCCGCGGACGTGATGTTCGCCGGTATCCCGGCGATTGTGTCACAGAGCCGCAGAACAGGGAGATACCTATGTAAACAAGGCATTTCCCCGTTCTGCCAAGTGACATGACAGAAATCACTGCTCCTTGTCAGGAGCAGTGATCTCTGTCATGCCAGTGTTAGCTCATCCCCCCCACAGTTAGAATCATTCCCTAGGACACACTTAACCCCTTCATCGCCCCCTACTGTTTAACCCCTTCCCTGCCAGTGTAATTTACACAGTAATCAGTGCATTTTTATAGCACTGATCGCTGTATAAATGACAATGGTCCCAAAATAGTGTCAAAAGTGTCCGATGTGTCCGTCATAATGTTGCAGTCATGTTAAAAATCACAGATCGCCGCCATTACTAATAAAAAAATGAATAATAAAAATGCCATAAAAATATCCCCTATTTTGTAGACGCTATAACTTTTGCGCAAACCAATCAATATACGCTTATTGCGATTTTTTTTTACCAAAAATATGTAGAAGAATACATATTGGCCTAAACTGAGGAAAAAAAACTTTTTTTATATATATTATTGTGGAATATTTATTATAGCAAAAAGTAAAAAATATTGCTTTTTTTTCAAAACTGTCGCCATTTTTTTTGTTTATAGCGCAAAAAATAAAAACACAGAGGTGATCAAATACCACCAAAAGAAAGCTCTATTTGTGGGGAAAAAAGGACATCAATTTTGTTTGGGTGCAATGTCACACGACCGCGCAATTGTCAGTTAAAGTGACGCAGTGCCGAATCGCAAATAGTGCTCTGGTCGGGAAGGGAGTAAAATCTTACGAGGCTGAATCGGTTAAGGGGCAACGGAAAAATAAATGCATTTTGAAGTGCAGGTAAATTTAAAAGCTCCATAATTCATTACACGTACAAGTTTCTTCAGTTCACTGAAGGATCTAACCAACATAATTCTAAAGTCCCATGTAATTATTCCAAGTTACTTATCAGGCTGCCTGCCTATATAGGTTTATTTAGTAAAGCTGTACAAAGAATAAACCAAAGTAAGCAGATTTCACTTACCATAAGTGTATTAATGAGAGACAAATTCCAATTGGTTGGCTTTCTTTACTGGGGTGAGCAGTAGGGTTAGGGATTTGAGTGATTGGTAACCTAATGCTGGACATACACTAAGCAATTGTGTTGGCAATTTTGTTGTCAGCTTTCAAATACATCAATTTGCTACCCCAGCTTCAATAGTTAAATGATTATATGATCAAAATTGGCATGGAAATTCCAACTCAATTTCCACCGCAATTTTGTTTTATTGGTCATTTAAAACTGGTAAAGAAATGAAACCGTGGGCGGCAGATCTCTGTGAATGAAAGCTGACTCAGGTTTCCCTGGAGGCTGCAGGAAGATTGTGCTCATGTCACTGGTGCCTAGACTGAAGGGATGAAAAAACTGGAGGCTACAATAAAATTAAAATAATAAAAATAAAAACAAAAAAAATGTTTATTATTTAAAGCTAACATTTATTTTTTTTGAGATATTGAGTTAGTGAATTTGCGGTGGGGCATGTTGAGCTAACAATAGAGAAAAGGGCTTTTTAAGGTGAAAGGTCTTATTTAACCACTTCCCGCCCCCGGCCTTTAGCAAAATGACGGCCGGGCTGTGGTTCAGTTATCCTGACTGGGCGCCATATGACGTGCAGCAGGATAACAGCCGCCGCTTGGCCTTCGGGGGCGCGCATCACGGCGATCAGTGGTGCAGTGTGTCAGTCTGACACACCGCTACACCGTTCTCGGTAAAGAGCCTCCAACATAGGCTATTTACCATGTGATCAGCCGTGTCCAGTCACGGCTGATCACAATGTAAACAAGAAGAGCCATTGATCGGCTTTTCCTCACTCACGTTTGACAGACGCGAGCAGAGTAGAGCCAATCGTTGGCTCTCCTGACAGGTGGGGTCTGTGCTGAAAATTTGTTTATCAGCACAGCCCCCCCTTTAGATCCCGCCCAGGACCACCAGTATGCCACCCAGGACCACCAGGGTGGCCATCCACACTGGACCACCAGGTATGCCCCCCTAGACCACCAGGGAAATGCAAATCTGTGCCCAGGCAGCTGCCAATCAATGCCCAAGCTGCTGCTAATCAGTGCCCACTCACAATGCCTACCACTACCAGTGCCACCAGGGATGCCTATCAGTGCCGCGTATCAGTGCCATGTATAAATGCCCATCAGTGCCGCCTATCAGTGCCCAGCAATGCCACCCATAAGTACCCATCTTTACAGCCTTTCAGTGCCCAGTGTCACCTATCAGTGCCACCCATGAGTGCCCATCAGTGCCTCCTATCAATGCCCGTCAGTGCTGCATGTCAGTGCCACCTAGCAGTGCCCATCGTCGGTGCCTGTCAGTGCCCGCTCATTGGTGCCACCTCATCAGTGCCACCTTATCAGTGCCCATCAGTGAAGGAGAAAACTTACTTATTTACAACATTTTATAACAGAAACAAAACAAAACTTTTTTTTTTTCAAAATTTTTTGTTTAGCAAAAAATAAAAACCGCAGAGGTGATCAAATACCACCAAAAGAAAGCTCTATTTGTGGGGACAAAATTATAAAACGTATGTTTGTGTACAATGTAGCATGACCGCACAATTGTCATTTAAACAGCGACAGCGCAGAAAGCTAAAAATTGGCTTGGGCAAGAAAGGGGTTTAAGTGCCTGGCATTGAAGTGGTTATAGATATAACAAAATTAAAATGCTGCGCTATCTATAAAACGATGAGAGATTAAAACTTACAAAAATAAATCAAAAAACTCTGCTGCAACTTCATGTGAGACACACACAATACCATACAATACATACAATTACAATACCATACAATACAATAATTACAATACATAAAATTAAAACTTAAAGTGGTTGTAAACCCTTACACACCACTTTGACCTACAGGTAAAGCCTAGATTAAGGCTTACCTGTAGGTCCAAGAAATATCTCCCTAACCTACAGACAACGGCGCAGGTGCAATGGGAGCGCTGCAAGTAAAGGCTAATATGCCGTCAATGACGGCGCCCACGCGCATGCGCCGGAACGACGTCACCGCGGCTGTGGCCAATCACAGCTCCGGAGCCGCGAGACCCGGAAGTCACGCCGGGATACATGGCAGCGGCGGAGATGAAGAAGTAGGACCGCTTTGGGGGCTTCGTTCTCAGGTAGTTATTCATAATGAGCTAGTATGCTATGCTTACTAGCTCATTATGCCTGTGCCTTGCAGGGTTTATTTTTATTTAATTTTTTGGTCTGGGTTAACTTTCTCTTTAAGTTGCGCAGATTGATAATTCTGAATGATACCTTAAAAACGTGACATCAATGAACTTTTGAGATGAGCGTTTTACGAGCAGAAAACATTCAGGTGTGAATGCAGCCGTACTGTATAGATGAAGAAACTGCTTTATCACCCAAGAATTGAAAGTGTGTGGGAACTACAGACCACCTCCATCTCTTCTCATCTTCATAGAGGTGTCCTGATGAAGCTCACATGGAGAGAACTACATAGTGCAGAGTTTACAACATAGATTCGGTCATTTGTATAAATAAAGCAAACTTGATGTTGCGCTGCTACTTAAAGTGTGGAAGTGCCGTTGATTTATATGGTGTTGTAAATAAAGTGATTTCAATTTGTGCTTAGTGTGTCTTTACATGTGACATCCATACAATTAATTTAATATATGCCATCACTCAGTGTTTATAATCACTATATTAAAAGCGTTATAAACTGAAGCCAATACATCATAATAGTGTAATAGATAACTGAACTAAATTGGATGCAATAAAACATAAATTGTAAAAGTCTCTTGTGTTGGTTATTTTCTTCCCATCACCGTTGTGCAAAGGTGTCTGTGCCTTGCGTGGTCTGCTACCACCTCTGTGCTCACAGAACTCTTACCTTCTATATGCTTGTAATAAAGCATATACACTATATTGCCAAAAGTATTGGGACACCTGATTTTACACGCACATAAACTTTAATGGCAACCCAGTCTTAAGCCTCGTAAACACGATCAGATTTTCGTCCGGGAATTTTGTGATGACAAACTGTTTGCCTAAAATCCGACCATTATGCTCAAAGTATGCTCCATCAGACAATTGTTGGCCAACTTTCTGCTAACAAATGTTGTATAGCAGGCTAGTAAATTTTCGGCGGACAAAGGTCTGTTGTCAGATTTTCCTATCGTGTGTACACAAGTCCGTCACATAAAAGTTCAAAGTACAAACACGCATGCTCGGAATCAATACTCACCAAACACAACATTAGCAGAAGGTGCCCAAAGGGTGGCGCTCAAGAGCTGAAATTCCACGTAGTACTTCACTACGTTCATGTTTGTTGGTCGACTGTTGTGTAGTGTACCGTTTGTGTGCAAGACAAGTTTGCGGCACACACCCTTTGGACAAAAGTCTGGCGCTTTGTCTGCGGAAAATCTGATCGTGTGTACGAGTCTTAAGTCCGTAGGGTTGAATATTGAGTTGGCCCACTCTTTGCAGCTAAAACAGCTTCAACTCTTCTGGGAAGGCTGTCCACAAGGTTTAGGTGTGTGTCTATGGGAATGTTTGACCATTCTTCCAGAAGCGCATTTGTGAGGTCAGGCACTGATGTTGTACGAGAAGCCCTGGCTCGCAGTCTCTGCTCTAATTCCTCTCAAAGGTAATATTCTCACAAGTAATATTAAAGGCCAATTAAAAAAAAAGAAAAAAGGGAACATATCATACTTACCTGTTCTGTGCAGTGAAGCAGCCCTGATCCTCCTCTTCTCAAGTCCCCCGTCGGCGGTCCTGGCCCCTCCCAACTGCTGTGTGTCCCCATAGCAAGCAGCTTGCAATGGGGGTACCCGAGCAGGTTTGCTCCCGTGCCACTACTTTGTGGGAATCGGCCCCACCCCCTCTCTCCTCATTGGCTCAATGGTTGTGATTGACAGTAGTAGGAGCCGATGGCTCCCACTGCTGTCTCAGCCAATGAGGAGGAAGAGACCTGGGAAAGCCACTGCTTTCGTTCACATCGCTGGATCGAGATGGGGCTTGGGTAAGTATAGGGGAGGGGGGCTAAGGGGGCTGCTGCACATAGAGGGCTTTTTACTTTCATGCATAGATTGTATGAATGTAAAAAACCTTGAGCCTTTAGAACCACTTTAACTTGAAACTAACAGAGATCACCCAGAAACAGCATGCTTTGATTGTCCATGTTTTGACAGCCGCAACCCAAATTATTGCAATGGCATGGTTTTCTGACACAATATCTACTTCTAAAATTAAAGTCTGTTTACAATGGGTCCTGGTCAGTGAGAAGCTCACTGCAAAATTACATGGTACTATGATGACATTTATGTTAGGGTTTGGGATCCCTGGATTTCTCATTGCCTCCCAGGTCACAGGAAATTTTGATCATCATCTAGTTGATTCCTTGGTTGGACCTAGATGAGTATCATGCATCTTGGTTCTGAGCACCCCTGCCCATCTCCTCCCATATCCTCTCCCTCCCCCTTTTTTCTTTCTATTGCCCTCTATTTCCCTTAGATCAGGGATCCTCAAACTACGGCCCTCCAGCTGTTGCGGAACTACACATCCCATGAGGCATTGTATAACTCTGACATTCACAGACATGACTAGGCATGATGGGAATTGTAGTTCCTGAACAACTGGAGGGCCATAGTTTGAAGACCCATGCCTTAGATGAATGAAGTGAACACAGCTTTTACCACAATCACTAAGCCAAGTGAATGCCCTCTATTCCTTTAGTAAATAAACCCCACCATATTTATAAAGCAGTAAATGTGACATTCACCAAATATTCACTGTAAGTGAATCTTCCTGTTTTTATTTTTATTTTTAAATAACAGGGAATGGTTTATCACCTGTGAGTGTTTGGTGAATGTCACGTGAACGACTTTAAACAGCTTTAAAAATATACCCCATTAACTAGTACTATTCACATATATATCCGAATACACATATTGATTTAATACAGAAAGCTACAAAAAAATTAGAAGAAAGGTATATATTATGACCGTGACCCTGTAGGGGTTGCTGAATGTTATGGTTCACCTGTCACCCTGCCCAGCCCGGCATCCATCTCTCATACATTCAGAGACATTGAACAGTCCGTAAGCTTTGTTTTTTTATTTTTTTTATTGAAGGGTTTAAACTTGGATGGGAAAAGGATAGTTATAGGATGCCCAGAATGATGCAGCGCAACTTGCTTGGGACTTCTATATACGTCTTCTCTCCAGCACAATCACTTGCTCAAGACCTCTTTTCCTTCACTCCTCCAGCACTTCACTTGCTGCATAACATTACTCCTCCAGCACTTCACTTGCTGCAGACTGTTACTCCTCCAGCACTTCCCTTGCTGCAGACTTTTACTCCTCCAGACTAGCTGGCACCGCATGGTTAGGCCTGACACTCACTCAGCCAGGCCTCAGTGGATTGCCTTTTGTGGGCAGGGACCTCGGCCCCTATGGTGTAGAAATAGGTCCGGTACTAACTGTCCTCTATTCAGCTACCAATCACAGATGGCTCCCTTCAGGCCCTGCCAGCCAGCCTGGCTGCAATGACCTCTTTCCACTGCCCTTCCCACAGATCTCTCTTCTGGTTCTGCACCTCAAACTGCAAACTCCCAGTTCTCTCAGGCGTGCTTCCTCAGTCCTCCTAACTGTGCTCACTCACTAGCCCTCCAGGCTGTGACCAATTGTCGTCCCTGGAGTCTCTTAGCAATGTTCTCTCCTGCTGTCCTGTCCTTGCTCTCTCATGTGCCTTTCTCCCAGGATCTCTTCTCTCCTCCTGGATGCACCTGAGCCTTTACAAAAATATATTTTCATCTGTTTCTGAAACAACATAAGCAGAATGTTTGTATGCACAGTAGATTTATAATGGCATTGTTACGAGTCATCCTACAATCACATTAGGACACAATAGAGGCTTTCTATTTTGAATTGACACCTGTTTTGTACCTGACATTTCATGCATTATCTGTAATTGTTACACTCGATGGAAAGTTCAGGGACATTCAGCAAAAGCAGAACAATACCTCCAATCTATGTCCTTTTTATATATCAATGAACAATAAAAAGGAAAACAGAGCGTGGCAAGCAATTCTGTAGACATTGCAAGTCCCAAGAGACTAGGGGTGCCGGCGAGACTATGGGGCATAACAAGACATGCTTCAAAAAGGAATTTACATACTATCTTTTTTTACATGGCGTTTTATTTTATCCACAGTTTTAATTGACTAGAGTCTGTCTGTTATCCTTGACCTTTCCAGTTACTGCTAAAAATACAACACAAAAGAGAAAAACAATGGTCTCTAAAGAGAAAACCAGACAGTGGGAAATACTAATAGCTTTGATCTGCCACTGTATAATAAAACAATAAGATGCACGGACAGGTGACACTGAACTCTTAGCATAAAAATGTGTCTTCTTTTGGCCACCCACACTTTTTCATGTAATAATCCAGCTAATAGAAGCATTTAAAGGATTCTTCAGCTCAAATTCACAGTGCTGTACTCATTAAAGTGAAGAAGTGAGTGGAACACAGACACGGGCTATAACAAGCAAGCAAAGTCTTTAGTGCAATAAGCTAAATGACTGCTTGAGCTCGTCTGTTGCAGACTACTAGTGACTGTGAGCCCCTGCTGATGTTGTGCTCATTATTATGGCACTGGGACAGGGCTGCTGAATACAGTAAGATCTCTTGTTATATGCCATTATTATACTGCTCACAGAACATTAAAGACAGTAGGCATATAGAATAAGAAATGTGACCAAAATGATTTTACAATTGTGTGTATGCATCTTAAAAGATAGCATTAAAGGCTTACATGATTTGGCATTGGGCTCGATGCTATAAAAGTTGGCAAGCCAAGCAATATTCAAACTTATAATTATCACACAGCTTCGCAAACTGATTATCGCCTGGATTCATTAAATATTGGTAAATGTTCTTTGCAAAACTAAGCAACAACTAAGTGCTGCTGAATCTTCTTTCCCAAGTATTTTTAACTATTCCTGTCCTAGGTGTTTCGTCGTAATTTACTGTGAACCCCAAGCGCCCCCCCCATCCCCATTCAACGCAAATCGCTGCAAAAAAGGCAGGCGTAGGGCAAGAGTATTGTATTGCATGTAGTCTCCCTTTAATTCTTCCCCCATTACTGACTTACAGTGCCTTGTTCAGCACTGTCTCAATATGGAGGCAGCCATCTTGATAGAAACAGGGTTTTGCGTCCTTATCCTAAAGCATCCAGCAAGAGAAACCATGAGCAGCACAGCAGTGACATTACCACATCTTACTCCAACTCTTCTGGAATTATCAGTTGGAGCAGCAGTGTCTGAGATTTTATACTGCAGATATACAGCTATGAGGCTGGAACAAATATAAGCCACATCTTTTAATGTGCATTTTCGTTACAGATCAGTGGCTCTGAACATGCCAAAGTCTTTGAATCAGCATGACAACCAGACATCTAGCATTTACATGTAGCACCCTGGTATTAGGCAGGGTTGCTAACAAATTTAGTTATGCTAGGTGGTACTTAACCTGGTTAATTAGTAGTTGTATCCACTGACTTTCTGCCCTAAGTCTGAATATGGTGCATTTCTCTCTTCTGTCAATAGGTGGCACTGCTGCCTTTGGCATTAGAATGACAAGACAGCAGTGAGTTCAGGTTGTGAATAGACATAATTTCTCAGCCAATCATATTTGCGGCTAAGCAGGCTGGGAGAGTCTATTTAAGGGGAATGAGTCAGGTGATCAATGTTCTGTTAGCCCCAGGCTGAGGCCTGGGGGCTGTGTGTAAAGCATCAGCTGAAGGTTAGGTCTAAGCCTGAGGCACAGCCACATGTGTAGAGGCTCAGTCTGAGGGGAGCCTGATTGTTTCAGAGGATCAGACGGTGAACTGAGTGTTGCCAGAGGTGAAGGAGAAGCAGTTGCCACATGGGACGACCACTCCTGTTACCAGAGGCAAGTGAGAACCAAAAGTTAGAGATAAAGGGGACATCGTCGCCAGTAAGAGACAACTACTCCTGTTATCAGAGGCCAGGTTTGGGAAGTCTGAAGAAGTACCAGAGCAGCCTTTTTCAGTAGCCAGGGATGGTGAACAAGTTGGGAAAGCTTCAGCGTTCAAGTCAGGGACCCAGGGGGTGAGCATGGGTGACACTTGAATAGGATTCAGCGGGTTAGCTGAGAGCCAATCCAGGGACCCAGCAGGTAGCGTGGGTGACGCTTGGAGTGAACAGAGGGTTAGCTGCGGAAGAGCTTAGGGGATCCAGTGGGCGGCTGGGATCTGAAGGTCTGGTGAGAAGACTGGGAGCTCAGTGAGAAAAGCTACAGCGGGAGGCTGTGAGATGGAGGCCAGGTCCTACACAACGGGGATACCAAGTCTGGTATGTGTACAGATTTGTGTTGAAATCAACCTACAAGTTCAGTTGCCAATGGGGAGACAGCGGTTCTACAAATACAGTGCTGCAACCAGCTTAAAGGCCTTCAACCTGTATAGCTGACTGCCTATTCTGTCTCGGAGTCTGCCAATTGCTATTGCATCTGCCTAAGGGTGTTCAGGCCCTAACCCGCTCTCCCCCAGTTCTTGTTAAGAGACAATCTCTTTTGTTCGCATTCAAAAAGTGACTGATGCCCAATCATTCTATCTTGCATTACACACACTATGACTAGTAACCAACTCTAAAAAGAAGCATGTGAGCTCTCCCTGACTCTGAAAGTCACCATTATGCCTCTAGGGGTCGGGGCCCTTGCTACATACAGAAGATTATCACCAAGGCAGGCTTCAAAATTTTATTATGGCAGGCTTCCTTTAAAGTGGAACTTTAGTCCTGCTAGATCACTTCAGGCTGGCCCCTTATGCAGGTATAGCTACAGTATATAAAATATTAAATATAAATGTTTATACTGTTTAAAATCCAGTATTACACTGTCTCATCCTGCTCTGCACATGCTCAGTTGCTCCCCATGTGATCAGTTATGACACCAGCCATTTGATCGTTTGACAGTTTGGTTGAGGACACAAGCAAATGTTACACTTGTTTCGGCTTCAACACACATTAAAGTGCCTACTGCTTCAACACGCTTTTATGAGTGTTTTTGATGCTTAGGTGGTGCTTCGATGAAGCTTTGGTGAGGCTTCGGTGAAGCTGTGGTAAGGCTTCAGTGTTGCTCTTTTGAAGCTTTGTTGAAGCTTGGCAGATGCCCTGTTTGTGTGTGTGTGTATATCTCATACCTGCTATTCCTCCAAAAAAATCGAAGCTAAAGCTGAATTAAAGCCTCTCAAAAGCTGCAGGTGCTTCAAGTGAGCTTCAAGGGAGCTTTGCCATAGAGTTCTATGGAGGCTTTGAAGATGCTTTGAAGCACCACTAAAGCTACGTGGGGTAAAAAATTTTAAGCAAAGCTGAAGCAAAGCAAAGCTAAAGCAAGGAGTAAACAGGACTGTAAGCTAACCATTTTATTTAGTGACAGGAGCTTTGACTGGCGTTCAGAGAGCTTTAACAAAGCCTGTCTGAAGCCTTGTTTTGAAGCAAATGTAAACTAGCCCTTAGTAATCCCAGCATTCCAGGAATGTAACTGTTTTTTGAAACTGTTAAATCTATGGGTTTATTTCTGCTTTATTATTTACTGTTGGGGCTCTGGGCTTTTGCAAAATTGCATCCTCAGGCAAGAAGAAACAGTAGTAATGCTGGAGGCAATTTACAGCACACACTAATTTTGGTAGCATAATTATTATTGTGGAATGCAGTGGCGGAACTACCGCCATATCGACACACACGTTCGCTATGGGGCCCGCAGCCTAGTAGGGCCCGCAGCCAGGTGCGGTCCTGTCCTAGTTGCCATGAAAATTTCTCTTTTTCGCTGCCCGCCGCCACCACCGCTAGAGGTCCGCGGCCGGCGGAGATATTGCCCGCCGGCCGCCATTTTCCAGAAGACCAGAGTTAAGACACTAGAGGGGAGCCTGCCGAGTGGCTACAATAGAGCTGTGGCTCCGCCCACACCCCGCCCCGGTCTGTCTGTCATCTGTAACCTGCTGTGGAAAGGGGTGGGGGGTGGGCGATGCTGCAGCTAAATTTCTATTGTAGCTGGCCGGCTCCGCCTCTGTTTTGTTCCCCCCTTGGCCTTCAGTAATGGCAGCAGAGACACTGCTGTTTTATATATATATATATATATATATATATATATATATATATATATAGGAGGGCTCCAATTGGAGGGGGGGGACCTGAGATGTAAGGAGGCACTCCGCTGGCTGGGGACAGTGACACCTGAGATGTAAGGAAGCACTCCGCTGGCTGGGGAAGTGACACCTGAGATGTAAGGAAGCACTCCGCTGGCTGGGGAAGTGACACCTGAGAAGTAAGGAGGCACTCCGCTGGCTGGGGACAGTGACACCTGAGAAGTAAGGAAGCACTTTGCTGGCTGGGGAAGTGACACCTGAGAAGTAAGGAAGCACTCCGCTGGCTGGGGACAGTGACACCTGAGAAGTAAGGAAGCACTCCGCTGGCTGGGGACAGTGATACCTGAGAAGTAAGGAAGCACTCCGCTGGCTGGGGACAGTGACACCTGAGAAGTAAGGAAGCACTCCGCTGGCTGGGGACAGTGACACCTGAGATGTAAGGAAGCAGCACTCCGCTGGCTGGGGAAGTGACACCTGAGAAGTAAGGAAGCACTCTGCTGGCTGGGGAAGTGACACCTGAGAAGTAAGGAGGCACTCCGCTGGCTGGGGACAGTGACACCTGAGAAGTAAGGAAGCAGCACTCCGCTGGCTGGGGACAGTGACACCTGAGAAGTAAGGAAGCACTCCGCTGGCTGGGGAAGTGACACCTGAGAAGTAAGGAAGCACTCCGCTGGCTGGGGACAGTGACACCTGAGAAGCAAGAAGGCACTCCGCTGGCTGGGGACAGTGACACCTGAGAAGTAAGGAAGCACTCTGCTGGCTGGGGACAGTGACACCAGAGAAGTAAGGAGGCACTCCGCTGGCTGGGGACAGTGACACCTGAGAAGTAAGGAAGCACTCCGCTGGCTGGGGACAGTGACACCTGAAGCCCCATACACACGCTCGGATTATCCGAGGACCAGGTCCGTCGGATCATGTCCGTCGTACTTTGTCCGATGTTGGTTTTGCGTACACACGGTCGGACAAAGTTGTCGGAAAATCCGATCATTCTGAACGTGGTGACGTTTGTTGCCTACGATGGGA
This sequence comes from Lithobates sylvaticus, assembly GCA_028564925.1. Taxonomy (NCBI): domain Eukaryota; kingdom Metazoa; phylum Chordata; class Amphibia; order Anura; family Ranidae; genus Lithobates; species Lithobates sylvaticus. Next base: position 15,549,491 of record CM053028.1, read on the forward strand.
CTACGTAGAGGCTAGTAGCCAATAGCTTTGGTCTTGTAATGTGATCTGAGCATGCGTAGCACTTTGTCCGTCGGACAACGCTACACACGATCGGATTTGGTGTGATCGGACCGTGTTGTCAAAAAATCTATCCAGCAGGAGATAGGACTTTGTCCGTCGGACAATCCGACGTACACTGTCCGATGGTGCATACACACGGTCGGATTTTTCAACAACATTGTCCGATCGGACAGAATCCATGCGAAAATCCTACCGTGTGTATGGGGCTTGAGAAGTAAGGAAGCAGCACTCCGCTGGCTGGGGAAGTGACACCTGAGAAGTAAGGAAGCACTCTGGTGGCTGGGGAAGTGACACCTGAGAAGTAAGGAAGCACTCCGCTGGCTGGGGACAGTGACACCTGAGAAGTAAGGAAGCACTCCGCTGGCTGGGGACAGTGACACCTGAGAAGTAAGGAAGCACTCCGCTGGCTGGGGACAGTGACACCTGAGAAGTAAGGAAGCACTCTGCTGGCTGGGGACAGTGACACCTGAGATGTAAGGAAGCACTCCGCTGGCTGGGGAAGTGATACCTGAGAAGTAAGGAAGCACTCCGCTGGCTGGGGACAGTGACACCTGAGATGTAAGGAAGCACTCCGCTGGCTTGGGGAAGTGACACCTGAGAAGTAAGGAAGCACTCCGCTGGCTGGGGAAGTGACACCTGAGAAGTAAGGAAGCAGCACTCCGCTGGCTGGGGAAGTGACACCTGAGAAGTAAGGAAGCACTCCACTGGCTGGGGAAGTGACACCTGAGAAGTAAGGAAGCAGCATTCCGCTGGCAGGGGATAGTGACACCTGACATGTAAGGAGGCACTCCGCTGGCTGGGGAAGTGACACCTGAGATGTAAGGAAGCACTCCGCTGGCTGGGGACAGTGACACCTGAGATGTAAGGAGGCACTCCGCTGGCTGGGGAAGTGACACCTGAGATGTAAGGAAGCACTCCGCTGGCTGGGGACAGTGACACCTGAGATGTAAGGAAGCACTCCGCTGGGGACACCTGAGATGTAAGGAAGCACTCCGCTGGGGACACCTGATGGCATCTGATGGCAGGCGACGTGGCAAGTGACACACTCAGGGCTCCCACTGATTCTGATTCTGCATTATGGTGAGTTGAAGTATTTCATTTTATATTACAATGTATGATAGAAATAATGCGCTTCAATCACCCTGACACCATAACAACCATGGTGCCGGGATAATTGAAGCGCCAACACCAGGTTTTTGGAGTATCTTTATCTGCTGATTGCTAAACTTTGTGGAATACACATATTTCTATTGTGGTGTAGGATCTGGGCCTGCTGTCCCTTCATTCCTCTTTTTTCCTTCCTCTCTCTTTCTTTCTTTGTTTCTCCCTCCATCCCTCGTTCATTTTTTTTGTGGGGGGGGGGACTGTTTACAGGGGGGCCCCATACAACATTTTGCTATGGAGCCCTGTGATTTCTAGTTACGCCCCTGGTGGAATGTATGTTCCTAGCTAAAAAACATTATTTTTATCAAGTTGTTATGGGTAAAGTTCCCGAAAGAAATGGTTATTAAAGGGTTAAAGGATTCTGTTATAAATTCTATTATCTCCAGCGGAAGTCAATCTAAACCTCATCGCCCCTGAGCAGCATATCAGCATCAGGACATTTACTTACAGTAAGGACTGATTTCTATTTCTTCTGCTCCAGGACAAGTATACTGTGTGGCCTGGTACAGTGGCTTCTGCCAGAGGTGGTTTAGGCTGCTTACAACAAAGTCACTGTTTGGATGGTTGTTGCCTGTAACGGCCAAGGAATTCATACAGTGGGAGACTGTTGCTCTGGAAAAAGTGCCACCTTCAAATGTT